>SJXQ01001751.1:838146-941959 GCA_006408695.1 Aepyceros melampus | reverse complement strand
GCTCCCCCCGGCCCCCGTTTCCCAGGCCCTGGCCCCCCCCCCCCCCCCCACCCCCAGGAGTCCCAAGGGAAGACTCAGAGCCTTCCCAGATTTTTGAGGACACTGGAGTTATTAAGGAATCTGGGTTAAAATGCAGGAAGGACAGGTCCCTTGCCTGGCCCCGACCCTAGCTATCTGAAGGTGCACCTGCCAACTCTGGGGGCCTCATCCCCCATCTGTAAAACCTGAGGGGGCAGGGATGCTGGAGCCACACATCCTTGAGGCGCCTCCAGCTGTAATCCTTGTAATGAAGCTTTATGTTAAGCCCATCAGGAAAGAGGGACACTCAGATGTGTAGGGGCAAAAGTTGGGCAATCTGGGAGAAAATATGCTTCCTCTTAGCAGGAAAGACTTTCTTTCCTACAGTGTTCAAGAAGGCAGACTGTCACTGTAAAGAAAAAAAAGACTGCCATTTGAAGTTTGAAGAGCAACAGGCAGGGGCTTCTGTCCTTTACTAGTGGGTGTGAAAGTTCAGTGCCCATAGAGCAATGTGTCACCAGCAGGGGGCAGCAGAGGACAGGCCACAATGCAGAGCCCCAGAGCCCCAGTACCCCTGGTTGCGTCCAAGATGCTCCCTCTAGGATGTTGGGGCCAAGATGTTCCATTCAGGATCCTGGAGGTAGGGATGTGGGTCCAGAGTGTGTCCAAGGTACTCAGTCCAGGATGCTGGGTTCAGAATACTTATGGCAAAGTTGCATCTGCTGATCTTCACTCTTAGCTGAGTTTGATTGCACTAGCCTGCTGCTGCTGCTGCTGCCGCTGCTGCTAAGTCGCTTCAGTCGTGTCCAACTCTGTGTGAGCCCGTAGACGGCAGCCCACCAGGCTCCCCCGTCCCTGGGACTCTTCAGGCAAGAACATTGGAGTGGGTTGCCATTTCCTTCTCCGATGCATGAAAGTGAAAAGTGAATGTGAAGTCGCTCAGTCGTGCCCGACTCTTCGCGACCCCATGGACTGCAGCCCACCAGGCTCCCCCGTCCCTGGGATTCTCCAAGCAAGAACACCGGAGTGGGGTGCCATTTCTTCTCCAATGCATGAAAGTGAAAAGTGAAAGTGAAGTCGCTCGGTCGTGTCCACTCCTCGCGACCCCACCGACTGCAGCCCACCACGCTCCTCCGTCCATGGGATTTTCCAGGCAAGAAAGAGTACTGGAGTGGGGTGCCATTGCCTGCACCTTCCCACAAACACCCCACTGCTCTCCACACCCCACATAGCCACAACCTAGAAGGCCCCAGGGAACCGAATCTCATTTTCTTAATTAATTAATTACTTAACATACAAATGAATAGCGGTGAAGATCAGGACACAGTTTGGTATAGAGGTAGTTTGGGGTGACTCAGAGTTCAAGTTAAGGATTCCTTTCTGCTCACCTCAGAATGATGCTTGCAACTCAGAAGTCATGAATTTAAGACTACTTTAGGTCACTGAGTTTGTTCTCAATGTGTCTTCCCTATGCTCAATGCCTCAGGGTCAGGTCAGATGTCTTCACCTCTGCCACAGCTCAGTCCTGTGACCTTGTGAGAAACACAAGGTATGCATGCCTGGACATGCATACCCTGCTATATTTAAATTTTTTATTTTATTTGTTTACTTTTTCTGTCCTGGGTCTTCACTGCTGCGTGGGCTTTCTCTAGTTAGTGTAAGCAGGGACTACTCTTTGTTGTGGTGTGCAGGCTTCACATTGTGGTGGTTTCTCTTGCTGTGGAGCACGGGCTGTAGGAGCATGGGCTTCAATAGTTGCAGCACGAAGGTTCAGCAGTTGTTGCACGCAGGCTTAGCTGTTCCATGGCAGGTGAAATCTTCCCAGACCAAGAATCTAACCTGAGCCCCCTGCATTGGCAGGCGGACTCTTATCCACTGTACCACCAGGGAAGTCCCACACTGTTATATTTAAAATAGATAACCAACAAGGACCTACTGTGCAGCACAGGGAACTCTGCTCAATATTGTGAAATAACCTAAATGGAAAAAGAATTTGAAAAAGAACAGATCCATTTATGTATATAACTGAACCACTTCGTTGTACATCTGAAACTAACACTGCAATCCACTATGCTCTAATGTAAAATAAAAATTTTTTAAGAATGTAATGCTTATAGCAAAATGTTCACAAGACACTGCTGTTAAATAGTCTGTTGTAAAACAATGCATGATATGAATCCACTTCACTGGGAAAATAAAGACATTGGTCTGGGAAAGATTCTCAGCCTCCTAACAGGAAATTGATGGCACCAGTGGGGTTACCCTCTGCCCCTGAATTACTGTAAGTGGCAGTCAGATCTAGAGGCCCAGTCATACTCGGGAATGTTTTAGTATGTTTCTGTGAGAGACATGGTATCCGGATGAGGAGGCTATTTACAAAATGATGATGTTTTCAATCTGTGATTCTTCATTTATCAGCTGGAAATGTCCATTAAAAAGAATTTTGCCTTAACCCTTTGTCCTGACACAGGTAGTTGTCCAGGGCCCCCTAACTCTCTTGGGAGATGAGACATCCCTGGGTTGCCCTATGCTAGTGTAATACAGGCCATCTCTCCCTGGAGTCAGTACTCCTTGTAATGGGCAGTGGTTTGGAGGAGACCACAGTCTAAGAGGTGGGAGGCTGAGCACAAAGGCTGGATTTGGTTTAGGCCTTCATGATGGACAGAGTGAGGAAGTAGTTGTGAGGAGCCTTACAGACCTCCCCAACACTGTTGGGTTTTATTAACTGTTTTTATAGGAATGTTACATGTAGGGCCTCCCAGGTGGCACAGTGGCAGAGAAACCACTGGCCAGTGCAGGAGATGCAGGAGACTCGGATTCGATCCCTGGATGGGGAGATTCCCCTGGAGGAGAAAATGGCAACCCCCTCCAGTATTCTTGCTGGAAAGTTCCATGGACAGGGGAGCCTGGTGGGCTACATGGGGTTGTGAAGAGTCAGACATGACTGAGCATGTATGCACCCAACGTGTAGGGGGTGCTGCAAGCTTACAGCTTGCCCAGTTTCCACTAGGGGCACACGCTGTGTCCAGGATTTGCCCAAGAAGGTTCTCTGCTGTCGGGTAACCCTTCCAGCCACTGCTCCACTCACAGTGAGGCTGACCCACTTACGAAGTCTGACTCCACCGATAAGTCTTCAGCTTTCAGAACGGGGTAATGGAATTTTATGATATGTACTCTCTTTGTGTGTGTGGGTTTTGTTTGTCTGTTTTTCATTTAATACTCAAGGTCCATCTTTTACAGTTAAGCAAAAGAGTAAGCTTTAAATAAATTACATATGTGGGTCATTTTAATAATTCAGACAAGATAAAAAGATTTATAATGAAAAGTGTGTCTGTCTCTCACATCCCGTTCCCAGAGGTTACCACAGTTACCAGTTTCCTCAACGTTATTTCAAATAGGCTTCTGTTATGTACTCGTCCATGTGCGTGCGTGCGTGTGTGTGTGTTCTTTCTTACAAACTGGCACTTGCTACACACAGAAAGGAAGTCTTCATGAGATTGCCTCCTGAGTGTTTCCCGAATCAGCCTGCCTTCTCACCCCGATCACACCGCCACTCACTCTGCCTCTGAAGAGGACACGCAGCTGCTCAGAAGTAACTCAGCCTGGCTTTATCTGACATCTCCTCATCATTCAATTCATAAGACTCCAGAAGCCGTCGCTTCCTCCCAGGAGACACCATGTGTCAGTGTGTCCCCCTGAGAGACACAAAACTTCACCACTCGATTAAGGAGGGGTCTGCGCTTACTCCTTGGAAGAAAAGTTATGACCAACCTAGATAGCATATTCAAAAGCAGAGACATTACTTTGCCAACTAAGGTCCGTCTAGTCAAGGCTATGGTTTTTCCTGTGGTTATGGATGGATGTGAGAGTTGGACTGTGAAGAAGGCTGAGCGCCCAAGAATTGATGCTTTTGAACTGTGGTGTTGGAGAAGACTCTTGAGAGTCCCTTGGACTGCAAGGAGATCCAACCAGTCCATCCTAAAGGAGATTGGCCCTGAGATTTCTTTGGAAGGAATGATGCTGAAGCTGAAATTCCAGTACTTTGGCCTCCTGATGCGAAGAACTGACTCATTGGAAAAGACCCTGATGCTGGGAGGGATTGGGGGAGGAGGAGAAGGGGACGACAGAGGATGAGATGGCTGGATGGCATCATGGACTCAATGGGCATGGGTGTGAGTGAACTCCGGGAGTTGGTGATGGACAGGGAGGCCTGGCGTGCTGTGATTCATGGGGTCGCAAAGAGTTGGACACGACTGCGCAACTGAACTGAACTGAACTGCACATAGAGATGGGCAACAGGCTCATGAAAAGATGTTCAATGTTGCTAATTATTAGAGAAATGAAAATTAAACTACAGTGAGGTACCACCTCACTCTGGTCAGAATGGCCATCGTTAAAAGGTCTACAAATAATAAATGCTGGAAAGGATGTGGGAAAAAAGAAACCCTCCTAACATTGTTGGTAGGAGTGTAAACTGGTGTAGACACTGTGGAGAACAGTATGGAGTTTCCTTAAAAAGACCAAAAATAGAACTGCAATATGATCCAGTGATCCCACTACTGGGCTTAAGGCAAAAACGTTAATTCAAAAAGATAACACACCCCTAGGTTCATAGCAGCACTATTTACAATAGCCAAGGCATGGAAGCAACCTATATGTCCATCAACGAAGATGTGGCACACACATACAATGGAATACTACTCAGTCATTAAAAAGAGTGAAATAATGCCATCTGCAGCATTTGAATGGACCTAGAGACTATCATGCCAAGTGAAATAAACCAGACAAAGGCCAATAGCGTATGATGTCACTTATACATGGAATCTTAAACAAATGATACAAATGAACTTATTTACAAAACAGAAATATACTCACAAACATAGAGAACAAACTTATGGTTACCAAAAGGGACGTCTAGGGGCAGAGGATGGGTAAATTAGGAGTGTGACATTAATAGACACACACTATTCCCAGGCGATGCTAGTGGTAAAGAATCTGCCTGCCAATGCAGGAGACATAAAAGATGCAAGTTCCAACCCTGCGTTGAGAAGATCCCCGGGAGGAGAGCATGGCAACCCACTCCAGTATGCTTGCCTGGAGAATCCCCATGGACAGAGGAGCCTGGAGGCTACAGTTCACAGGGCCTCAAAGAGTCAGACATGACTGAAGCGACTTAGCACACACTATATATGAAATAGATAAACAACAAGGACCCACTGTTTAGTACATGGGACTATATTCAGTATCTTGTAATAACCTATAATGGAAAAGAACCTAAATCACTTTGTATGTCTGAAACTGTACCCCTGAAACTAACGCAATATTGTAAATCAACTCTACTTCAATTTAAAAAAGGAGGTGTCCACAGGTTTGTCTGTTGTAAAATCACTGAAATTAGTCTGTGATGAGTTAAGTAGTTTGTGGGAGCTTCTTTGAGACAATGTGTCTTGTCTGTCATTAAATGTCCACTGAAAGTGGTGGCACTGCTGGCATTGGCACCTTCTCTGTGTTCATGTTTTCTTAACTGCCCAGAGCTCCACTGCCTGTGGGACCAACCAGGCAGTGCTTCTCAGACCTGTGGCTCCTGCAGTCCTACTCAGCATCTTCAGAAGCACAGCCTGCAGCTACAGAGGGCAGGATCCAGGAGGAGTGAGGGATGGTGAGGCCAGGATGAGGACATCAGATGCACAGCCATGCCCTCTGTCCTGGCCCCAGAGGGCCTCTGGGTGGCTTTGACGCCCCGGCCTGGTCATCACAAGGACCTTGTCCCTGGTCTTCCTTTGTTCTAAGGCTTCATGAGTTCTCTATTCCTCTGGGAAAAGAATTTAGAGCTTTGATTTTGAAACCAAATTTGGATTCCTGACCCAAGAATCCCTGTTTATTTAACAAGTTATAACCGAGAATCGATGCCAGGAAAGGATTATTCATGAATGCTTTGATGAGTGCCTCTGCCTGGGAGGACAGGTTGAGGGTGCTCTGCCATCTGACTCCTCCACCTTCAGTCTTTACTTGAGAGTGGTCTTGTCTTAAATAATCTTAGCTTAATTCTAATGTTGCCTTTCCTGGAATGGATGTCTGGTTCTTCAATTCTAAAACTAAATCTGGATTCTAGATTCTTCCATATTGAGATCTTAAGTAGGTTTTCACTGATAACATACCCCAGGTGAATTCATCTCTGAGGATTTTGATTATCTGTGACCTTAGCCTGACTGTGTGTCATTCGCAGTGTGATCATGTCTGTAGTCATGTGACATGTTAGAAGAGAGTCTTCTTTTTTTAAACCTGCACTATAAGCACTTTAAGGAAGAGAGTCTTAAGAGCCCAGGATGTGACTAGGTACAGGATAATGGTTTTAAATGCACAAATATGATTCTTACAATTTCAGACGCAATGTAGTTGTGATATCGTGATATGTATGCTTCTTTATTAACACACTGTGCTAAGTCACTTCAGTCCTATCTGACTCTGTGCGGCCCTATGGACTATAGCCCACCAGGCTCCTCTGTCCATGGCATGCTTCAGGCAAGAACACTGGGCTGGATTGCAGTGCCCTCCTCCAGGGGATCTTCCCAACCCAGGGATCAAACCTACGTCTGTTATGTCTCCTGCATTGGCAGGTAGGTTCTTTACCACTAGGGCCACCTGGGAAGCCCTATTAACACATCAAATAAAGCAAAACCCAGCAGAACATGCAACAGACATCATAATTTTAATGAAATGGAGTGGTGAAGATAAACCACATTCAGACTCTCTGACACAGCTGGAATGGATATGAAACCATTTGTGATTTTTTTGGTGACAAAAGTTTCAGGCACTGCTGACAGTGCTGTAGCCACCTCCAGTCAGGTGTGAAGAGGGGTAGTTGAGCCTTTTCTGCCACCTCTAAAAACCAGCTAAAAACACCCAAGTCGGAGTGACAGAAAACACGTGTGTGTGCATGTGCATGCGTGTATGTGTGTGTATTTCACCTTTATCACTGATAAGGAGCCTTGGGAGCTGCAGAACTCAGCCTGAAGCCACAGTTGGGCTTCTTCCCACCCCTGACACCCCATCTGTCACACCCTGTCTGTCACACCCTCCACGGCATTTCAAGTACATGGAGCAGTTACGCCGATGGATCCCCAGGTACAAAGAGGAAAGAGAGAGAGAGGCAGCTTTCTGACTTTCTAGAAGAGGGACTCGGGAACTTGACCTCTGGGGCACCAGCTGCCTCAGGCAAGTCTGGCAGGTGAAGTCCCGGGGCTCATGCCCATCCCTGCTCCTCACATCACCAGTCAGAGCAGGGGAGGAGAGGCTGCCCTCCAGCTCCTGGTTCGCAGGTCCAGCAAGAAGCAGGGAGGGCTTCCATGCTCTCGCTGGCCTTCCCCTTGAAGGTCGGGGTCTGCAGTGCTGGGTAGCAGAACTGATTCTGCCTCCAGGAGACATCTCCAAAGAGAGCTGCTGCTTCTTCATGACTCTCTGGAGCTTCTTACCCCAGAAGACTCCAGAGTGGGCAAGAAGAGAGCATGGCTGAGACTCCAACCCCCTCTCCGCCTCCACTCCAGACCGTAAACAAGCTCTTGTTTCAATCTCATGTTATGCCTATGATGACTTATTTTGTCAACTTGGCTAGACCATGGTACTCAGTGTTTGATCAAATACCCACCGAGGTGTTGCTATGAAGGTATTTTTAAGATGTGATTAACATTTAAATCCATGGACTCTAATCAAAGTACATTACCCTTCAAGATAGGTGTGGGACTCATCTAATCAGGTGCAGCCTGTAAGAGAAAAAAAGACTGAGATTTCCTGAGGTAGAGGGAATTTTGCTCCATACACACTTTGGATTCCAGATTGAAGCACAAGATCTTCCCTGGGTCTCCAGCCTGCTTCTGCCCTGCAGATTTCAGAATTGACAGCTCCACAATTGTATGAGCCAACTCCTTAAAATAGATAGATGATAGATAGATAAAATAGATAGATATAGACAGGCAGGCAGACAGACAGGCAGACTTGGAGTAACAGAGATTGAGAAAGAGAGGAAAAGGAAAGAGAGATTCAGAGACAGAGACAGAACAAAGGAGAGAAAGTTCAGAAGGCAGAGTCCTTCTTGGAGATGAGGGAAGCAGAATTCATAGGAAAGTGAAGGAGCAGGGTGGTCAGATCCCCCAGGGCCAAGCCAAACCTCTGTGTTCCTTACACCTCGGAGACAAACGAGCGCCCTCCAGCCAGCATGATGAGCAGCTCCGGGCACCTGAGCCACACAGCCTCGAGCAAGAGGAGCAGAGAAGACACGGCTGAGATCCCTCAGCTCTTCAGGTGAGGGGCAAGGGGTCAGGCATTTCTGTTCCCCTTACCCAGAGGCAGAACTGATAATCAGTGATGAAATCAAGATGTGACAATCAATCCCCCCCCCACCCGTCACACACACACCACACACGCACACACAGAAGCTGTTGCTCCTGCTTCATTTTTGTTCTTGTTCTTGCTGCTACTTATTTTGTGACTTTCCTAGATTAATTCTGTAGATTCTGTACTCCAGGCAATGCGTGCATATTGAGTTCTCTGCTAGCTTTCATCGTTTTCATTATTTTTATCTTTAAGCCTGGCTTCCTATGAGTCACCAAGGTCAGTGTCATTTAACGGTCAGCTTATGATATTCTTCAGTGCAATGAACCACCCGTTGCCATTTTGCTTGTCCATTTCCTTCCTGGGCATAGACGAAGCCCTTTGCATACCCAGGAAGGTGCCAGAGCTTTTTGAGGTTTGCTGTGCTCATCTGGCTCTCCAGGTCTTCCTTCCACACTTTTGGCCAGGCTTTTTTCACCTCGGCTGAAGTTAGAGCCTGTGTAGCTACTGTATCACTAGCAGATTGTGAGTGTTTTCTGTAATTGGATAGGGCTTTTTTTTTTTTCCCAGAGTTGAATCTTGAGTCATATCAAATGGAGACTACCAGGGGAGTGAAGATTTTTCGAGGCTGGTCAAACAGTTGACTCTGTTCCAAGCTTTGGGCTTTTAATGAATCTCTCAAAATGGTCATTCCTCTGTCGGCTGTGACTCTGCCAATTTTTCTTGACATTGAGTTGGGGTGCCAGGGCAAATGTCAGAGCCTTAAGTATCACCACCACTCTCCCTGCTGCTCTTAGGGAAATTCATATTTTTTTTAAATATAAGTTTTTAAATTTGTCCTGTGTCTATGATTAATTTCCAGAGTTCTAAAAATGTGGGGTTTTTACTACTTGTCACTATGTTTGTTGCTTTTGAGGGAAAGTAGTTTCCTAAGACCCACCTTTCTAAAAGTCAGTCCTTCTCAATAGCCTATATTTTTCAGCTGCCCTGGAACCCTTTAGGAAGCTGATAAGGTGTAAAGCATGAAATGATGATAATAGTCATCCTATAAGATTTTATTTTTAAAGAACCTTACTTTAAAAAAAATCACTATTGGCATATTTAGGAGAATTTTCAAAGCATTAACAGTAGAGCTTTACAAGCTGTATCTTCAGTCTGCACTATTCCAAGTTGTCCTAGTTTTTCAACAGAACCTAATATGGCATTCAAACTAAAATGCACTTCCCGACAATAAGACACTTTTGTCTGTGAACCTGACTCAGAAGGATCCTTTAAAACCTCATCAAGAAGCTATTATCTAAAGATTTCCTCAGTTTGACAAGAACAAATGCTTGTAAACTCAAAAAAAAAAAAAATCTGCCAGTCAATACAGCAGCAAATGCAAACCACTGATAAATCATGTCTGATTAAAGCCACAGAGTGGAAAATCTTAGCACACCTGTATCTAGGCAGCCACCCTCACCAAAATATTTAAGAAACACCCTGGAGGAACAAAATTTGTACTCCCTTTTAGAGACTATTAAAAACAGAAATGAAAGTCTGCAAACAGCTGATAAGCCGCTCCCACTGCTCAAAATGTTTTCAGTTATGATTGTTGATTCTGAATATTTCCAAGATGATGGATGCATGTGGTGCTCACAAAGCTTGCACATTGTTTTGGAGAATTTATAAAGGGTGAAAGCCCCAGGCAAGGAATTCACACATCTCTGAGACCAATATCCATCAGCAGTGGGCTTTCTGTTGCCATAGCACTGTGATTGCTCACAGAGAGAAAATCAGTCAGGCATCACCAAAGATAAAAGAGGAACTGACACCTAAAATGTACCCAGCCAATGAGAAATTAGAGTCAGACCCAACCAATGTTTATCATACATGCTCTCATCTGTGTAACTTCAATAATTACAAGGCTTGGGCAGGTAAACACCCAGACACAATCCGTTCTCAGCCCAGCCTGATTTTTTTCCCATGATGGCTATTGACACTGGGCCTTTCCACTTATGTCTGCAATAGCTATGGCACACAGGTTCTAGACTCAGGCACAAGAGTGGTGGCACATGGGCTTAGTTGCCCCACAGCATGTGAAATCTTCCAGACCAGGGATCAAACCTATGTACCCTGAATTGGCAAGCGGATTCTTAACCCTGCACCACCAGTGAAGTCCCTACTATAACGTTATAGTAAAACTCAACCCTCAGGTCCCACTTTCTTTTCCTCAGGACTTTTTGGATGTTTCTCCAGTGATCATTGATCTCCAACCCTGGCATAGCCTTCTTACTCACCTTGGGGTGAGCTGAATTAACTCAGTAGAGATTTTTTTTGCAAGAAATTACTCATTGGCTTTATATATATTAAAATTTTAAAGAATGTTTCCATGTCTCCTATTACTCTTATATTCAATAACAATTTTACTAAGTTTAACATTTTAGGGTAACTGTTTAATTGCCCCCAGATAATTACCCAATTATCTTTTCACACTGAATATTACTAAGAAATATGAGGTCAGCCTGGTTTCCTTCTCCTTCTTACATATGAATTGCATTTTTTTCTCCTTGTACATGAATTGCATTTTCCTCAAAACATCTTTTCTCTTAAAGTTCAGTAACCTAACAAAATATGCCCATTTACTACATCCATTTAATAATAAATTTTTCTAGACTATCTCCTAATTGAATCTCTTCAATCTGTAAGTTCAGATTTCCTTGATTTTAATAATTTTTTTCTACCACATTTTTTTAAACTTCTGTTCATTGATTGGGTTTTCTAATTAAGCCTTATAAATGTTATTTTTATTGGGTCATCTAAGTGTCTCATCAAACCTGTGATTTTTTTTTAATTGTTTTAATAACTGCTTACAGCTCCTACTTGCCCATGATTATTTCAAGGCTTTACTCTAGAAAAGTTAACTAAAATTTAGTTATCTATATTCTGCTTTTAGTAATTTTTTCATTATATAAAATGTGAGGACTTCCCTGGTGGCGCAGTGGATAGGAATCTGCCTGCCAGTGCAGGGGACAAAGATTTGATCCCTGGTCCAGGAAGATTCCACGTGCCGCAGAGCAACTAAGCCTATACACTGCAACTACTGAGTCCACACACCTAGAGCCTGTGCTCTGCAACAAGAGAAGCCGCCTCAACAAGAAGCCCGAGCACTGCAAGCAAGAGAAGCCCCCGCTCACCACAACTAGAGAAAGCTCACATGAAGCAGTGAAGACCCAGTGCAGCCAAAAATAATAATACATAATAGAATAAAATGAGGAAGAAAAATTAAGTTAAAAAAAAACATGATATTATGTGAGTCCTAAAATTTCACTTTATATTGCTCTACCAGACTTTATTGGATTTTCTGAGTTCTGTTGTCTTTTCTGAGATTGCACTAAATGTCACTACTATTCAGAGGAGTATTGGCACCCTGAGTAGGGTACTTATGTGAGCATTTCCTTTAACTCACCATTCAGATCAGTTCAGTTGCTCAGTCATGTCCGACTCTTTGCGACCCCATGAATCACAGCACACCAGGCCTCCCTGTCCATCACCAACTCCCGGAGTTCACTCAGACTCACGACCATAGAGTCAGTGATGCCCTCCAGCCATCTCATCCTGTGTCATCCTCTTCTCCTCCTGCCCCCAATCCCTCCCAGCATCAGCCTTTTCCAGTGAGTCAACTCTTCGCATGAGGTGGCCAAAGTACTGGAGTTTCAGCTTCAGCATCGTTCCCTCCAAAGAAATCCCACAGCTGATCTCCTTGAGAATGGACTCACCATGGAATTCTAGAAAATGTCAAATCTTGGTGGGTTTTTTTGTTTGTTTGTTTGTTTGTTTTTTTGCCTCTGAGAGATCTTGCCATTTCACAGAGGTAGGTAAGAGCTTCCAAACTTGAAGTCTTCTTGAAACTTCTCTCCAGGCTGTATACACCCACCTTTTGTCTACTTCTCCCAGAATTAGGAAGTTTACTTGAAACTATTAGAATTTTGTTTTCTCCCCTTTTCCCAGTATCCTCTCTGGGGAACTGTGAAGCTGTTCAATGTGTCACAAGCATCATCTCCTGCTTTCCATGGCTGCCATTCTCAAATGCTATGGCCTGAATTTGTACCTCTTTCTTTGATAGTTGGAAATTTTCTTGCTAATCTTTTTGGTTTGTTAATCTCATCAAGAATTGGATAAGGGAGATTCTAAGACCTGAGTTCATTATACCATCTTTACCAGGAAGTCATTCTAATTTGTTTTCTCAATAAGCAATAGATTTATTCTCAGAGGAAATTCTCAGAAAACGGGAGCAGCAAATGTCGACCCACTAAATACTGTGGAACCTTCTCGTCCTCTCCACGCTGGTGGAAGAAATAAGAAACAAATGAGCAAATGATGTTTACAGAAGTAAACTAATGACATGATTAAAGCGAGAAGGTGCAAAATTCTCACTACACAGCTCTGCAGTGTGAACAGTAGCGTTTGAGATGGGACCTCAGGCAACAAACCAGGCGTGTTGATTTGGGCCACCAGGGTGAAGACGTCTGTTCTCAAGCCAGTCAGTGTGAAAACATACAGCACAGACAAATTTCAAAAGTGCACGTTCAGTGTGCTGTTTTACACTCACATGTATATACTTCATCTGCAGCTTCACAGCATTCCAGTTCCTAAATGCTTTGGACTAAATGGCCTGTGGCCACAGATCAAAGGAGAACACTCTCCCCGAGAGGAGCTGTTGGAGTGAAAAGGGAAAAAAGAGCAATGGGTTTTGCTCTTTCCCTTTTCTGAGAACAAAGAAGATAAAAAGAACAATGAGCAGGCCTGAACATTCTTAGGTTTTTTTACTTTAACTGCTCCTACCTCTGCATGTCTGTAACTAAGTTTACTTTTCTGCCCCCCTAACTCAGCAAGGAGTATGTCAAGGCTGTATATTGTCACCCTGCTTATTTAACTTATATGCAGAGTACATCATGAGAAACACTGGACTGGAAGAGGCACAAGCTGGAATCAAGTTGCTGGAAGAAATATCAATAACCTCAGATATGCAGATGACACCACCCTTATGGCAGAAAGTGAAGAGGAACTAAAAAGCTTCTTGATGAAAGTGAAAGAGGAGAGTGAAAAAGTTGGCTTAAAGCTCAACATTCAGAAAACGAAGATCATGGCATCTGGTCCCATCACTTCACGGGAAATAGATGGAGAAACAGTGGAAACAATGTCAGACTTTATTTTTTTGAGCTCCAAAATCACTGCAGATGGTGATTGCAGCCATGAAATTAAAAGACACTTACTCCTTGGAAGGAAAGTTATGACCAACCTAGATAGCATATTGAAAAGCAGAGACATTACTTTGCCAACAAAGGTCCGTCTAGTCAAGGCTATGGTTTTTCCTGTGGTCATGTATGGATGTGAGAGTTGGACTGTGAAGAAAGCTGAGTGCCAAAGAATTGATGCTTTTGAACTGTGGTGTTGGAGAAGACTCTTGAGAGTCCATTGGAATCCCATCACTTCACGGGAAATAGATGGAGAAACAGTGGAAACAATGTCAGACTTTATTTTTTTGAGCTCCAAAATCACTGCAGATGGTGATTGCAGCCATGAAATTAAAAGACACTTACTCCTTGGAAGGAAAGTTATGACCAACCTAGATAGCATATTGAAAAGCAGAGACATTACTTTGCCAACAAAGGTCCGTCTAGTCAAGGCTATGGTTTTTCCTGTGGTCATGTATGGATGTGAGAGTTGGACTGTGAAGAAAGCTGAGCACCAAGGAATAGATGCTTTTGATCTGTGGTGTTGGAGAAGACTCTTGAGAGTCCCTTGGACTGTAAGAAGATCCAACCAGTCCATCCTAAAGGAGATCAGTCCTGGGTGTCCATTGGAAGGACTGATGCTAAAGCTGAAACTCCAATACTTTGGCCACCTTATGCGAAGAGTTGACTCATTGGAAAAGACCCTGATGCTGGGAGGGATTGGGGGCAGGAGGAGAAGGGACGATAGAGGATGAGATACATGGATGGCATCACCGACTCGATGGACATGAATTTGAGTGAACTCCGGGAGTTGGTGATGGACAGGGAGGCCTGGCGTGCTGCGATTCATGGGGTCGCAAAGAGTCGGATATGACTGAGCAACTGAATTGAACTGAACTCAGCAGGAGCTACAGTTTACATTTTCTCCTTTGATTCAATGCTAAATACATCCCCTGTCTGCTGTTTACCCTTATAATACCCTTCCCCTTGTAGTTACATATCAGGAGTGTTAGTCACTCAGTTTTGTCCGACTCTTTGTGATCCCATGGACTGCAACCCACAAGGCTCCTCTGTCCAGGGGATTCTCCAGGCAAAAATACTGGAGTGGGTAGCCATTTCCTTCTCCTGTGTATCAGAAAGAAGGCTGCAGAGCCATTCAACTGCCAGACTCAATTACTAGGTTGCTCACACCAGTTTATGACCGTCTTTGAGACAATGAAAGGAAAAAAATCAAGATCCTATCATCTTTGTTCCTCATCACCAACTCCTGACTGGGAGCCCTTGCCTTATATAAGCCCCTATACCCTCATGGAGGCAGGCATAATTCCTGAGGCACAAGCCTAATGCGTTCCCCTCTCCTCCGACTGAGAATAAAAGTGACCTTTCTACTTCCTCCAAACTCTGTCTCCATATTTTTAATTTGGCTTAAGTGAACAGAGAAGGCCTAGATTTTGGCCAGCAACAGAGTTCACGCTTTCCATGAATGCAGATGCCTTCATCCTCAGCCGGGTCTCACTCATGTTGTGACCCAGCCTTCAAGGTCCAGAGAAAAAGCCAAATCCTGTGGAAACCATCTCCAAGCACTCCTACTGAAATGATCACACCCTTTGGGAAAAGGCCAAATCCTGCGGAAACCATCTCCAAGCACTCCTACTGAAATGATCATACCCTTTGGGAAAAGGCCAAATCCTGCGGAAACCATCTCCAAGCACTCCTACTGAAATGATCACACCCTTTTTTCTGAATCACAGAAATGAGAGATGGCAAGGTCAGGAGCAGGGAAAGAAGAAGTGTTCAGGAGGTCTCTGCCCAGAACATTAGAAGTTCCCTAATGACTACAAGTGAGAGGTAAGCTAGGGAGTCATCTTGTCTTACAGAGTGAACACTCACTCTGGATGGCTAGTAGCAGCACCCTGAGTTCAAGCATCTGAACTGTTGAAAACCAAGAGTCCTCACTCCAAACAAAATTTAATTCACTTTAAGGAAGGCTACAGCTCAGGACACAACACAACAAATATATCTGTGAGGAACAGACTTGCAACTCCTAGACACAGCCTCTGATGTCTCCAAACCCTCCACAGGTGAAACGTATCTTGTCCCAGAGGACAGATGGGCTCAGACCATTTCAGCTATGGGAAGTGATCAGCCTTCTTACCTTCCTAGCGACACAGCCCCAAAGGACTCCTAGTAACCCATCCCAAGCTACACTTCATCTCTACTCTGTTATTCATTGTGGGATTCTGGGGCATGGCCCAGGAAAAATGGTTAGATTCTTATTCCTCTTGGATTGACCTTCCATATACCTCGCTCACTGAGGTAGTATGCGGGAGGATGCTGGGATGGACCACAGCAAGCATCCGTGGGTACCACCTTCCATCCAGGAGATGTGAAGGCACTGGTATGGAACCCCTCACCCAGCATTCTGACTAGAACAGCGAGGTAACAGGCTTCGGGGGTGTGGTTAATTCGCACCTCAGCCCTAGATGGAGGAACTGGGTGGGATTTTTTCTGAGTAAGGCCTGTTTCACAGGGAAGGAAAGGATTCAGCTTGCTACGTGTATTTGGTTGGCTCCATGCAAAATATGACTGGCACCAGAAATTTCTCTCTGAAAGAGGTAATTATATAACAGTCCAGTTTGCCTCTATGGAGGGGTGTTTTGGGGTACTTGACTTATCACTTCCTACAAAAATGGCAGAAATTAGGAGATGGAAAACAGAAACTGGAACTTGAAACAGCGAGTAAACCCTCTTCCCAGGGCAAGGCTATCATCCCAGGAGTGCAGGCTCTGTAGAGGCCAGATTTCTTTGTCTCCAGTTCCCACTGCACCCCAACTTCTGTATCTGGTGTCTGATGAGGTGCGGAGGCCCTGGGTACATCACAGGCTGAGGGCAGAGTTCCACAGCCCTGCCCCCAATATTCTGCAGATTGGAGCCAATGCCTTGGCCTCCAGTCCGGGGCTGCCCGGTGATGGAAATGAGGCCTTTGAGACCCCCAGGTGGAACCAAGGAAAGATTTTGAGGATCTGCAGCCTTAGGCCGGCTCACTGGGTCTGGTTCCCTCTTGCTATCTGTCTCTCTCTGTCCATGCCAAGGGCTCAGGGGATTGTGATCCAACATTCCCAAACACCCTTACTTGGGAGGCCAACCTCAGCTGCAACTCCCGCTGTGGGAAAATATAAACCGTGGTCCTGCATGCTTGTAATCACCCTTGTTGACAAGTAGAGGAGGCTGTCAGCAGCCCTGGAACCTCAGAGAGGAAGGCTCAGGGTGTGGTTTTGTTGTCAGATACACACAGACAGTTGGTGTGTGTGTGTTGCGGGGCGGGGGCGGGAAGGGGGGAGGCAGAGGTGTCTTTTGTTGTTTAGTGACAAATACAACTCTGACCATCACTTGTTGTGTAATCCTTGGAGACCTCTCAGTAAGGGCAGCCCTGGCCTCCGGCTTCTGTGATGGACCCTGCGGGCCCACACTGTGCTGGTGGGTGATGGGCCAGGAGGCATTCACTGCTGGGCAGGGAACAACGGCCTCCGTTTGAATTCATTTACAGCCGATCGCCCATGACAGGCCTCTGTGTACCTGCAGGGGCCCTCTTCTGTCCTTTTCCACCGCAGGCATGTTTGGACAAATTGTGTTCTGGTTTCTCTGGCAGGCAGGTCTGTGTCTAGAAGGGAGCAACCACAAAGAGTTGGAAAGTGTAGCCCTTAGGTCTGTGCCGTTGCCTGTTAGCCAGTCCTGGGAACACAGGAGATAGATTCAGAAGGACATGCCCCTGCCTCACATTTTAGAGGCAAATCTGTATTGATTAATGGATCCTTAATAGGCACTTCCATAAGACCTTTAAAAAGGAAATGAAAGCCTCCTAGTCCTTTGAATTCAAATATGATGACTCTCTAAAAAAAAAAATTCCCTATGCTGTGGAGGGGGGATTCCATCTCAGACAGGCAAATGGAACTGAAGTCCACCAACCTTGAATTTAGATGCTGTTGCTAAGCAACAGAACCAAGAGCAAAGAATGTGACTAGTTGTTAGTAAAAAGGAAACAGTACCCAAAAAAGACAAAAATACCAAGATTTTTAAAATGGCAGTATGCTCTGAGAACACAAAAGAATTATACAAGGATTTTTTGGATTACAAAAAAATTTTGTTTAATATTATATGTCACAGTTCATCCTTGGACAAGTTTAACTGGTCTGATCATTTTGATATAAAATACTACTGTTTATCTTCTCCTGTATTATAATCATGGTGTGGAATACAATACAAGCAAAGTAGTTGTGTTTATTTCCTCTTAATACATTGAATTAATTTGAATGCCTTAAATTTCCTATTCTGGTTTTATGAGCCACTGTCATCATTTTCACTAAATGTTTGAGCTATGAGGACGTAGTCATGTATTCAGTCATATTGAATTGTAATAACTAATGTCTATATTTTTTAAAACTCAGTTGTACATGTCAAACCAGGCTGCAAATGCTGTGGGGTCAACAGTCAGGCCAACAACATCCGCAGGGAGCGTGCGGCTACAGTTGGCTGAAATATAACTTTCAAGATGCCTCACTGGCTCTAAGTCCTTGACTATTGATTGATCTTTGATTATCTAGAATTTTTTAATATTTGTTTTTTATTTTTATTTATTTGAGTGTGTTGGGTCTTAGCTGCAGCATGTGGGGTCTTAGTTCCCCAACTAAGATCCAACCCTGGCCTCTGCATTGGGAGCATGAAGTCTTAGCCACAGAACCACCAGGGAAGTTCCCTATCTGGAAATTTTTTTAATAAATTAAAATTCACAAAGAGACAGAGAAAGTACTGAAATTGAGTTATCACACATGTTCATGTATACAAAAACAGATTTGCTCTTTTTCAAGTTTCCATTGGGATGATAACTTGGACATTTGTCATGTGCTGATAAGGTTGAGAATATTGTGAAGCAGACCTCTCTGGCAGCACAGTGGATGGGAGTCTGCCTGACAGTGCAGGGGAAACATATTCGATCCCTGGTCCGGGAGGATTCCACATCCCACAGGCAACTATGCCCATGCGTTGCAATTACTGAAGCCAGCTTTGGGGCCCACAAGCCACAGCTCCTGAGCCCGAGTGCTGCAACGACTAAAGCCTGTGCGCCTGGAGCCCATGCTCCACAGCAAGAGAAGCCACCTTAGTGAGAAGCCCACACCCATGACAGACAGTAGCCCCACTCGCTGCAGCTGGAGATAGCCTCCACACAGCAGTGAAGAGCCACCACACCATAAATAAATACACAAATAAATCTGAGGGGAAAAGGATCATGAAGGTAAAGTTGGATGCTGCATTCGTATGCTAGGGCAGCTTTAACAAAGCACCACGAAACAGATGGTTTGAACAACTGAGATTTATTCTCTCCCAGTTCTGGAGGTGGAAGTCCAAGATCAAGGTGTCCACAGGGCTGGTTCTCCCGAGGCTGTGGGAAAGACTCTGTGCCTAGCCTCCTGGTGTGCTGGCAATCTTGGTGTTCTGAGGCCCGTAAGAACATCATCAGATGTCTGCTTCCAACTTCACAAGGCTTTCTCCTTGTGTGCACCTCTGCATTCAGATTTCCCACTTACAAGGACATCAGTCATTGGATTAAGACCATCCTACTCCAAGATGACTTCATCTTAACTACATCTGCAATGACCTAACCTCTCATATTCTGAGGTACTGGGCATTAGGGCTTCAAACATATGAATCTGGGGGAACACGATCCAGCCCTTAACTAAGCCTGTCATTCAGGAATTGGGCTGTAGCCTCAGGCAGCATCTCAGCCCCCCAAAGCCCCGGGAGGCATGTGGCCCATATTCTCAGGCTCTAGGGCTGGCATCACAGGAGACAAGGAAGGTCCCTCTCAGCAGACAGCAAAACCCTGCACAGCAACAAAGACCCACCCAGCACAGCCAAAATAATTAAATTTTTTTTAATTTTTTAAAAAAGAACACAAGGGAGACCAGAATCTCCAGACAGAAACAAATCTCTAGAAATGGTCTGTGTTTAATGCAAATTATTAAAGAGAACTTGGTTCGAACTTAGAAGAGCTCTTCATCTTCTTTGCAGGTTTCCTCACTAGTGAGTTAAATCCAGCTTTGACATGAATTAGTCTATCTGCAAGAGAAAGATATTTTTAATAGTGATCTTTAACCATGAGATTGAATTAAATCCAACAGAACATCGCCAACAGAAAAGAGGCTTTCTGGGAGGACAGAGCCCTGGGTAATGCCCCCTCAGAGGTCGGAGACAAACAGAGACCCAAGGGAGCAGTGACCAGGAACCAGATAGCGGGAGCAGAGACCATCTTCCTGGACACTGAGAACTGAGAGGTGGAGGTTGGTGGGATCAGCTAAATGACTGGTGAGCACAGGAGGGGTGAAAATCAGGCTGGGGAAGTACCTTCAGGAGGGAATTAAATTCCTTAAAGCCAAAAAGTAAGTCACCAGAACAAAGGCACTGATCTTCACCAGGCACCATCGAGGGAACTTCCAAGGGGCTGCTTACCAGAGCATAGGCAAGGAAGGAGGACCACAGAGAGCAGCCCACAGGGAAGGCAGGGAGCACCTGCTGGGTCCAGGAGGCATATGTGGAGAGGGCCAGCCCCTTCATTCTTGTTCCTCTGTGAGCCCATCTCACTCATAGACACCATGGCATAGGCCCTGTTGGAGTTCACTAGTTCCCAAGCTTTCCAGGTGGCTCAGTGGGAAAGACTATGCCTGCCCATGCAGGAGACATGGATTCGATCCCTGGGTCAGGAAGATTCCCTGGAGATGGGAATGGCAACCCACTCCAGTATTCTTGCCTGGCAAAGCCCATGGACAGAGGAGCCTGGCAGGCTACAGTCCATGGGGTTGAAAAGAATCGGACACAACTGAGCACATGGGAAACCTCAAATCTGAGAAACACAGTCGGTAGACATGGTGCTGATTGGACAGCCAACCTGACCTGTGCTGTTTGCTGGCTGTGAGTCCTTGGGTGACTCCATTGGCTTCTCTGAGCTTCTCTTTCCACATCTGTAAAATGACTTGACTGAGAAAGAGGCTCCACCCCGACTCCATGCTGGGCCCCACCCCCAGCACCCATCTGTTCCCCAAGGCCAACACTAAAACCTCCTGCCCTGCCACCTCTGAACATAGTTTCCCTTAGTTTGCCAGCATCAGGAACCCCATTTTCCCCAAAATGTTTAAAGGCTTGGGACACAGAGTGTGTTTTTGCTCTTATTATCTGAATAACTTGGACAATTATCACCTTCAATTTGCTATGCAGATGGGATCTGGCTCAAGAGTGGTGCAGATCAGACCTCCTGCAATAGAGCCTGTGGTGTCTGCAGAGGGGAGCCCTCTCAGACCACTAAGGGCTGGTGTGGTCCAGGGTGGAATTTAGAGAGAGTTTCTATTGAATCCAAGGGCACCATGACTGCCTGGGGCAGCTTATAGCTACTGCACAGAAATCAAGAGTGAGGATCGTTGGGGTGTGAGGCTCTGAGATGGCAGCAGGCCAGTCCCTTCTGTCCCTAATGGAGTTTGTCCTGTCATGTCTGCAAAACAGGTTCTCAGCCTGCACCTGGGGCTTAACCACGAGCCCAGAATAAAGACCCCATACCAGTCTCACAGTGTTGCTGGTACCAAGCAGACCCAAGAAATGTTTGCCTGCTGGCTGGCTGGCTGGCTGGCTGAGTGCATGGGTTTTGCCATACTTTTAGATGGGAAGCTGATCCCAAATCCCAGGCAGAACTGACTCGGAGCCGAGGCTCTGCATCCTCACCCTCCATCAGCCAGAGCAGATGGTCCAGGAAGAGCTCAGTCCCCAGGGCGGGCACATCCGCCACCCGAGGACCAGGAGTGCAGTGAGGAAGGACATGCCCACGACAACAAAGGCAGCAGTTGAAATACACATGGGATAATGATATTCAATGTCTAACTTTTAAAAAGCCAAATGCCCACCAGCCAGTTCTTCCAACATGCATTGAAGGCTGGTTGTGGCCAAAGTCTGCAGAGGTCACCTCCATGGTTGGAAATCCAGCCTCCTGAGGGGTAAGTGGTGGCCACATCACTGCAAGGCTTCCATGTCTTCAGAGAGATGTGAGGGGCACATCTGGAGGATGCCAGGCCAGGGGCTCTGCTCTCTGTCAGGACAGGGCTGGCCCGAGGCCTCAGGAGACAGGCATGCCCCTGAGGAGGGGCCTCAGCTGTGGGAGAGCCCCTCACTTCCAGCACCCCCAACCAGTCTCTGAATTGAGATGCTGAGGTTGAACCCAAGTAAACTGCAAGGTGGGATTCTACACATTCTGGCAGAACCCTGACGGAACAGGGCTGGAGGCTTCCTGGGGGTGTGGAGGGGACCCAGTGTGGGGAAGGACGAGGCTCAAGACACCCCTATAAAAGCCAGTCCCTGCAGACCACAGGGCCCAGCCTGGCCAGTCCACACGCTTCCATCCACCCCTTCAAAACCTCAGGGCCTGTGCTTCAGCTCTCAATAAACCCACACCAGGCAGCTAGAAAACTTAGTGGCTCTGCTTTGAGCTAAAATTATATGCAATTTGTGTGGGAACATCAGCTACCTGTCACTCAGCAGAGGCCAAGTGCAGCTGCCAAGCTCTCGGTTCACCCAGAAGAGGAAAAGCATTGACACCATGCTCCCTGCAGTGTTCCCAGATGTCGGGTCCACAGTCAGGCAACTTTGGGAGGGATGCTGGTGCGGGGGAGGGGACAAGGTATGTCTTCTTCAGGGCATTGGTCACCTCTTGGGTGCTCACCTGAGGGGTGGGAGGTTTCTGAGCAGCAAAGGACTGTCCAGTCCTCCAAGCTGAGAATTCGGCAGCCTGTAGGACTCTTGAGACTGCCCTGGAAAAACCACCTGGATTTCAGCGCCCAGCCCCACCTAGCTGCCTTTGCTCTCCCCTCACAGGAAGTGGGGCTTCCCTGGTGGCTCAGATGGTAAAGAATCCTCTTGCAATGCAGGAGACACAGGTTCAGTCCCTGGGTAGGCAAGATCCCCTGGAGAAGGAAATGGCAAACGACTTCACTATGCTTGCCTGGGAAATCCCATGGACAGTGGAGCCTGGCGGGCTACAATCCATGGGGTTGCAAAAGAGTCAGACATGACTGAGCACAATGGAACCAGATCACAGGAAATGGGTGGGGTAGGACTGGCTGGCACACCACTGCCCAGGGGTACCATGCCCCCTTCACTTCCCCAGGGAGTCTACAGCAAGCAAGAGGGGCTGCCAAGGGGGTGAGTGTGTCCTTGCACACCTAGAGCTTGCTTGCTTGCTTGCTTGCTTGCTAAGTCACTTCAGTCGTGTCCGACTCTGTGTGACCCCAGAGACGGCAGCCCATCAGGCTCCCCGTCCCTGGGATTCTCCAGGCAAGAACACTGGAGTGGGTTGCCATTTCCTTCTACATTTCATGAGAATGAAAAGTGAAAGTGAAGTCACTCAGTCGTGTCCGACTCTTAGTGACCCCATGGACTGCAGCCTACAGGCTCCTCTATCCATGGGATTTTCCAGGCAAGAATACTGGAGTGGAAAAAAAAAAGAATACTGGAGTGGGCTGCCATTGCCTTCTCCGCACACCTAGAGAGTGCTGGACAAATGCCAGAGTGGCCATCACTGCCTCTCTTTCCGAACTTTCCCAACTACCCTTTACCCTCATCCCACCAAGATGCCTTGTACCAGCTGGAACCAGCCTGGTTTAAGAAAAATCCCACTCTGGGCCTCCAGAAGAGCTCAGAGGTTGGCTGTGGTGTTAGGAGAATGAGGCCAGGAGGGGAGGAGGGGCACGCAGGGTGACTCAGGGCTTTGGTAAGAGTCGGACACGAGTGAGAGACTGAACTGAACTAAATTGATGCCCGTTCTGCTGCCCCAGGGGGACTTCCCAAGGCCAAAGAGAGGGAGGGAAGCACAGGGTAATCTTCCAGGAACCAGAACTCCTCTTGGCAGCACATGGGCAGACCCCAAGCCACAGCCGTCCTGCAGCGCCCAGAAAGGCCGGAACCTTGCCCCTGTGCTGCGCTGTGTTTACTCGCTCAGTTGTGTGCAACTCTGACAAACCCATGAACTGTGGTCATCAGGCTCATCTGTCCATGGAATTTTGCAAGTAAGAATACTGGTGCGGGTAGCCGATCCCTTCTCCAGGGAATCTTCCCAACCCAGGAATCAAACTGGGGTCTCCTGCATTGCAGGTGGATTCTTTATCAGCTGAGCTACCAGGGAAGCCTGTCTAGGCCCTAACCCAGGAGAAGCCAAAGCAGGCCAGCGAGGGAATGGGACTGCTTAGCGTGAGGGCGACCTTAGTGTGTGTGGATACAATCCTGGGTATGCTGTGAGACCCTGGGTGTGAGGGTGTGACCCTGAGTATAATGTGAGTCTGACCCTGGGTGCGAAGGGAAGAAATGTCCTCCAGGGCTCCACTGGCAGCTGAGTTGCCTTTTTGCCCTGGGGGCAGGCTTGCCCTTGAGGCACGGGAGGTGGCCACCCTCCTGCCGGCAGGGAGGAGGAGGCACCCTCCCCGGTGAGTGCCCCCAGGCCTGCAGGGGGAGGGGGCAGCCCTGCTGACCCGAGTCAGCCCGAGGTTGGTCTTAATCGTTCCTTGAAGGATTACCCAGGCTCGCAGCCAAGCGGCCTCATTGCACATTGCGGAGGTCTAACGCTCCTCCCTTTGTCTAGGTCTGCCAGCTTTTGTTCAAGCTACAGTGTGTTCACTCTTGCCGCTTCGTGATCTCTTTACCCAGCAACAGTGAAATGGAGCAGGACACTGTGGTCCTTGCCCCACCCCCATGTCCTCTGCCTACCTTCTGTCTGTGAAAAAAACTTAAGCCAAAGAATAAGTTTAATCAGAAATGTAAGAAAATGCAGAAACAAAGGAAAGGAGCCAAAGGAGACCATTTAATAATAGCTGAGTCCTTAAGCAAAGTCAAGGACCCTTAGCTCCTCTTCAAGGGCTACAGATAATACTCTGAGGATATCTGTGAGCTGTCTTAGAGTGAAACCTCCACCGGATGCAAGAAGTTAACTGCTTGAGGACCAGACTGTAGCCTTGACAGAAGCTGCAGCAGTTCCAAGAATTGGCCTCAGGGAAATGAGAACAAATCAACCCTGGAACTAGAGATTAATTGTACTTAAAACAATAGAGATGACGCTGGTCTGACCACCGCATGGCCAATTTCAAGGTGACTGTCAGAGCTGATTTGTTGTCTCTACATGTAGCCTCCTCTCTGTTTTATTATAAAAGCTCATGTGTACTGACTGTCAGAGGTGGGAAGTCAGCCTTTGGACAGGAGTTCATCCACCAACCTCCAGTTGCCAGCGTCCAAAACAAGGCAAACTTTCCTCACCACCAACTTTGCCTCTTCGTTGGCTCTTGAGTGGCGATCAGCTGGCCCCCACTTTCAGTTACAATAGTCCAGTTGCACCCTGGTGTCCTGGTATACACACGTACATAAAGGAGCATAAGAAGTACATGAAGTACATGTATGCGCATATACTAACGTGCACAGACAGGGGTAGGTCTATAGACAGAAAGAGGCCAGACAGTCGTGCTTGTGTGCCATGGTCACAGTTGGGGATCCTGGTAATTGCAAACTTTCTAATATATTTTAAATTATTCAAAATAAACAGTTTTTTATTTTTTTAATAACATCATATGTGAACCAGGGTTTGGGTTTTCTGGAAAGATAACCCAAACCCATGTCAAATGAATGCGGGGCTTCGTCTGTGAGCTCCATCTACACAGGCCCTTCTCTGGGACTCACTGGACCTCTGACCCACCAGGAGCCTGAAGCCCATCCTGCTTCTGGGCCTCACGTAACCTGTCCCTCGCAGATCCGGCATCCCTGCACCTCTGGAAACCACTGGCCTGGGCTATTTCAAGAGCTCCCCTCTCCCAGGTTTTCCGGGACCCTGGCCAGACTCTGCTGCCCTGACAGACTCAGGGTGAGATAGCCTCTGCACTCTCAGGAGAGCTGTTTCAGAGCACAGCCCTATGTCTTCCTACTGCCTGTCACCTAGTAGCCACCCAGGCACTACTCGCCCGCCCTCCCCCTCCCACTCGCCAGGTCACTGCTCCAGTACTTTCCACGTAAAGGCATTGGCCCAAGGGCTGGAAATGGGGCAAACACTTGAATACCCTGGCACAGGCCCCTACTCAAGGGGCACCCCAAAAAGCATGGAGGACCCCAAGATGGAAAGCAAGGGGAGTCAAGGGGCACAGCTATGCTGGGGCAAGCAGAAGAGGAAGGAGGGGCCTCACTGGCCTTGGGGAATAAGAGCGGGGCAGGGACCTCACTGAGGGCAGCGCACAGAGTTTATTCGACACAGACTCTGCCCCAGAGCACTCTGTGCCTCCATCCCCCGCTTATAACTGGGGCTGAGAACGCAGCCCTGAGGGCTCCAGATGGCGGCCCCACCGCCCTGAGTCCTCTCTGGTAGGCTGCCCCTTGCCTTACCTCAGAGGTAAGTCCCAGCCGGCCACCTCCCTCCACAAATGGAGTCAGTGGACCCCTGAGGTCCTGGAGTCTCAGCCAAACAGACAGGGAAACCTTTCCACCCTGTATCCTGTACCATAGGACAGTGCAATGGACTCAATTGTGTCTCCCAAAATTCATGAGATGAAGCTGTATCCCCAGTGTGAGTTTTAGAAAAAGAGGTGGGGCTTTTAGGAAAATGATTAAGGTTAAATGAGGTCATAAGGACGGGGCATTAATCTCATAGGACTGGTGGCCTTATAAGAGGAAGACACCAGGACTGTCTCTTGCTCTTTCTCTCTCTGTTTCTCTGACATGTGTGAGCACAGCAGGAAGGCAACCATCGACAGGCCAGGAAGAGGCCCCTCACCAGAACACAGCCCTACTGATAGATTTCCAGCCTCCAGACTGGAAATCTATGCGGTTTCAGCCGCCAGTCTGTAGTATGTTGTTATGGCAACCGAGCTGACTAAGACAGATGGAAAACACATCAAGTGTGCCAAAGGAACCTGCCAGCAGATTCACATTAGCCATCAGGAGATGGATTTTTAAATAGAATTAGTATCGTTTTACCTTCACATCAGCTTCAATAGTAATGCTAATAGCTGATGCATACGTGGTGCTTCCTAAGTGACCCTGGACTGCAGGTATCTCTCATGAAGCAGGCGAGGAAGCCAGCCCTTACCTGCCTGAGGCCACACACCCAGAGAGGGAGAAACAGAACTGAGCCCCGTGTTGCACTGACCCGTGGTTTGCACCCCTCTGCATGCTGCCTCCAGGTTTGCAAAGCGCTTTCACAGGCATCATTATTTAACACGGATTCACCCGACAAGGCACTGGTGGGCTCCTTCTGCAGCCCACATGCTGAGTGCGTTAGTGCTGTAGTCACAGACATCAGAAGCAGCTGTACCACTGCCCCAACCCTGGGCTCCATGCAGAAGGTAAGAAGCAGTCAGACTGTTAACACAAGTATGTGTAAAGTTGCAGTTGTATAAACTACAAATTTAATGCCATTCCATTCAAAACTCCAGCTGGAAGAACGCAAACAAGCACATTCTAGAATTCACATAGGACAGAAAAGATCTGCAGACAGCTCTGAGCCCTTTGAAAAAGAATAGAGGGATATTTGCTCTCCCAGGCACTCAGACTAATTTCAGAGGTGAAAAGCTGGAAGAAGGACCTTGGTTCTTGTCTTCACTGAAGAAAAAATTCAGTGAAGAAACCAACATTGTGAAAAAGATAAAAGTGTTCATTCGAAGCAAAGTACATGTGGAAAAAACAAAATACATATGAAAGAGCACAGAGATGAGCTCAGAGTGAGTTGCACCCAATAGGGGCAGCTTAGGTTGCTTATCTGGGGCATTTTCTGGGTTGGTCTCTGGCCAGTCACCTCCATATTTGGTCCTGATGTGAGCATGCATCTCTCAGTCAAAATGGATTCTAGCTGGTGTCTTCTCCCTCCCTTTTTCCTTTCCCTAGATTAACGGCTTTCTCTGTGCATATGTTAGGCCAGGAAATCCACAAGAATGACCCAATCAGGGCTCTTCCTGATAACTCATCTCAAAGATAACCTGATTCTGCTCCAAAACAGACAAAGGCCCCTGTTCAGTTCAGTTCAGTCAATCAGTCATGTCCGACTCTTTGCGACCCCATGAATTACAGCACGCCAGGCCTCCCTGTCCATCACCAACTTCTGGAGTTCACTCAAACTCATGTCCATCATGAGTCAGTGCTGCCATCCAGCCATCTCATCCTCTGTCATCCCCTTCTCCTCCTGCTCCCAATCCCTCCCACCATCAGGGTCTTTTCCAATGAGTCAGCTCTTCACATGAGATGGCCAAAGTACTTGGAATTTCAGCTTTAGCATCAGTCTTTCCAATGAACACCCAGGATTGATCTCCTTTAGAATGGACTGGTTGGATCTCCTTACAGTCCAAGGGACTCTCAAGAGTCTTCTCCAACACCTCAGTTCAAAAACATTAATTCTTTGGTGCTCAGGTTTCTTCACAGTCCAACTCTTACATCCATACATGACCACAGGAAAAACCATAGCCTTAACTAGATGGACCTTTGTTGGAAAAGAAATGTCTCTGCTAGGTTGGTCATAACTTTTCTTCCAAGGAGTAAGGTCTTTTAATTTCATGGCTGCAGTCACCATCTGCAGTGATTTTGGAGCCCAAAAAAATAAAGTCTGTCACTGTTTCCACTGTTTCCCCATCAATTTCCCATGAAGTGATGGGACCAGATGCCATGATCTTCGTTTTCTGAATGTTGAGCTTTAAGTCAACTTTTTCACTCTCCTCTTTCACTTTCATCAAGAGGCTTTTTAGTTCCTCTTCACTTTCTGCTATAAGGGTGGTGTCATCTGCATATCTGAGGTTATTGATATTTCTCCCAGCAATCTTGATTCCAGGTTGTGCTTCTTCCAACCCAGCATTTCTCATGATGTACTCTGTATAGAAGTTAAATAAGTGAGGAGCTCAATATGGAGGGAGCAACACCAGAAAGCAGAGGAGAAAGGACAGTTTTGTGGGAGGTTTTGTTCCTTGTTCCTGACATGGAGATACACAAAGCCAGACCCGACATCACAACATTTACAAAGGTGGAAACCATGCATATTAAAGACCTCACTTGGAGAGGTATAGTTATAAAACCATGGGAAGGGTATCTTCATTACTAGGGATGTGGAAAGTCTCCTTAAATAAAATGAAAATAATAAGTAAAGTCTTCTTAAATAAAAGCATAACCACAAAGTGAAGAAGGGATGGATTTGATGACATCCATATGAAGGACTCTGTCCAGTGGTGAACACCATCTTCAAATTAATGGGTGAAACCATATCTCAAGCTGACAGAGTGAAATCTGGACCGTGAGGAATTCCTGGAATGAATTATGCAAAGTCAGAAACTCCAACAGATAGACGGGGATGAACAGGAATTATGGGAAAGGAAGCCCAATTGCCTAATGAGTCTATGGGACACCAGTGGGACATCACTGGTAATAGGATAAAGCCTCAATAGAAATTCAAGTCAGTCTTGAAATTCAAAGTCAAGCAGTGATTGTTTTTGTCATATCTGTTATCTGAGTGGAATAAAGTCAGCAGGAGGGAGCCCACAGGACTACCTGATGATGGGGAAACAGACGTCCATTGTCTTGAGAGGGTAACAGGCAGGAAGGCTAGCGGCCTCCAAACAAAGGAAATACGCTGCAAGTGTCAGACATTTTTTTATCTCTCTCAAGCAGCAAGAGGAAACAAACTATGTGTCAGATTTTTTCCCTTCTCTATACAAATTTAAGAAGAACTAAATTTAGCAAAGAAAAACTAAAGAGCCTCTTGATGAAAGTGAAAGAGGAGAGTAGAAAATTTGGCTTAAAACTCAACATTCAGAAAACTAAGATCATGTCATCCGGTCCCATCACTTCATGGGAAATAGATGGGGAAACAATGGAAACAGTGAGAGACTATTTTGGGGGGCTCCAAAATCACTGCAGATGGTGACTGAAGCCATAAAATTAAAAGATGCTTGCTCCTTGGAACAAAAACTATGACCTACCTGGACAGCATATTAAAAAGCCGAGACATTACTTTGCCAACAAAGGTCCACCTAGTCAAAGCTATGGTTTTTCCACTAGTCTTGTATGGATGTGAGAGTTGGACTATAAAGAAGGCTGAGTGCCAAAGAATTGATGCTTTTGAACTGTGGTGTTGGAGAAGACTCTTGAGAGTCCCTTGGACTGCAAGGAGATACAACCAGTCCATCCTAAAGGAAATCAATCCTGAATATTCATTGGAAAGACTGATGCTAAAGATGAAACTCTAATATTTTGGCCACCTGATGGGAAGAGCTGACTCAATGGAGAAGACTCTGATGCTGGGAAAGACTGAAGACAGGAGGAAAAGGGGACAACAGAGGATGAGATGTTTGGATGGCATCACCAACTCTATGGACATAAGTTTGAGTAAGCTCTGGGAGTTGGTGATGGACAGGGGATCCTGGCATGCTGCAGTCCATGAGGTCGCAGAAGAGTCAGACACAACTGAGCGACTGAACTGAACTGATACAAATTTAAAAGGAGGTTTCTCTTAAAACTTCTGTGTTGCCATGAAGACACCTGGTTCCACCTGAACTTAATTTTTCTCAAACCTTGAGCTAACCAATGCATTTTTTATGGAATGTTTTTCTTAAGCTATGTTAATGAACTGTGTATGTACCCTAGACTCTGTCTTTCTTCAAGTGGGTTCTGCTTAAGACTCAGACCAATAAGGGCTCAACAAACCAGTATGTTTTACTCATACATTGTTCTCCTAATCTATGTTAATGAAACTATATATTTACTTGGAAACCTGCCTTTCATCAAGATTCATGTGAATTGTTTCATGACCCAGGATGACTCACCTTTTGCCAACGTTATCTCAAAATGCATGTTGTGGGTGAGGGGCCTGGTGCCAGTCTCTGAGTTTTGAGACATTCCCTTTCTCTAATTAGCAGCCTGATGGTAGCTGTATAACATCTGGCTAAAGACTAGCAGGGGGGCACTCCTTCTGACCTCTTCTGATGTCTATGACAGAAGCTTTCTCTATCTCTTTTCTACCTTAGTAAAACTTTGTTACACAAAAGCTCTGAGTGATCAAGCCTCATCACTGGCCCCAGATTGAATTCCTCACCTCTGGAGGCCAAGAATCCTGGTGTCTTTCATGGCTCAGCAACAATCTTTCGGTCTGATGTTTGAATAGCCACCACCATCATTCACAGTACAGTGCGCACAGGTAACAGGGGATTTTGGCTCTACCGGATCTTCAAGGGAGGTAAGGGACTCAGACTGAAGGCTGGAGGTGTTAATATAGCCGAGAGGAATGGGATGTGCCTGTGGCTCTGCTGTGCCAGCCCATTCATTATGGCCTTCAGCTCTGCTGCTTCGGGTTCAGGGTTTCTCCTCTCTGGGAGGGTGGAAACTTTGGCCATTCAGCAAGGGGACAAGAGGCTTCCAGGACAGACCTGCCTGTTTCCTGTTTAAAGTTCACACTCAACGTGGCTCCATCCTGACCTCAGGTCAAGCAGCCCTCAGAAGGGCCAGGCTTTCTTCCCATGTCCAGTCTGGGTGATGTCAGAGCCTTGCTATACCGAGCAAAGGCACTGGGGTCAGACCTGTCACCCACGCTTTCCCACCAGGCTGCTCCCATGCTGAGCTCAGGACATTACGCAGCAGCTGTGTCGTGCATGGACGTGCTGCTCAACTGGAAGCTCTCTGGGGTGTCCCAGGAGACAATGGAGGGAAACGCCTTCTCTTTGCTGAGCCCTGCACTGTGGGCCTGGGAAGGGCTTCTGGATGACATCCAAACTGTGGGAAAACACACACTGTGCAGTCTCCTGGGCAGGCAGAGGAAATCCTGCTAGATACAGTTCACTATGTTTTTACATAGTGAGAAAAGGAAGGATATAAGCATCTGAATGCAGAGTTCCAAAGAATAGCAAGAAGAGATAAGAAAGCCTTCTTCAGCGATCAATGCAAAGAAATAGAGGAAAAGAACAGAATGGGAAAGACTAGAGATCTCTTCAAGAAAATTAGAGGTACCAAGGGAACATTTCATGCAAAGATGGGCTCGATAAATGACAGAAATGGTCTGGACCTAACAGAAGCAGAAGATATTAAGAAGAGGTGGCAAGAATACACAGAAAAACTGTACAAAAAAGATCTTCATGACCAAGATAATCATGATGATGTGTTGACTAATCTAGAGCCAGACATCTTGGAATGTGAAGTCAAGTGGGCCTTAGAAAGCATCACTAGCTTTGTAAGCTAGTGGAGGTGATGGAATTCCAGTTGAGCTGTTTCAAATCCTGAAAGATGATGCTGTGAAAGTGCTGCACTCAATATGCCAGCAAATTTGGAAAACTCAGCAGTGGCCACAGGACTGGAAAAGGTCAGTTTTCATCCCAATTCCAAAGAAAGGCAATGCCAAAGAATGCTCAAACTACCGCACAATTGCACTCATCTCACATGCTAGTAAAGTAATGCTCAAAATTCTCCAAGCCAGACTTCAGCAATACGTGAACCGTGAACTCCCTGATGTTCAAGCTGGTTTTAGAAAAGGCAGAGGAACCAGAGATCAAATTGCCAACATCCACTGGATCATGGAAAAAGCAAGAGAGTTCCAGAAAAACATCTATTTCTGCTTTATTGACTATGCCAAAGCCTTTGACTGTGTGGATCACAGTAAACTGTGGAAAATTCTGAAAGAGATGGGAATACCAGACCACCTGACCTGCCTCTTGAGAAATCTGTATGCAGGTCAGGAAGCAACAGTTAGAACTGGACATGGAACAACAGACTGGTTCCAAATAGGAAAAGGAGTACGTCAAGGCTGTATATTGTCACCCTGCTTATTTAACTTCTATGCAGAGTACATCATGAGAAACGCTGGACTGGAAGAAACACAAGCTGGAATCAAGATTGCTGGGAGAAATATCAATAACCTCAGATATGCAGATGACACCACCCTTATGGCAGAAAGTGAGGAGGAGCTAAAAAGCCTCTTGTTGAAAGTGAGAGAGGAGAGTGAAAAAGTTGGCTTAAAGCTCAACATTCAGAAAACGAAGATCATGGCATCTGGCCCCATCACTTCATGGGAAATAGATGGGGAAACAGTAGAAACAGTGTCAGACTTTGTTTTTTTGGGGCTCCAAAATCACTGCAGATGGTGACTGCAGCCATGAAATTAAAAGACGCTTACTCCTTGGAAGAAAAGTTATGAGCAACCTAGATAGTATATTCAAAAGCAGAGACATTACTTTGCCGACGAAGGTCCGTCTAGTCAAGGCTATGGTTTTTCCTGTGGTCATGTATGGATGTGAGAGTTGGACTGTAAAGAAGGCTGAGCGCAGAAGAATTGGTGCTTTTGAAGTGTGGTGTTGGAGAAGACTCTTGAGAGTCCCTTGGACTGCAAGGAGATCCAACCAGTCCATTCTGAGGGAGATCAACCCTGGGATTTCTTTGGAAGGAATGATGCTAAAACTGAAGCTCCAGTACTTTGGGCACCTTATGCGAAGAGTTGACTCATTGGAAAAGACCCTGATGCTGGGAGGGATTAGGGGCAGGAGGAGAAAAGGACAACCGAGGATGAGATGGCTGGATGGCATCATGGACTCAATGGACGTGAGTCTGAGTGAACTCCGGGAGTTGGTGATGGACAGGGAGGCCTGGCGTGCTGCAATTCATGTTGTCGCAAAGAGTCGGACACGACTGCGCGACTGAACTGAACTGAACTGATGTTTTTACAGCTCCTGTAGCTATTCAGAAGCCCCATATCAAATTGGAGGCCTAGGAGAAACTACCCCTGACAACCAGATTCCATTCCAGAAACAGCAGTTCCCAATTCTCAGTACTAGATGAAAACCCTAGCATTTCTGGTTGGGACTTCACACACATACAACCACCAGTCAACTCACGTGCCCAAGAACACAGCCACAAATGTACCTAATGACTCCCAAATCTGCATCTTTGATCTAAATCTCTCCCAAGCTCCAGTTTCAGATGTGTAACCCAAGCACTCCAAACCTAATATATTTAGAACTGAGCTCATACCAGGGGAAGAAGTTCAGGGAGACTCCACAGACAATGTGTGCATGCTAAGTTGCTTCAGTCGTGTCCGACTCTTTGTGACCCTATGGACTATAGCCTACCAGGCCTCTCTGTCCATAGGGATTCTCCAAGCAAGAATACTGGAGTGGGTTGCTATCCCCTCCTCCAAGGGATCTTCCCAACCTAGAGACTGAACCCACTTCTCTTCTGTCTCCTGTACTGGCAGACAGGTTCTTTACCACTAGCGCCACCTGGATGTGAGGCCTTTAAATTGCACTTTGCAGGAATTCAGTTCAGTCGCTCAGTCGTGTCTGACTCTTTACGACCCCATGGACTGCAGCATGCCAGTCTTCCCTGTACATCACCAATTCCCAGAGCTTGCTCAAATTCATGTCCATAGAGTCAGTGATGCCATCCAACCATCTCATCTTCTGTTGTCCCCTTCTCCTCCTGCCTTCAATATTTCCCAGCATCAGGGTCTTTTCCAAAGAGTCAGTTCTTCCCAACAGGTGGCCAAAGTATTGGACTTTCATCTGCAGCATCAGTCCTTCCAATGAATATTCAGGACTGATTTCCTTTAGGATGGACTGATTTGATCTCCGTGCAGTCCAAGGGACTGTCAAGAGTCTTCTCCAACACGACAGTTCAAAAGCATCAATTCTCAATGCTCAGCTTTCTTTACAGTTCAGTTCTCACATCCACTGGTCTCCCTCATAGCTCAGCTGGTAAAGAATCTACCTGCATTGCAAGAGACCCCGGTTTGATTCCTGCGTCCAGAAAAGCCACTGGAGAAGGGGTGGGCTACCCACTCCAGTATTCTTGGCCTTCTCCGGTGGCTCAGCTGGTAAAGAATCCACCTGCAGTGCGAGATACCTAGGTTCGATCCCTGGGTTGGGAAGATCCCCTGGAGAAGGGAAAGACTACCCACTCCAGTATTCTGGCCTGGAGAATCCCATGGACAGTATAATCTGTGGGGTGGCAATGGGGTGGCAAAGAGTCGGACATGACTGAGTGACTTTCACTTTCACACCAGTCCATACATGACTACTAGAAAAACCATAGCTTTGACTAGACAGACCTTTGTTGCAAAGTAATGTCTCTGCTTTTTAATATGCTATCTAGGTTGGTCATAGCTTTTCTTCCAAGGAGCAAGGAGCAAGCATCTTTTAATTTCATGGTAACCATCTGCAGTGATTTTGGAGTCCCCAAAAATAAAGTGTCTCACTGTTTCCACTGTTTCCCTATCTATTTGCCATGAAGTGATGGGACTGGATGCCATAATCTTACCTTTCTGAATGTTGAGTTTTAAGCCAGCTTTTTCACTCTCCTCTTTCACTTTCATTAAGAATCTCTTTAGCTTCTCTTCACTTTCTGCCATAAGGGGGATGTCATCTGCATATCTGAGGTTATTGATATTTCTCCCGGCAATCTTGATTCCAGCTTGTGCTTCATCCTGTCCAGCATCTCTCCTTGCAGGAGAAAGGGAGGCAGAAATGGGAAAGGGCATGGATAGAAATAGAAACAGATTTGAGAAAACTTTAGATAGTAGAATCAATAAGGCCTGGAGATTGGACAGATGTAGCAGTGGGGTCAGGTTAATAAAGAGGAATTCAACAAGATTCAGCAACACATTTTAAATACTAGTTTTATCATTGATAATACATGCACATGTTCGATATCTAAGATGACAAAGTATAAAATGAAAAGTCAATCTCTCTTTCCCATGTCCATCCCTGGACTGGGTCCACTAGGAGCCGTGAAATGCATAATGCCCTGAAGCTGACAATACACCATGAAGCTCACATGAAGCTCCACACACATCAGATGTACCACCTTGCAATTAACTAGTGTTCTGCTCCTGAACATTCAGGTTGCTCCCAAACTTCTGCTCTAGTGAATGCAGTGAATGCATATGCATACACATAAGCATATACATATACATGTAAGTATGTCAGTAAGCTGAATTTGTCGAGGTGAAACTGCGGACCAAAAGTATATGCATTTCTAGTTCTGGTTGACAGACATGGCCGAAGTGCCCTCTACAATGACTATACCAATCTACATCCCCACCAGCAACATAGGTGAGAACTGTTTCCTCCAATCCTCCCCCATACAGTGTATTATCCATTTTAGATTTTTGCCAATCTTATCAGTGAAGAATGATGATATTATCATATATTTTAAATTGTGTATTTCTTATTATGGTGAGGTTGAATATCTTTTCATATGTGTAAAAGTCATCTACTGAGCTTGTGTGCTGCAACTACTGAAGCCCAAATGCCCTAGAGCCTGTGTTCCACAAGAGAAGCCACTGCAAGGAGAAGCCCGTGCGCTGCAGCTGGAGAGGAGCTCCTCCTCCCTGCAACTAGAGAAAAGGCCCCTCAGCAACAAAGACCCAGCACAGCCAGATCTATTAATTAATCAACTTTTTTAAAGGAAAAAACAAAACATCATTGAGCTGGGGACCAACTTCAAGTGGCCTATTCATTGTGGAATTGGAGTCCTCCACCCTGAGTTAGGAAGATCTCCTGGAGGAGGAAATGGCAGCCCACTCCAGTATTCTTGCCTGGGAAATCCCATGGACAGAGGAGCTTGATGGGCCACAGTCCATGGGGGTGTCACAAAGAGTCAGACACGACTGAGAGCCTAAAACAACAAACAACAAAACAAAAGGATGTATACAAGCAGACAGAAAAAAAAATTTTTTAATAATCGTCACATTATTTCTCATCACTCAGGACAACCCTCCACCACAGCCCCTTATCACTCCAGACAGGCCCCCATCCCAGCCCCCCACCGTCAGGGCTGCAACCCCATCCTAGCCCCATGCGCTGCAGCTGGAGAGGAGCTCCTCCTCCCTGCAACTAGAGAAAAGGCCCCTCAGCAGCAAAGACCCAGCACAGCCAGATCTATTAATTAATCAACTTTTTTAAAGGAAAAAACAAAACATCATTGAGCTGAGGACCAACTTCAAGTGGCCTATTCATTGTGGAATTGGAGTCCTCCACCCTGAGTTAGGAGCGCCTCACTTGCAAGCAGAATTACCTCAGAAAGGGGTCCAGGAACCAGGATAAAAGTGAAAATATTTTGGGAGATTCTGAACCCTGTATTTCTCCTTTCTTCTCCCTTCTTTGCTTGTTTCCTAACAGTGAATTCTTCAATTCACAGGACAAATTTCAGGGGCACCAGGAATGGGAGCTGGGGAGATGGTGTTCTATTCCCATAAGAAGAAAAAATGGGTGACCCAGGAGATAGAAGCATCGTGGGCCCCTGGGCCTGCAGGAAGGGAAACAGAGGGACACGGACAGGGAGGGGCCGTGCGAAGGCTGAAATCTTGTTGGCTCCTTTCACCAGAAATCAGAGTGTTTTCCCAACAACAAAGCTACCAGAGGAGGAACATGGGACCTGGCCTTCCAGGAACGAACAATAGCATGTCCTTCCTGAATGCCCACTGCATTCTGGGAACCATGCATAAGTATTCTGTATCCTGTGATTGTCCCCATGGTCCTTGGGGCATGGTGGGAGCAGCCGGCACCTGCACTCAGAGGGAGAGCCTGGGCAGCCGGAGGGGTGGCCACACAGAAGCTACTGCAGAAGTCGGCAGAGCAGAGTGATGCGGAGAAACCCGCCCACTCTCCAAGCTGCTAGGGACTTTAGTCAAACCCAGTTCAGGGCAGGGGTAGTGCCACCCCTCCCCCCATCCTGAGCACACAGCAAGGCCAGAACACCTTTATCGGAGTCCTTCCTGGTGACACCAGGCACCAGACACATGGGCCCACTGACTCTGCAGTTCATCACAGTTTTGTCCAGAACCTTATGACAGTGAGAACCAAGCCTCCAGACAAGGAGGGTTCTCACCGAAAGGCAAGTGTGAGGGGACCCCAACCCCCACCTTCCTCCTCAGGAAATGCCCCCTCCCACAGCCTCCCAAGTCCAAGCCTGCGTCTCACCTGGTCTCCCCTCCAGCCTCCCTTGTCCGGACCCCGTCTGACCCTCTGCTCCTGCTCAGGCATGACCAGTCACCAAAGTCCTAGTGATCCCATTCTGGCAGCTTCTGTAGGTCCTCTCCCACTGCCATCCTGTGTCCTCTGCTGACTGAGGGCTGAACCAGGGACTTTCCTGGGGCCCCTTATCAATCACTTCTGGGAGGATCCTGGGTCCTGGGCACATGTGCAGCCACACTCAGCATCCCTGCTCCCGCAGAGTTCAAGGACAGCATCAGCCCGTCAGATGCTGACACCCAGTTATGGTCAAAGACATGAAGACATCTGGGGGCTTCCTGGAAACTGCCTGATGGACACTGGAACCATTCAGAGGAACATCTTCCTCTGGCAGCTTCCTCCTCACCCTCCTGGTTCTATTGGCTTCAGCTACATAAAAAGCAAGAGGATTCCAGAAAAACATCTGCTTCATTGACTATGCTAAAGCCTTTGACTGTGGATCACAACTAATTGTGGAAAAGCCTCAGAGATGGGAATAGCAGGCCACCTTACTTGCCTCCTGAGAAACCTGTATGCAGGTCAAGAAGCAGCAGTTAGAACCAGACACGGAACAATGGACTGGTTCCAAATCAGGAAAGGAATACATCAAGGCTATGTATAGTGTCACCCTGCTTATTTAACGTCTATGCAGAGTACATCATGCTAAATGCTGGGCTAGATGAAGCACAAGCTGGGATCAAGATTTCTGGGAGAAATATCAATAACCTCAGATATGCAGATAACACCACTCTTGCGGCAGAAAATGAAGGGAATTAAAGAACCTCTTGATGAAAGTGAAAGAGGAGAGTGAAAAAGCTGGCCTAAAACTCAACATTCATAAAACAAAGATCATGGCATCCGGTCCCATCACTTCATGGCAAATAGATGGAGAAACAATGGAAACAGTGAGAGACTTTATTTTGGGGGGCTCCAAAATCACTGCAGATGGTGACTGCAGCCATGAAATTAAAAGACGCTTGCTCCTTGCTCCTTGGAAGAAAAGCTATGACCAACCTACATAGCATATTAAAAAGCAGAGACATTACTTTGCAACAAAGTTCTGTCTAGTCAAAGCTATGGTTTTTCTAGTAGTCATGTATGGATTGGTGTGAAAGTGAAAGTGAAAGTCGCTCAGTCATGTCAGACTCTTTACCACCCCATGGATTATACGGTCTATGGAATTCTCCAGGCCAGAATACTGGAGTGGGTAGCCTTTCCCTTCTCCAGGGCATCTTCCCAACCCAGGGATCAAACCTAGGTATTCTGCATTGCAGGTGGATTCTTACCAGCTGAGCTACCAGAGGAGCCCAAGAATACTGGAGTGGGTAGCCCATCCTTTATCCAGCGGCTCTTCCTGACCCAGGAATCGAACTGAGGTCTCTTGCAATGCAGGCAGATTCTTTACCAACTGAGCTATGAGGGAAGACCAGTGGATGTGAGTTAGATTATAAAGAAAGCTGAGCACTGAAGAATTGATGCTTTTGAACTGTGGTATTGGAGAAGACTCTTAACAGTCCCTTGGACTGCACGCAGATCAAATCAGTCCATCCTAAAGGAAATCAGTCCTGAATATTCATTGGAAGGACTGATGCTGCAGATGAAAGTCCAATACTTTGGCCACCTGATGGGAAGAACTGACTCTTTGGAAAAGACCTCGATGCTGGGAAATATTGAAGGCAGGAGGAGAAGGAGACAACAGAAGATGAGATGGTTGGATGGCATCACGACTGTATGGACATGAGTTTGAGTAAGCTCTGGGAATTGGTGATGTACAGGGAAGCCTGGCATGCTCAGTCTGTGGAGTCGCCAAGACTTGGACACAACTGAACGACAGAACAACAATTTTGCAAGTTAAGTGCATCCACTTTTTAAATTTTGCTTCTTTATTTATTTTCAGCTGTACTGGATCTTCATGGCTACACATGAGCTTTCTCTGGTTTTGGCAGGCAGGAGCTACTCTTCCTTACAGTGCCCAAGCTTCTCATTACAGTGGCTTCTCTTGTTTCAGAGCATGGGTTCAGGTGCTAGGGCCTCAGCAGTTGCAGCACGCAGGCTCAGTAGTTGCAGGTTGCAGGTTGTGATGCAGAGGTTTAATTGCCTTGAGACATGTAGAATCTCCCCAGACCAGGGATCATAGCCATGTCCCCTGCACTGGCAGATGGATTCTTAACCACTGGCCCACAGGGAAGTCCCAAATGCATCCACTTTTTTTCCCTCCATTAGTAAGCTTTTATTTTTAACCATTTAAAAAGCTCTAAGAGATCACATGTACTATTTGTATAAACAGTATAAGCCTTGTGGTTAAAAATTACATTTAAAAGCCTTATAGACAGCTGCATCATTCAGAAAGTCCCACTCCTTCTCGTTACATAACGGTAAATATGAAGTGATTTTAACCATGATAACTGGAGCATGCCTTTATCATTTCAATGCTACTCAGTACCTTGGCTCCACCTATAGTGTGCTCCACCTATATGTGACTATAATGACTCAGAATGAAAACCAAGTCCTCACCTTGTCCCACCCAGCTCCATAGGGTCTGTCCACCACCACCCTCCACTGCTCTCCCCTCGAGTCCTCCAGCCCTCTATCAGGCTAACTCTGGCCTCCTGGCTACTGCTTACACACCTCAATGGCCCCCTTCCCCCTGCTCATCTCTGCCTCCCTGTTGGGAACTCCTGCTCCCCAAGAGGACATCCAACTTCCCTCCACTCAGAACTCTGCTCATGGGGAAAGGATGGGTCTGTTTTGCCAGAGGCTAGACCAGCCACTAAGGGGGCGAGGGTGTGGAGGGAGCCTCTGCACTGACAACATCCTTACTCCATCCCTCAAATTTGTCCCCACAAGTCTCCTGCCAAGGGACTGCTTCTCTGTTTAATACCTTTCTGAGATCTCTGATTGGATTTTTGTAGTCCTGAGCTGGTGGCTGCCCGCTTGCTCCTCAACACCCTTCCCACACCCTTCATGACCACCCAAGCCCCCAACACACTGGCCCACCAGTCATCCACCAGCTCTGCTTTCTGGAATCTTCAACAGTCCCAGCAGAATCAGTTTCCCAAAAGCATTCCCTGTGTAGTCACAGCCTGCTGTCTGGGGTTGGGGGGACATCAAGAGGTCAGGAGTGTCCCTCCCTCCATGAGAACCCAACTGAATCCACTTAATCTTCCCACTGTGGGTGACATATTCTTGATCCTGTTGCTTTCCAAGACAGGAGATGGTGCTGGGAGGGGTCCAAGGATTCCCACCTGACCACACCGCAGGAATAATTCTTGGTTTCTGTGAACTGGATCCCTCAGTGGCATTTGATGCCTTCTGGAAACTGGTTCTCTCACTCCCTCGCTGTTGCCTGGGGTCCTCCTTCCTCAGGTTAGAACCCTTGGGGTGGCTTTGCCCCAGGCTCTCTTTGCTCCCCACTCAACACATCCCCTGGGACCATCTTCTACTCCCACAGTGTCACCCTCCATGAAGCGACATGCTGGGGGCTCCCCCATCCAGAACCCAGCCCAGACTTTCCATAACAACACTGACCATATCCACTGTGTGCCAGGCTCAGGAAGCTGTGTGGATGATCTCATCCCATCTTCCCAAGGCCCTGTGTAGACCAGGAACCTACCCGTGCAGAGGCCACATACTTGTCGAAGGTCATGTCACAAGTGACTAGGCTAGGATTGGACCCAGGTGGCCCCCTGCAGAGCCAGCACCCCTTCACTGTGCAGAAGTCCACACGGAGCACACACCCCAGTCAAGTTCTGCACCAGCGCCCTCCAAGGGACATGACCTGGGCTGATCTGCATGCGTGAGTAAGATGGAGGCATGTCTGTGATGGGTACTGGAGACGAGGGACAAATTTGGGACAGACACTGACACTTGCATGCTGGTCATGGGTGGACTGGCTGGAATGTCAGCATGAGCTCAAGTGTCGTTCTCAGAGAGCATAGCCCTCCGCTTACCACACATGCCCAAGACCACAGAGGCTCTGCTGGGGCTTCTTTTGATGTCCTTGTGTCTGATCTCTGTGAGTCTGTTGTCTCTGTGGGTATCACTGTCAGCTGTCAGACTCCACTGGTATCTAGCTGACTACTCTGTTGTGTTGACGATGACCAGGGACATCAATGCTCCACATTCTAACCCAATTAAATCTGAGCTCCTTGGTGGGGTGATTTTAAGGCCAGTCTATGAAGTTCGATCCCTGGGTCAGGAAGATTTCCTGGAGGAGGGCATGGCAACCCACTCTGGTATTCTTGCCTGGAGAATCCCATGGACAGAGGAGCCTGGCAGACTAGAGTCCATGATGTGGCAAAGAGTCGGACACGACTGAAGCAACTGAGCACACACAGCACGCACACGCTATGAGGTTTTCTCTGACCCCATGAGGGCTCTTGTAAGTGTCTCTGTCCCCACTTATCTCTGGTGGGAAATCCAACTGCCTGTGATTTAACTTGTGCTCTCATGGAGCTACCAGCGCCCTTTCATGCTCACCTCCAACGTAGAGCTCCCAGTCGCTTGTCACTGCTCACCACCAAAATTCTCCCGGTTCTCAAGAGCTCCCTTAGGCTTGGACTTCCCTACACTATCTTCTAAATCAAGTCAGTTCCTATGGAGAGAACTTCAGAGCTGCCCGTCCTTACAGTTGCCTCTGCCCTTGGGAAGATCTTTGACCCACTTTCCTGGAGCTGGGGTTGTGGACAGTAGTGTAACACCCTCACTTTATGAACAGCATATTGGGTGCAGGCAGCAGCTTCTGGTCTTCTCCGCTTGCCTCTCCTGGCAGGAGCTTCCACTGTACAGGTGAACTGAAGTGAGAGCACGCTGAGCCTGGGGTAGAGCTCCCTCTTAACTGTCAGTGAGGTCTGGCCAGGAGAGGGAGGCCTGACATCTCAGCTGTTCGTGCCTGGAATTTAGTCTCTGTAACACAGAGCTCGGAGTGGAGGGGATGAGAAATCCTGGCCCTCCCAGGAAAACACTATATCTAGATTCCTTGTCTAGAAAGTAAAGAAACATGGCACCCCCTTGTATGGAGCTGGGGGAAGAGGGACAGAAATGCACACACATATACACACAAACGTATACACACACATTCCTTGTGTGGTCTAGCACCCAGGACCCTCCATGTCCTGGAAAAACTCATGAATAAGTGAAAATGTGGGGCCAAAGGACTGACAGAGCATACAAAGCTGTGACCAGTAGACCAGGCTGGGTGGGAGAGAGGCAGCAAACCAGGGCTGGACAGGACTAGCCTGAAGGTCAGAGGTCTCAGTGGAGTCAGGGAGTCACTAAAGTTAAACTAAAGTTAGCATAGTGAAGAAAACTTGCTGGAGAGCTAAAAGGGCGGTCAGGCGGGCCAGTGCCAGGCCCACAGTTACGAAGTTCTCTAGTCTTGGTAAGAGTGGGGTCTTCAGCCAAGAAGTATCATTGGATAGCCATGTGCACACAAGAGTAGCCTCTTGGTGCAGCTCTGGGGGCCCGGGCTCTCAGGCGACCTGGGAAGTGAGAATCCCTGGGGCAGGGAAGACACACACAACCTCCAGGGGCTCCCCACACAGGGTGTGGCCAGGGCCAGCAGGGGCTGGGCTGCACTCCCTCTGCAGCTGCAGGGCCCCCCAGGGCACCATCTGAGAAGAGAACGATCATTTTAAAGGCTTGAGATGGTCTGAAACCCAAAAGCACTGTGCCTCCGGGCCTCCACAGGTTATCTCATCAGCAGTCGTCCAGTTCACAGATGACCGGCAGAGACTTGCATGGTGGGCGATGCTCCAGAGGCACTGTGGATACACGTTGAAATCACAGCCTCTGTTCCTCGGCTGAAGCTGCCTCAGGAATCGGAAGTGCTAGGAGATTCCCATCCCGTCCCTGCACCTGTGGGCATCTGCACCCGTGGGACCTTCAGGGAACCAGCAAGCTCAGGGGACCCCCTGCACCTCTGGGCAGAAAGAGGTGCAGGGCCTCTGAAGGACATAGGGACTGCCCTGCTAGGTTCCCTCCACATCCACTCACAGCCACGACCCCACTTCTGGGCCCCAGCAAGACGGTGCTGAAGTAAACCGTCCACATTCGAAAGCATCGGCTACAGAACTGGAACGCCGCCAGGGACCAGAGAGAGGCTTGCGGACAAAGCGCCTCCACCAGCTGCTCCCAGGTCCCCAGGACCAGGTGGGGGTCCTGGCAAGCCAGAGGCAACCTCAAAATGCCAGAAAGGTGAAGTCTCCCCTCCGTCCTCAAAGCACAGGGAGCCAGTGGGAAGCACCTCTGAGAGCTGGATAGCAGATCCCTCCCGCCTGCCCACACTCCCCTGGTTTGAGGCTCTCTTTGCTGCTCTGACCTCTGACCTCCTGGAGCCTCAATCACTCCCTGTCTGTAAAATGGGCCTGGGGGACTTACCAGTTCTAAGAGGCCGGGCAGAGACTCTGTGAATTCCCTGAAATAAAACTGGAAACCTCAGAAGTAGCATGTCTCTTTAATCACAGAAAGCACAGGCACAGCAGACAGAGCTCAGCCAGTAGAGCGCACAAGACCCCTACCCTGAGGCCTTGCTCTTAGGGGGCCCATTACCAAGGAGGCCCACACCAGCTGCGGCCACAGACCACAGGTTGCAAGCTATCCTGTGGCTCCTTGGAGCTCCCAGTTCAATTCTGTCTTCCAGATTCTAAGTGGGCTCCCCATCAAGAGGACCCAAGGCCTGCAAAGCGAGGACCCACAAAAGCCCCCTCCCACATTTTACTGCCCCACCCCCAGCCACGTGGGAATGAAAGAAAGCGAAGTTGCTCAGTCATGTCCGACTCTGCAACGGCCTGGACTGAAGCCTATCAGGCTCCTCCATCCATGGAATTTTCCAGGCAAGAGTACTGGAGTGGGGTGGGAATAGGCACACCTTTTCAGAGCAGAGACACTGTGGTAGGGCCAAGCTGGGGTTGGTGTCAGAGTAGGAGGTGGAGTCAGAATAGGAGGTGGGGCCAAGGCTGGGGGTGGAGTCAGAGTAGAAGGTGGGGCCAGGACCAGGGGTGGGGTCAGATTGGGAGACGGGGTAAGGGGTAGAGTCAGTTGGGAGGCGGGGTCAAGGTCAGGCCAGGGCAGGGCCCTAAGGGACTTGGTACTGGGAACACCAGAGGCCCCCAGCCCAGCCTGGGACAGTGCAAGTGAAGCAGCGGTGATCTGCACCCAGCACACAAGCTCCAGCCACAGCACGTTTTCTCTATCACCAGCCCAAGACCACCGGGGCAAGGTTCAGGGGCAGCTGAAGCACCAGCTCAATCAGTCCTGCAGAACTTTCTTCCATCTCTCCAGGCATGGCCTCTCGGGCTCAACAGGCCTTCACAACACCTGTTCGGTGTGTTTGCTGCGCCACACCACCACACCAGTCATGGCGATGGTCAGCAGGACGGGCACGGTGATCAGCGGGATAAGAATTTCGTCTGGGGGGTCCTCCCAGTCGTGCCTATCCACCGAGCAGTTTTGGAAGAACTGCCTATGGACGCCGGCGATGAAGCTCTCAGCCAAGGGGTTGGGCCAGTAGCAACCCACCACGTTGGTCTCCACCTCCGTGCAGTTGGTGAAGCTCTCGTAGTACCTATGACGGCAGAGAGTTTGACCATTCAGCTTCCCCACTCCTTCTAACTTTGGCCCTGACTTACAGGAAAGTGGGGGGCAGTGCTGTGTGGCTACTGGTTCTCAGCATGGCCCCAGGCCACATGGGAAAAGTGGCCTCATGCTACAACCTCTCTTGGGCCTGCTGGTCTGGCAGTATCCATCCCCCTGGCATCCTTGCCCTGAGGTTCTCTTGCGTGGTGGCCTCATACCCTGCAAGAAACCCTGAGGCCATGAGCTCCCCGAAATATACCCTGTGCCCCCGTCTACATCTTGTACATCATCCCTGCCCTCATCATGGTCATCCACACTGTCACCTCCTCCCTACAAGGAAAGGAACTCCAACACCCCAGGTCTGGACTCAGCCCCCAGGGTGCCAGCACCTCCAGGTCTTCCCAGAGGACACTCTGAGCCTGGGCTCTTTTTCCAAGGCCAAAGGTCACAGCCCCTTGACCTGCGAGGCCCTTCTCACCTAGGACTACTATATGGACCTCCCAGGGGAAGAGATCTCTCTGAGGCCAAGAGCTGGCTGCCTCCCAGTCAAGTTAACCTGCCTTCATTAACTTGACTGGGTGGTGCAGGGAGGTGGGGGGGCATCCCACCTGTTCTCCTCTCCGAAGTTACCTTCCTCAGCCTCCACCTGACAGGACACATGGGACCCCCTCTGCCCAAGGCCTTCCTGTCTGTGTTGACCAAACCTGGAAAGGCAGTTAGCAAGCTGTGAATGAGGAGCCACGTCCATCAAACAGCCAGGCTCCTGATGGTCCATATGGCCAACCAAGGGTTACCACTGGCAGTCCCCAGAATTCAACCCAAAAGCCCACTGACCAAGGATTACTGGCCTCTGAGGCTGCTGACCTAGACTGGCAGCCATTGTTCAAGGTGCTCTGGTCAGAGGGCTGGTTGAATATCTGCCTCAGTGTGCCAGCTCCAACCACTGCCCACCTGGCAAAGTGCTTCACACAGGACAGGTATGGGGCAGGAAGGGGTTCCTGCCTCAGCTCCCCATGGGAACTAGGCTTTGCAACCACCCTCCTCCTCCCGGTACTGACCCAGGAAGGGTGGCCTGAGCAACAGGAAGGATCCGCTTCCTGCAGGAACTTCCTGTACACAACCTTATCTCTGCCTGGAAAGGCAGGGGGAAACAGGGCAGCGGATCCATTCAGCCAGACCCTTCACCACTCCTCCTGGTGGCCCTGGGGCAACCGGTTTCCCAGCCCAAACATTTGGCTGGTTGGTCAGGCACACATCTGCCCACAACCCTCAGGTAACGCAGGCAAGGAAGAGCCGCACAAGGCAAAAGAGAGCAGGAAACAAAGGCTACAGCCTGGAATCCATGTGCAGACCCATGATGTGGTCCTTGGATGGGTCCAGGCTCTGGGTCGCCTCACTAACCAGGTCCTCAGGCAAACCGTCACCCCCACCAAGACCCACCCCTCCCAATGGGCCCCATCAGTGGCCTGCCACCCCAGAGCTTCTAACCCAACACCCTGCAGAGCCCCCACCTGCCCCAGAGCTCAGTGCAACTGAGACACGGTACAAGAAGCAGGAGGTGGAGGGTGATTTGAGGCCCGTGTGACTCCCATGCACAGAAAACAGCACAAGGTAGCAGCTTAGGGCTCAGGATGTCAAACCAATATCTTCCAATCTCAGCTTTGCTGACCATCTTCCTGACTTTGCCCACATTGTTTAGCCTCCCTGAGCCTCAGTTTCTCCACCTGTAAATGGGGTTCATAATTCTCAACCAATAAGGTAATGGACCCTATTAGGTGAAAGCCCCCACCTTGGTGAAAAGACCAAATTAGGTGCTGTGAATACACTTCTGGTAAGTGCCTGGCACATAGTAGGTTCTCAGTGAGGTCACGGGTGAGTCCCAAAGCCTAGGGCTTGGGCAGAGCTGAGACCTACAGGGCCAGGTGCAGACTGCCCATGCTTGCTGCTTCTCAAGATCACTGGGAACTGACTCCTTATTGTGACAGAAAATGTTGTTACAATAAAAGACAGCAAAGGTCAGGCACTCAGGCACAAGGCAACAGTTGCAGAGGTCAACACCCACAGCCCAGCACCCCACATTCCCAGGGCTGGGGAGGCAGATGAGGCAAAGATGCGCACCTTTCCACGCTCAGTCCCAGGTGCTGTTAACTCATCAGCCTGCGTTCAAACTGGAGATAAAATCAAGGTGTTCTTCCCAAGGAAGCTGCCATTTGTGTGACATCATAGAACCAGGGTCACGACAAGCTCTGTTCTTCCCAAGCGACTCTGGTCACCCTGGGGCCTTTCCATGCCCTCCCTTCAGTCTGTCTCCCAGAGCACCCTCCCTGCAGCCCCTGGAGGTGCTCTCACAATGAGCAAAAACGCAGCCATGGTCCAGAGGGGAAAGTTGGGAGTGGAACCCAGAAGACAGGCACACTGCCCCTGGCAGATTCCTTCTTCCACCAGCAAACTTTTCCCTAGTCCAGTAGACATCGGCCCCTCTCTCCTCCAAGACCCCTTCCTGGCTGACCCCTCTACTGTCCTCCGGCCCTGGGGCTGGATGTCTGTTTGATCTCACTGAGGCTTTAGCAGGTGACAGAAGCCCAGGACAGGAAACTCACACCTCCTCCCTAAACCTCCACCCCTGTGTGTCCACTCTGGGCTTGGCGTTCAGGTCAGGTTCCAAGGACAATAAGAAGCCTGGCCAAGGTCCTTCCTGAACACCCCCTTCCCCTTTCCCAGCAGACACAGAAATTTTGTTCCATTTGGTTCAGTGAACAGCTATGTGTGGAATCCATGAGGGGGCTGTGGATGTGCCCACAAGGAGCCACTATCCCCTGGGGAGATGGCCATGGAAGCCCATAGAACAACCACTGGGAACAGAGAGCACAGGGGCCAGGGTCTCTGGGTGGAAAGAGCTGATGCAACTGATAGAAATCCAGGCGTCCCAGGCAGGCATGGCCACAGGACAGGTTGAATGAAGCAGCCACCAGCACTGTGCCAGGCAGAGACTACTAAGTGGGAAGTGGGGGAAGGTAGGCGCAGGCCATCAGTGATTTCCAAGGAGGTGAAAGGTGTACCTAGACACTTGATGCTGGCTGTGATCACAGGAGTTGAAAAATATCTCAGATGCTTCTAGAAAGTGGAGCCCTCTGTGGTAGGGCCCCCACCACACCAGGTAGAAACCAGTGGGACTCAGTTTCTCTGTGGTCCAATGGTCCTGACTACCAACCCAGCCCTGGCTGGTGCTATGAGGAAAACCCAAAATGACAACTCCACCCAGCACTGACCGTGAAAAGAGGCAGGCACCCCAGGGCAAGGCACCAACCACATTCAGGAAGGGGAGTGGGTGTCGGGGGTTCCCAGAGAAATGACCACACTCAGAAGAGTGGGGGATGCACAACCTGGAGTGTTCAGTTTGGAGCAGCCAGTGTGTCAGTGAGGGGAGTGAGGGGCTGGGAGGCTTGGAATGAACCTTGGAACTTGGGGAGCACAGGCGCTGTGGGCAGGGCAAGGGCAGGGCATGGGCAGGGACACTCACACGATGAACTCCGAGAGGTTGCACCATTTCCAGACCTCTACCTTCATCATCTTTTCGGCGAAGGTCTTGCCACAGTGGGGCAGCATGGCCAACATACGCTTCTCATTGCAGCCACCCACCGGGGGAGACTCCCCTAGAGAGGAGAGAGTTGTGAGTATCACTAGGAAGGCTAGGTGCTGTCATGACCCTTGAAGGCTCGTGCTGATGCCCCTCAAGGTCAACTGGGGTCTTCTTCCATCACCTTGGCCTCCACGTAACTCAAGAAGGTTGAAGCCAGTGCAGAAAGAGGAACCCACGTTGAGGTGTCACCAAGACAGGACCCAGAGGGGTCACAGAAAGAAGTTCTCTAGTGAGGCATGGGAAGAAACAGGCAAGGGAGGGCAGCATGCAGAGAGATTGGGGTCTTGGGAGTGGAGAGGCTGAGGGAAGATGGGTTCCAATGGGATAAAATATAGGAGAGGACTTCCCTGGTGGCCCAGTAGTTAACAATCTACCTGCCAATGCAGGGGACATGGGTTCAGTCTCTGGTCTGGGAAGATCCACATGTCATGGGGGCAAATAAGTCCATACACCACAACTACTGAAGCCCAAGCACCTACAGCCCATAGTCTGCAACAAGAGAAGCCGCTACAATGAGAAGCCCGCATGTTGCAACTAGAGAGTAGCTCTCATTGCTCTCTGCAACTAGAGAAAGCCTGCATGAAGCAACAAAGACCCAACATAGCCAAAAATAAATAAATAAAATATTTAAATAGAATAAACATATAGGAGAAAGTCACTGTGTCCTTGTATAAGATGAAGTCTTCTCATATGACACTAAAAATACAAACAAAAGAAAAATATAGAAATTGAACTATATCAAATTTTTAGACTTTTGTGCTTCAAAAGATACCATCAAAAGAGTGAAGACATCCCAAGAATGAAAGCAAATATATGAAAATCATATCTCTGATACAGGGTTTGTATCTAAAATATATAAAGAACTCTTATGACTATTAAACAAGAGCAATGACTCATTTAAAAATAGGCAAAAGGGGAATTCCTGGTGGTCCAGTGGTTAGGACTCAGTGCTTTCCCTGCCAGGACCTGGGTTCAATCCCTGCTTGGGGAACTAAGATCCCACAAGTCATGTGGCACAGCCAAGGGTCGAGGGGAAAGGAATGAAAGATTTGGAAGGTTCTTGTTCTATACATGAATTGATATAATATCACTTAGACTGTGATAAGTTAAAGATACATACTACAAATCCTAAAGCAACCACTATAGTAATCAAAAAATAATAATAATTACTTCCAATTAGTGAAGGGGAAGGATAAATTTAAAAGTGGAAAAAAAAAATACAAAGTCTAAAAGAAAGCAGAAAAAGAGAGAAGTGGGGGCAAGAACTGATAGTACCATGGTAGATTTAAAACTAACCATATCAATAAATTATCATACTGAAAGTAAATAGTCTTAGCACCTCAATAAAGAAATAAAAATTGTTGGAACTTTCTTGGTGGTCCAGTGGTTAAGACTCCAAGCTTCGACTGCAGGGGCACAGGTTCGACCCCTAGTCACGGAGCTAAGATCTTACATGCTACATGGCATACTCAAAATTCAAAAAATGAAACAAGGATTATTAGATGAAATCAAAAGGCAAAATCCAAAATCCAATCACAGGCTATTTATACATACCCTACCTTAAAATGACTCAGAAAGATTCAGGGTAAAAGGTGGGGAACAATATGCCATGCTACCACTAATCAAAAGAAAGGTGGAATGGCTACATTAATACTGGACAAAGTATATTTCAGAGCCAAGAGTATCACCAGAGATGAGTCTTTCCATAATAATTAAAGACTCAATTCATTAACAGTAGTTGGGTGAAAGGAGAAGAAGTGACGTTGGAGGCTGGACCCAAAGGTGGACTAGTGCAGGTGTGCAGGCCTTCCCAGTTTATTAAAGCCTAACAGAAGGCAGAGGTTGGTTTTCAAACTCCACACTCCCCCACTGAACCCACCCTGAGCCTCAGAACATTCACATCGTGGGGTCCCAGGCAGGCAGCAGCCAAGCCAGAAGCTGACACCCCTCAAAGAGGAGCCTTGCCATCTCTGCAGGAAGAGGTGCCCTTCTGACGGTAACCACGACCACTAGGTGCCCAGCCCCACCCCCTTGGAGCCACTGGTTTGCTGTGTGACTCTGGACAGACCCTTCACCCTGCTGGGCCTATGTCCTCTCCTTTATAAAAGAAAGTGGTACTGATTTGGGGTGTTTTCACTAGTTAATAGTCATGCATCTCTTTCAATTTGTCTCCATCTGGCCACAACTGCCCCACCCACACACCACTCGGCCTGGACCCCCAGCCACCTAGCCCCCTTCCCAGGCTGCAGCAGGTCTGGCTTATGTGCTCCCAGGCTGTCGATCCAGTTCTATTTTAACACAGCTCTCGATTCTGAGTTCTTGATGGAAACAATCTATTGTAATACAATTCTGAAGGCAGAACAAATCCATTCCCCTCTGAGGCTGGTGCAGACCACCATACCTGAGCCCACCTGGACATCTCTGGGGCTGGAGGCCTCCCTCCCAGCCCCTCTCAGCACTGAGTCTCTCAGGATGACCACGTGAGGTGGAACAAAGGCGTCTCACTTGGCTGCACACCCACATTCCCTGAGGCCACAGCCCTGGCCTGTGGCAAGGGTGAGTCTGAGATTGGGACCAAACATTCGTATTTGTTAAAAAGAAAAAAAACAAACAAACCACTCCTGCGTGATTCCAGTGTACTGCCAGAGCTGCAAACAAGTAGGGAAAGCAATGGTTGCTCACAATTACGTGCACACAGGCATGAAGATCTTGTGCAATGAAGATTCTGAGCCAGTAGGCCTGCGGCACCAAGATGCTAATCTCTGACAAGTTCCAGGTGCTGAGAGGCCCTGCCCACACTCTGCAGAGTTAAGAGACAGACAACAGGAGAGCTGAGGAGTGGAGGTGGTCGAAAAGCCCCACATGTTTACCATGACTCTATTCCCAGCCCAGATGCACTCACTCTCCACTCTGAGCCCCAGTTTCCTCTTCTGGAAATGAACACTGGCCTGGCTGCCCCTTGCCAGGCTTCCCTCAGCTTCAGTACTGACCACTGTCTGCTGAGTGCCCTGTCCTAAGTGTGGTCCAACTCGCTGAACCCTGCAACAGCCCAACAAGACAGGGTCACTGTGACCACTTGCTCAGTAACAGGGTGGGAGGCCAAACCCACATACAGCTCTGCGTCCAGGCCGTACAGGAGGGCACAGGCTCTCGGGCTGTGTGGAGGCAGCTGAGAAGGCCACCTGTGCTCCATTCCCCCACAGCCGCCCTGTTGCACAGACACTTCTTGCTTGCAGCTCATTGACAGGCACCCCAACACAGGCTCCAGTCCACGTAATGTCCTCCACATCCAGCCGTGTGCCCACTCCTGGATCTGGCTGACAGTCTCTGCAGGGTATCCTACATGTGTCTCCTGAGTGCCACCCTCTACCCACGGGCATGAGCCAGGCAGCTCTCATACCATGGTTTGCCTATACTGGTACTGCCACTCCTCCCAGATGCAGCCCAACTAGACCTGGCCATCTAGACCCCCTGGACCACCATCAAAACCCAACTGGACCTGGATCCATGGACCTGGATGATCTGGACTTTAATCCTTGGGCCTGGACCCCTGGACCTGGAACATCTGGTCATCCTCAGCCTAAACCAGCCACCACCTGTCAGATCACTGAGACCCAGTTCAGTGCTTCCTCCTCCTCCATCTCATTCTCCTCCTTCCCCCTCTTGGAACTCCTTCCTCCTCTCCCTTCCTCCTTCCTCATAGACCAGAATCTCCATATGTCCCAGAATCGCCACACACCAACATGGCAGGGGCCTGGCCAGAGCAAGTTGAGGATGTGCCATCAAGGACCACGTGACATCCTGAGGCGAGTTTCATGGGATAACTTCTCCTGCCCACGGGGGGAGTGGGCAGTGTGCTATGGGATGCACAGGACAGGCACCATGGGAGACCTGTAAGTGACCTCCATGAGAGAATCAAGAGACAGTTAAGTAGAGCACCATTTCTGATGCACAGGCTTAAGGAACTCCCAGCAAAACCCAACAATCCATTATAAGACTGAGGTAAAGTTTCTGGTACCGGAAAGGGAGGTGGCGATGTATCTGTCTAAAGTCCAACACCAAGGAGAGAAGAGGGATGTGGGGCTGGGCTCAGTGGTACCAAGACTGGGACTTGGAAGTAACACTTTCCTCTTTGGTGAGCTTGAGGTTTGCCTGTGAGAAGTTAAGTGAGATTTACAAGTCCCTGGATGAAACATTTGGAAAGTCTTTAAATGCCAGAATTGACTGCCATTTCAAAGAAAATAAGATAGATGGTTTTGGAAAGTTCATGTTGCTTCTTCATTGAATTGTAGAGATCAAGTCCTGAGCCTTTGGAGTAGGAGCACTGACTCCAAGACCCTAGACTACCAGAGAACTAACCCCAGGAAGTATCAAATAGTGAGAACTCACACAAAGGAAACCACTTGAATATAAGACCCACATCACCCAACCACCAGTAGCACCCAGTGCAGGATGCCTCATCTAAACAAAGCAAAAATACAAACCTAGTCATCAGCAGACAGGATTAGTACTTCACTCAGCCTTGCCCATCAGAGGAAAAACAAACAAACAAACAAAAACTCAGCACAAATCTCTTCTTATACAAGCTCACACAAACCACTGGACCAACCTTGGGCGGGCAGAAACCAAAAGGAAGAAAGAATTCAGCCTTGAAGCCTGGGAAAAGGAGACCTCAAACACAGTAATTAAAAAAATAATAATAATGAAAAGGCAGAGAAATACTACACACAAATGAAGGAACAAACTAGAAACACTAAAGTCCAAATAAATGAAGAGGAACTAGGCAAACTCCTTGAAAAAGAATTCAGAATAATGATAGTAAAGATGATCAAAAACCTTGAAAACAAAATGCAGAAAATGCAAGAATCAATTAACAAAGACCTAAAGAATTAAAGAATAAACACATAGAGACAAACAACACAATCACGGAAATTAAAAATACTCTGCTGCTGCTAAGTCACTTCAGTCATGTCCGACTCTGTGCGACCCCATAGACGGTAGCCCACCAGGCTCCCCCGTCCCTGGGATTCCCCAGGCAAGAACACTGGAGTGGGTTGCCATTTCCTTCTCCAATGCATGAAAGTGAGAAGTAAAAGTGAAGTCGCTCAGTCGTGTCTGACTCTCAGTGACCCCATGGACTGCAGCCTAGCAGGCTCCTCCGCCCATGGGATTTTCCAGGCAAGAGTACTGGAGTGGGGTGCCATTGCCTTCTCCGAAAAATACTCTAGACGGAATTAATAGCAGAATATCTGAAGCAGAAGAATGAACCAGAGAGCTGGAAGATAAAATAGTGGAAATAACTTCTGAAGAGCAGAATAAAGTAAAAAGAATGAAAAGAACTGAGGCTAGTCTCAGGGACATTTGAGACAATATCAAAAGCACCAACATCTGAATTATAGGGGTCCCAGAAGAAGAAGAGAAAAAGAAAGGGTATGAGAAATTTTTTGAAGAGATTATAGTTGAAATTTTCCCCAACATGGAAAAGGAAATAGTAATCAAGTCCAAGAGGCACACAGAGTCCCATACAGGATAAACCCAAGGAGAAACATGCCAAGACACATACTAATCAAGATAACAAAGACTAAACACAAAGAAAGAATATTAAAAGCAGCAAGGAAGAAGCAACAAGTAACATACAAGGGAAATCCCATATTCTTAACAGCTGATCTTTCAGCAGAAACTCTGCAAGCCAGAAGGGTATATTTAAAGTACTGAAAGGGAAAAATCTACAACCAAGATTACTGTACCTGGCAAGGATCTCATTTAAAACTGATGGAGAAATAAAAGCTTTTCAGACAAGCAAAAGTGAAGAGAATTCAGTACCACCAAACCAGCTTTACAATAAATGTTAAAGTGACTTATATAGTAAAGAAATACAAGAGAAGAAAAAAGATCTACAAAATCAACCCAAACAATTAAGAAAATGGCGATAGGAACATATATATCAATAATTACTTTAAATGTAAATGGATTAAATGCTTCAACCAAAAGGCACAGACTGGCTGAATGTATGCAAAAACAAGACCCATATACATGATGTCTACAAGAAACCCACTTCAGACCTAAAGACACATATAGACTGAAAGTGAAAGGATGGAAAAATATATTCCATGAAAATGGGAAGCAAAACAAAGCTGGAGTTGCTGCTGCTGCTGCTAAGTTGCTTCAGTCGTGTCTGACTCTGTGCGACCCCATAGACAGCAGCCCACCAGGCTCCCTCATCCCTGGGATTCTCAAGGCAAGAACACTGGAGTGGGGTGCCATTGCCTTCTCCAATGCATGAAAGTGAAGAGTGAAAGTGAAGTCGCTCAGTCATGTCCAATTCTTACCAACCCCATGGACTGCAGCCTACCAGGCTCCTGCATCCATGGGATTTTCCAGGCAAGAGTACTGGAGTGGGGTGCCATTGCCTTCTCTGAAAACTGGAGTAGCAATCCTCATATCAGACAAAATAGACCTTAAAATAAAGAATATTATGAAAGATAAGGAAGGACACTATATAATGATCAAGGGATCAATCCAAGAGGAAGACATAACAATTGTAAATATCTATGCACCCAATATAGGAGCACCTCAATAAGACAAACACCAACATACATAAAAGGAGAAATTGACAGTAACACAATAATAGTAGGAGAATTTAACACCCCCACTCACACCAGTGGATAAATCATCAAAACAGAAAATTAACAAGGAAACACAAGTCTTAAATGATGCTTTAAATAAGATGGATCTTATTGATACCTTCAGGACATTCCATCCAAATGCAGAAGAATCCACCTTCTTCTCAAGTGCACATGGAACATTCTCTAGGATAGACCACATCTTGGGTCACAAATCAAACCTCAGTAAATTTAAGAAAATTGAAATCATATCAAGCATCTTCTCTGACCACAACGCTACGAGACTGGATATCAATTACAAGAAAAAAACTGTAAGAAACACAAACACATGGAGATTAAACAATACATTTCTAAATAACCAACAAGTTACTGAACAAATCAAAAAATCTCTAGAAATAAATGACAATGAAAACATGACAACTCAAAACCTATGGGATGCAGCAAAAGCAGTTCTAAGAGGGAAGTTTATAGCAATACAATCTGACCTCAAGAAACATGAAAAACATTGACTAGACAGCCTAACTTTACACCTAAAACAACTGGAAAAAGAAGAACAAAAAAAAAACCCAAATTTAGTAGAAGGAAAGAAGTCATAAAGATCCGAGCAGAAATAAATGAAAAAAAAAAAAATGAAAGAAACAATAGTAAAGATTAATAAAACTAAAAGCTGGCTCTTTGAGAAGATAAACAAAATTGACAAACCTTTAGCCAGACCTATCAAGAAAAAAAGAGAAGAATCAAATCAATAAAATTAGAAATGAAAAAGGAGAGGTTACAACAGACAGTGCAGAAATACAAAAGATTATAAGAGACTATTATGAACAACTATATGACAATAAAATGGATAACCTGGAAGAAATGGACAGATTCTTAGAAAAGTTCAATCTTCCAAGACAGAACCAGGAAGAAATAGAAATTATGAACAACCCCATTGCAAGCACTGAAATTGAAGCTGTGATCAAAAATCTCCCAAAAAACAAAAGCCCAAGACCAGATGGCTTCACAGGAGAATTCTATCAAACAGTTAGAGAAGAGCTAATGCCTATCCTTGTAAAACTCTTTCAAAAAATTGCAGAGGAAGGAACACTTCCAAACTCATTCTATGAGGCCACCATCACCTTGATACCAAAACCAGACAAAGACAACACAAAAAAAGAAAACTATAGGCCAATATCACTGATGAATTTAGATGCAAAAATCCTCAACAAAATGTTAGCAAACGGAATTCAGCAACATATCAGAAAGCTCATACACCATGATCAAGTTGGGTTTATTCCAGGAATGTGAGGATTCTTCAATATCTGAAAATCAATCAATGTGATACACCATATTAACAAATTGAAAGATAAAAATCATATGATAATCTCAATAGATACAGAAAAAGCCTTTGACAAAATTTAGCACCCATTTATATTGAAAACTCTTCAAAAAACGGCCATAGAAGGAACCTACCTCAACATAGTAAAGACCATATATGATAAGCCTATAGCAAACATTCTCAATAGTGAAAAACTGATAGCATTCCCCCTAAGATCAGAAACAAGACAAGGTTGTCCATTTTCACCACTATTATTCAACATAGTTCCGGAAATCCTAGCTATAGGAATCAGAGAAGAAAGAGAAATGAAAGGAATCCATATTGGAAAAGAAGAAGTAAAGCTCTCACTGTTTGCAGATGACATGATACTGTACATAGAAAACCCTAAAGACAGTATCAGAAAATTACTAGAGCTAATCAGTGAATTTAGCAAAGTTACAGGATACAAAATCAATATATAGAAATCACTTGCATTTCTATATAGTAATAATGAAAAATCAGGAAGAGAAATTAAGGAATCATCCCATTTAACATTGCGACAAAAAGAATTAAATATCTAGGAATAAACTTTCCTAAGGAGACAAAAGAACTATACACAGAAAATTATGACACTAATGAAAGAAATAAAAGATGACATAAACAGATGGAGAGATATTCCATGTTCCTGGGTAGGAAGAATTAATATTGTGAAAATGACTATACTACCAAATGCAATCTACCAGATTCAATGCAATCCCTATCAAATTACCAACGGCATTTTTCACAGAAATAGAACAAAAATCTCACAATTCACATGGAAACACAAAAGATCCCAAATAGCCAAAGCAGTCTTGAGAAAGAAGAATGGAGCTGAAGGAATCAACCTTCCTGACTTCAAATTATACTACAAAGCTACAGTCATCAAGACAGTGTGGTACTGGCACAAAAACAGAAATATAGATCAATGGAACAAGATAGAAAGCCCAGAGATAAACCCATGTACCTATGGGTAGCTTATTTTTGACAAAGGAGGCAAGAATATACAATGGGGCAAAGACAGCCTCTTCAATAAATGGTGCTGGGAAAACTGAACAGCTACATGTAAAAGAATGAAATTAGAACACTTTCTAATACCATACACAAAGATAAACTCAAAATGGATTAAAGACCTAAATGTAAGACCAGAAACTATAAAACTCTTAGAGGAAAACATAGGCAGAGCACTTGATGACATAAATCAAAGCAAGATCCTCTGTGACCCACCTCTTAGAGTAACGGAAATAAAAACAAAAGTAAACAAGTGGGACCCGATTAAACTTAAAAGCTTTTGCACAGCAAAGGAAACTATAAGCAAGATGAAAAGACAACCCTCAGAATGGGAGAAAATAATAGCAAATGAAACAATTGACAAAGGATTAATTTCCAAAATATACAAGCAGCTCATACAACTCAATGCCAGAAAAACAAACAACCCAATCAAAAAGTGGGAAAAAGACCTAAACAGACATTTATCCAAAGAAGACATACAGATGGCTAACAAACAAATGAAAATATGCTCAACATGCTCATTATTAGAGAAATGCAAACCAAAACTACAATGAGATATCACCTCACATCAGTCAGAATGGCCATCATCAAAAAGTCTACAAACAATAAATGCTGGAGAGGGTGTAGAGAAAAGGGAACACTCTTGCACTGTTGGTGGAATGTAAATTGATACAGCCACTATGGAAGACAGTAAGGAGATTCCTTAAAAAAAACTAGGAATAAAATCATCATATGACCCAGCAATCCCACTCCTAGGCATATTATACCCTGAGGAAACCAAAATTGAAAAAGGCACGTGTATCCCATTGTTCACTGCAGCACTATTTACAATAGCTAGAACATGGAAGCAACCTAGATGTCCATCGGCAGATGACTGGATAAAGAAGTTGTGGTACATATACACAATGGAATATTACTCAGCCATAAAAAGCAATGCATTTGAGTCAGTTCTGATGAAGTGGGTGAATCTAGAGCCTATTATATAGAGTGAAGTGAGTCAGAAAGAGAAACATAAATATTGTATTCTAACACATATATACGGAATCTAGAAGAATGGTACTGAAGAACTTATTTACAGGGCAGCAGTGGAGAAACAGACATAGAGAATAGACTTATGGACATGGGGAGAGAGGAGGAGAGATTGAGATGTATGGAAAAAGTAGCATGGAAACTTACATTACCATATATAAAATAGATAGCCAACGGGAATTTGCTGTGTGTTTCAGGAAACTCAAACAGGGGCTCCGTATCAACCCAGAGCAGTGGGATGGGGAGGGAGATGGGAGGGAGGTTCAAAAGGGAGAGGATATATGTATACCTATGGCTGATTCACGTTTGACAGAAAACAACAAAATTCTATAAAGCAATTATCCTTCAATAAAACAATAGATTAAAAAGAGAAACAAAAAAAAGAGAGGTAAAGATGCAAATTCCTGACAACACCAAAAAGGTAGATGGCTGCCACCCACTCAGGCAACCAGCTGCATTAGTAAAGTTCTCAGGAATTAACTTGGAATAGAAAACCATTTCAGTGGTTCATGAGGGAAACAAAGAAAAGGCAGGACTGTGTTTCTTTTGTCTAGGGGACTTTCAGACTCTGGGAAATGATAAACAGCCAAACAGATGCATTTCCGAGAGAAAAGGTTTTTATGGCCAGTCATTTGGAAATGAAAAACAGGAGCTCTCATTCTCCTCCAGTGCAAACAAGCAGCAAGCAGACCACAGACTCGGTGGGCTCAGCAGTGATGGGCCATGGCCAGTATGGCTCTGGGACAGTGTGGTGTCTGGAAGGTTCTGCCCTCAGCCCTTGTGGTCTGGTGAGTTCCCTCCCCATCGTGGACCTCAATTTCCATATAGTGACATCAGAGGACCTCCAAGGCACCTCTGAGCCAAGCACCTCCTTGCAGTCACTGGGGTACCTGATATCCAGCACAGCACCTGGGCCCACTTGAGTGCACAGAATCCAGTGTGATAGGAGATGGCTCGACAGCCAGACATTACTCCCACCAGTGACAAACACAGTGAGAGTGCCATGTTTATGCACAGACACACTGGCACAGGCACTCTGTCTGGTGGTGCTGTAAGTGAGCCCCTGGGAGCCACAGATGCTAGCACTCAAGTGTTCACAGAACGTGTGCCCGGCACTGGCAGGAGCTTCCCGTACACGCCATCCTTCACTCCACGCTCCTAGGTCCCCACACAGGGTTATGGGGACTGAATTGACTGAATCCAACTGGCAGTCACATGCATGCGTGCGTGCTCAGTTGCTTCAGTCGTGTCTGACTCTTTGAGATCCCACGGACTGCAGCCCTCCAGGCTCCTCTGTCCACGGGATTTCCCAGGCAAGGATACTGGAGTGGTTGCCATGCCCTCCTCCAGGGCATCTTCCCAACCCAGAGATCAAACTCACGTCTCCTGTAGCTCTTGTATTGCAGACGGATTCTTTACTGCTAAGTCACCAGGGAAGCCCAACTGGCAGTCACAACAGCCCTTTCTAGGTTGCTAGAGTGGGAAAAGCTGAGACTAAGTGCCACTAAATGTTTCATGATCATGGGGATCACTGCGGCAAAGAGAGAGGCACCCGGGGCTAATATCCAAACCCAACGGTTTGGTCAAGAGCAAGGCATGAAACTGAGCCAGCAGGCCTTGGGTTAATTAGTAGAACTTCAAGCCAAAAGGAAAAAAAAAAAAAAAAGGTGGGGAGCAGGGGAAGGCTTTTTAAATGCAAGTAAGTTTAGGACCCCATGGACTGGCGAGCCATGGCCCGCCAGGCTCCTCTGTCCATGAAATTCTGCAGACGAGAATACTGGAGTGGGTTGCCATTCTCTTCTCCAGGGGAGCTTCCCAACCCAGGGATTGAACCCAGGTCTCCTGCACTTCAGGCAGACTCCTTACTGTCTGAGCCACCAGGAAGCCACATCATATTTGTGTCTTTATCTTTGGATAATATTACCAAAATTAATCTAAAAATTACCAAAATTAATGTATGATCTCTATTTAACTGTCTTAAAGAAAAGTGAGCACTTACAAATCAAACATTTCTAAACACAACGAAAAACTAACCAAAGTGAATTTCAGGTTCATGTGCTCTGCAAAATATTAAGTATTAAATTAATATCCAGTATTAAGATCTGTTAATTAATACAGATATGTCTTCAGAGTCATCGGTACTACATATGTTACTTCTCTTGTACAAAGGTTTACTGAAAGTCAGTAAATTCATGTTATATCTATTGCAAAAATTACCAACAAAAAACTGATTTGCCATGATGATATTGTCATAAGTAGTAAAATACAGAAAAATTATATAGAAGTTTTTAGATGAATTCTTTAGAAATGATTATGTTTTAATTTTTTTAGATTCTCAGTAACTTGAAACTTTAAAGTTTTGCTAAATTAAGTTAAATGATAAAAATTCATTGAAGGTCTAGGTCATTTTTTTAAGATAAAATACTGGAACATTGATTGCTATACAAGTCTAGCAATCTTTTGTCTTCTTAGAAGAGAAAAAATTAAAGATGTTTGTACCGCTTTAAAGAGAGAAATTGTGCTATAAAAATGTATGTTTTTAGAGGTTATAGACATGTTTATAAGTTTGTCAATTAGAAAATGTTAGTATAACAAACAGTTCAATTACTTGCCTTTTGGTTTTTGCTAGAGATTAGGGTTTTTAAGGATGAAAATTATAATAAATATGTAATTAAAACTACTAAAAATAATAGTTGTGTCCGACTCTGTGGGACCCCATGGACTGTAGCCTGCCAGGCTCCTCCGTCCATGGAATTCTTCAGGCAACAGTACTAAAGTTAGGTAGCCAGTGGCTAAGACTCCACACTCCCAATGCAGGGGGCCCAGGTTCAAACCCTGGTCAGGAAACTAGATCCCATACGCTGCAATGAAGCATATGCAGGCTGGAACAAAGATCCCGCATGCCGCAACTAAGAGTTTGCATGCCTGACGAAGATCAAAGATCCTGTGTCGCAACTAAGACCTGGCACAGCTAAATAAATAAGTTTTTTTAAAAAAGAATGGAGATAGTTTTGTTAAAGAAAAAAGAAAAACAATTTTGCCCTAGAGCTCATCGTTTCTGATGGGAAAAGATAAGGGACAAACTTATGTGAATACAGAAGTCATGGAGGTTTATGTAAAAGGAATCTTAAGAAAAGTTTTACGCATGGTCAGGATTGAGTAAGATTAGATGGAAGTTAATAAAATAAATGAATTTTATTATCAAAAGTAAACTAATACAAGACTGGAGTTTGGTTTTCTCACTCTGTTAAAAGAGCAATGTTTCCTGGAATATTGAGCTGTTTTTGATAAGAGTTAGGTTTCCTTCTCTAGCTAACTGAGTTCTCCAAATGGCCCCTGAAGCATCTCTGAAAGAAATATTAAACTAATCAAGATTATTTGGTTTATTAAACTTCATGGAGAGCATTAAATGGAAAATTGACCTAGTAAAGTTGTCAGAGTATAACTACTCATGACATGTATCACTGCTTGCTTTAAGTCTACTGCCTGAAGTGCATGTACAACACTTGTGTGACAATTTGATATAGCTGATAAGACGTGTAACCTATAAAGGGCTCCCCAGCTGGCACTAGTGGAAAGAACAGTCTGTCAATGGAGAAGACATAAAAGATATCGGTTCAATCCCTGGGTGGGAAGATCCTCTGGAGTAGAGCACAGCAACCCACTCTAGTATTCTTGCCTGGAGAATCCCACGGACAGAGAGCCTGGCAGGCAACAGTCCATAGGGTTGCAAAGAGTCAGACATGACTGAGGCAACTTAACACACACACGTAACCTATAAAATGTCCCACTGTCAACATACCTTTGTAGTCCTTTGTTATGCCTGATTAGTTTTCCTCCAACATGGATAACTAGGCTTTTCATATAAATGAAAAAGAAATTTTTCATTTATATGAAAAAAATAACTACTTTTCATATAAATGAAAAGTAGGACTAGCACCAAGGCAGAGGATAGACCCGGGGCAAGCAGCAAACATGATCAAGGGACAAATGTTTTTATCATCAATGCTTTCTACTGAAAGACTTGCGATCAAAAGGGGAAAATGATAGAAGAAATTTTCACATATTGAGGTATGTGGAAGTCATTCTGATTTACATGATTTAACTCAAATTTTATGCTAATTTAAAAGAGCTTGTTTGTGGCCTATTTAACACACATTGTAGGGCTTCCCTGGTGGTCCAGTGGTGAAGACTCCATGCTCCCAATGCAAGGGACCTGGGTTCCATCCCTTGTCAGGGAACTAGATCCCACAAGTCGCAGCTAAAGTTCACATGCCACAACTAAAAGACTGCACGCTGCAACTAAGACCCAGCACTGCTGAATAAATAAATAAATAAAAGGAATATTTTTAAACGAATTAATGACTGAAAGGTTATAGACATGGAGTGGCAAAAGTAGCAGTTAGGCCTACAGCAGTCTCAGAATCTTTAGCTCCTCCCTGAAGAACTTAGATAACACTGTCCAATGCATATTCCTGAGTTGTCTTATAGATACTAAAACCACCAGGGAGAAAGAGCTAACTGCCTGATGATCAAACTGCAGCCATAATACAAGCTGCTCCAATTTGTGCAGTGCTGTTCTGCACATAGCCCCCACTGCACATCCTTGAAGCTTTCCCTTAAAAGCTCTTGCCCTGGGACTTCCCTGGCAGTCCACTGGTTAAGACCTTGCCTTCCAGGGCAAGGGGTACAGATTGGGTCCCTGGTCAGGGAGCTAAGATCCCACATGTCTTGAAGCCAAACAACCAAAATGTAAAGCAGAAGCAATATTGTAACAAATTCAATCAGTTCAGTTCTGTAACTCAGTTGTATCCAGCTCTTTGTGACCCCATGGATTGCAGCACGCCAGGCTTCCCTGTCCATCACCAACTCCCAGAGCTTGCTCAAACTCATGTCCATAGAGTCGGTGATGCCATCCAACCATCTCCTCCTCTGTTGTCCCCTTCTCCTCCTACCTTCAATCTTTCCCAACAGCAGGGTCTTTTCTAATGAGTCAGCTCTTCACATCAGGTGGCCAAAATACTGGAGCTTCAACTTCAGCATCCGTCCTTCCAATGAATATTCAGGACTGATTTCCTTTAGGATTGACTGGTTTGATCTCCTTGCAGTCCAAGGGACTCTCAAGAGTCTTCTCCAACACCACAGTTCAAAAGTCTCAGTTCTTCTGCACTCAGCTTTCCTTATGGTCCAACTCTCACATCCATACAAGACTACTGGAAAAACCATAGCTTTGACTAGATGGACCTTTGTTGGCAAAGTAATGTCTCTGCTTTTCAATATGCTGTCTAGGTGGGTCAACAAATTCAATAAAGACTTTAAAAATGGTCCACATTAAAAAAAACATAAAATTATTATTAAAAAATTGTAAAAGCTCTTGCCCTCTGGTTGGCAGCTTGGAGTTGATTTGGGTGGTCTGCCATCTTCCTAGGTTGCTGGCTTCCTGAATAAAGCATTTTTTTCCCCAACTAACCCTTGTGTCTTCAAGACTGATTTTTGAGCATTTAGCAGTCAAACCTGAGTTCAGTTTCAGCCCTAGTCAGTAACAGGCACAGAGCCAGAGCCCTAGCTGAGTGGACTTCTGATGGGCCTCACAACCCCACGGTCCTGCACAGCAGCACCGCTTCTGAATTAGGGTTTGTCCTCAATGGGCCCTTATGATCACTAGGAACAGCCCCCTTGCTAGCCCAGCTCCCTGTACCCATTTGTACCACCCAGAGACAGCTCAGGGATGGCGGGGTGTCAGCATCCAGAGCAGCCCTGGGACCCTCCTTCAAGATGCAGCAGCCTCCAGGGCTGATATGGCCCCCGTCCCATGTATGACAAAGCAGTACGAGCCTATGAGTAGGTCTACCCCTCTGTGTGTCTCCATGACTTAGGAGTCAGTTCCTGAGGTCTTCACTTTGATGAGGCCAGCACTGGGCTGCGTCTGCTGAGGGGCTGACCTGGACCCTGACACTGGCTGGGGAACCTGAGCCCAGGTTCTGTGGGCGAGGGACACCGGGTTCAATGAGACAAGATGAGGTGGTTTCCAGAACCACGCCAACATGAGCCCAAGGCTATTAACATGGAAGGTTTCTCCACAAGGCCTGCCTTTGGTCCTTCTCAATTCCAGGCTGTAGGCGGGCGAGGAGAGCCTTAGTTTCCGTCATAATGAATCAGAGTCTTCTCCCATTACAAGAACCAAAATCTCCATCCAGACATAGAGAACAGACTTGTGTACACAGCAGGGGAAGAAGAGGGTAGGATGAATTGAGAAAGTAGCACTGACATATATACACTACCATGTGTAAAACAGATAATAAGTGGGAAGCTGCTGTATAATAGAGGGAGCCCAGCCTGGTGCTCTGTGATGACCTAGACGGGTGGAATGGGAGGGGGGAGAGGGAGGGGATATATATGTAATTATGATTAACTAGCATTGCTGTATGGCAGAAACCAGCACATTTTAAAGTAACTATACCAAAAAAATAAAGTAACTATCTTCCAATTTAAAAATTAAAATTAAAAAAAAAACTTCATCCAAGGGCTTTGAATTTAAAGCTTGCTGAATCCTGTATCAGTGTGCTCCTGATCTCCTGACTTCTGGAAGCCACCAATCACTCTCTCCTCTAACACAAAAATCCAGCTAACCCTAGGGCTCTACCCCTGAACATTAAATGAAGTCATACTTTATCCACCCCGGACATCACCAGTGGAAAGATAACCTGGAGTTCAAGATGCCAATGGGCCTAAGCAGCTTTTTCCAAATTCCAGGTCATTGAAGCTGACAGTGGCAATGCAAACAAGCCCAATTTTACATCTTCCAGTCAGGGAAACTGAGGCCCGTGAGAACAAGGGAGCATCCCAAAGGACCCAGGGGACAGTGGACACCCAGGCCAGGGCTTTCCCCTCTCAGAGCTGGCCAGGTTCAGGAAGGCTCTCCCACAGAAGCCCTCCCCAAACACGGATACCCTATCACTGGTTCTTGGATGATTTCCTTAGAAGGATTTTTCAAAACAAGCATTTCATTCAATCCATTCCCAGTTTGTGAGCAATGTGTCTTCCCAGGAGCCCCGTGTTTTCTCGCTGGAGAAAGGGTCTGGGAGGGGAAACCTCAGAAAGCTGCCCTCTGTCCCCTCCAGCCAGTTGCTCCAGACACAGGCATACACACTCACACTGAAACACTGGCCTCGGAGGACAGACACAGCAGGGCGGATCTAGTACTCCCACTTCTGGTTTCCCCTCATCCACACCCCTGCGCCAGCTGTGCACGCGGGAGCCCCAGACGTGGAGCACACTGCCTCATAGGGAGGAGGGAGATGGACACGCCTGCCAGTCCCCAGCCCCAGAACAGCGAGGACGGAGACTTTGCAGCAGGGAGGAGCGGGCTCCGGCGGAGCCCGCTGGCGAAGCACAGCCTGCCCGAGACCCTTCGCCTTCCTTCCAAGCCCGGCCAGTCACCATCAGCTGGAGCATCCTGGGGACCGCGCCTCCAGAGCCCGGCGCGCCGGGCTGGCCCAGATCCGTGCTGAGGAGGAGGAGCAGCCAGGTGCAGAGGCAGGATGCCTAAGGCCGCGCGGATCCCACGACCCTCGAGGAGGTTGGGGCGCCCTGGGGCCGGACCCAGCGTCCCCTTACCGCAGAGCAGCAGCAGCAGCAGTAGTGGGAAAAAGTAGGGGCGCCGAGCGCTCTTGTCCCCATGGCTGGCCAGCTGTCGCGCGCGATCCAGCTGTGACGCACAGTCCAGCTGCGGCGCGCGGTGCAGCTGCGTCCCCGCTGGGGGCGCCCGGGGACGGAGCCCAGGCCGGGGAGGGGCCGCAAAGAGCCCGCCCCCAGGAGGTGCCTGCCCTAGGCTGTGCTCTCCGCCCTCTGGGATGCGTCTTCCTCCCCCCAACAGGTGCCCTCCATCAAGTCGCGCTCCTCCAGGACGTGCTGCCCCTCAGGACGCTCCCATCCCTATGACGAGCCCCGCCAAGGACGCGTCCTACCCCCCAGGACGTGCCTCCCCTCGCTGACCGGTCCTTCCCCCAGGACGCATCCCCTCCTTCTGCCCTAAGGGTACGTCCTAGAAGACCTGGTGTCCAGCTAGGCTGGGGAGCAGGCTGGGGTGTGGGCGGGAGCCTGGCGGGAGTTGGGGGGACCCAGCCGGTGCACTCACCCTCAATCCAGCCCACACAGGGGCCCAGGAAGGTGTTTGGAGAAAGATGGTGTGTGACTCAGTGCCATGGGACCCCCGGGAGGGAGCAAGTGGGTGCAGGGGGCAACCCCCTGGTGAGAAAGCTGGGTGTGAGTGGAGGCATCTCTGTGAGGGGGTGAGAAGTGGGGACTTCAGGATAGAACCCCGAGTACTTATGGGCCTCCAGCCCTAGGATACCTTCCTGGGTGCTTCCCTCTTCCAAGAACCTTTGCGCCCCTCTGGACCAGAGAGGCTGGGGCATGCACACACCTTCACTGACACATGCACACCCCACTGCCCATGGCTGGAGCCGAGTCCTCAGGCCCTGGTCCTTACCCTGTGCCCTCTGGAGGCCTCAGGGGACAGAATGAGGGCCGAGAGAGTGACTGGGCCCCCCTCGGGGCCTGACCTCATGAAGTGTTATGGGCTCCCAGGGGAAGGAGCAAGGGCCTCAGGGTACTTCAACCACAGATCACCTCCCCTGGTTTGGTCACCTCTGTCCCTCTCAGCCCCTAGCACAGACCCTGGTCCAGGGACGCCCAGTCACATTGTCACTGATGAAGAACACCTGCCCTTCGAGGCCCATAGTCCACCACCCGCCACCAGCAGTGCCTCGTCTGAGGGCTCAGGAAAGCAGCACTAGGAAGGCCTAGGGATTAATTACTCTCAGCCTGGGCCTTTCCCATGTCAGAGGAATGGAGCAAGTGGGCTCCCTACCTGGACAAGACCTCTGCCCTCTGAGCGGTAAGAGGCAGGTAATGAGCCTGCCCCAGAGGCAGATGGTGCTGGAGGATTCTTGCGCAGACTTCCAAAATAGAGGAGCCGAACTGACCTTTTCTGCATTATGAAGCCCCCTGAATAAGGGACCAAAGTTTTCTGTTCTTTTTCTGATTCGAACCAGAATCATTTCAAGGGAGACTTAAAGCTAATTAAAATTGACCATCCTTCCTGCTTGCCTTCTGCTCACGGTGGTGGGGGACACAGATGTAGGGGCTACCCCTTAGCTCAGTGCTTCCTGCCAGCCATCGCTTCTCAGATGCCCTGCACCAAGGGAGACGAGCCAACAGCATGGTCCCGGTGTCCACGAGTGTCCCCGGGAGACTGCAGATTCACTGAGGGCAACACCACTCCCCGGGAGAGGCTAGGCCAGACTCCGCAGGCAACTAGCACACAGCTGCTGCTGCTGCTAAGTCGCTTCAGTCGTGTCCGACTCTGTGCAACGCTATAGACAGCAGCCCACCAGGCTCCCCCGTCCCCGGGATTCTCCAGGCAAGAACACTGGAGTGGGTTGCCATTTCCTTCTCCAATGCATGAAAGTGAAAATTGAAACGGAAGCTGCCCAGTCATGTCCGACACAGCTAGCAGGCTGGAACAGGGGACTGGTCATCAGATGGGGGGGAGACCAGACAGTACCCTGAAGCCCATTCCAGCCTGGGGCTGTGACTTGCTGACCAGTACTAACTTGCCCAGCATCCTGGGAGGCAGGGCCCTGGGTGAAGCTGCTTCCTGGTCTAGGATGCCCTTCTGTCCCCCATCCTGCAGACTCAGGTCCCACACTCCACACCCATGGAGCTTCTCTGTGCCCCACGGCAAACTCCCAAGGCCCACAGACTGTCCCATCATCCCCACTAGAGGAAGTCCATGAGAGGCAGGGCCCTGGCTTCTGCTCCCGATGCCCTGTGCCACAGCCCTGACACAGCACGTCTCTGCTGGGGCAGGGGGCTTCACTCCGGTGGTGAGAAAGGGGCTGGGGGAGGCCCAGAGGGGCCTTTCTGCTGTGGCCCCGCCTTGTTGCTTCTTCCCCTTGACCTCCACCACCCCCTCACCCTGCCACACTCCCACCCCAGTGCAGAACTGTCTCCTCTGCACCGAGTCAGCTGGTCCTCCCCACTCTAGAGAGGTGATTCAAAGGTCATCAGAGACGCTAGACTGCCCCCCACCATCCAATCCACTGGCATTCGTGGCTGCTGTGGCCTCTGGACGGCAGAAGAGATTCTGGAAATTCCAGGCCTAGGACTTGAGGCTGTGGCTCATTGCTATTCAAAGCTGCTGCCTGTTGGACAAGGAGCCGCCATGTGGGCAGCCCTGGAGTGAGAGCTCACCTTGACATTCCTCTTGCTTCCCCAAGGTCCTGGCTGAGTCAAAGCCAGTCACCCCAAGATAGTGAGGAAGGACACGAGTGTGCTGTGTACACCGCTAGGTCTGGGAGCAGGAGTGTGAGCATGGGACCTTCCAGGCAGACAAGAGGGGCTATCCCTGTGGAAAGATGAGCTTGACAAGGGAACATGGGGCAGTGGAGGCTGGGTAATGGGACACCCTGGGCAGGTGGGAGAGGGTCAGTGCTCATGACAATGGATGCTGACTGACCCTGGGGGCTACCCGAGGATGACATTGTTTGATCCACAAGCAGCCTGCCCTTAAGAGGAGAGGATGTAGCCTGGATCCCTGAAAGGACAGAAGCCCCCACTCACAAGACAACCAGCTCCTCTGGGCCAATCTGACGAGGTCTGGAAGGCCAGTGGCGGCCTGCAGGCCTCAGGGCAGAAGGACAGGACAGGCCCAGGGGCTGTGCTGTGTCTGGCTCCTTCCCTGGGCTCACAGGCTTCGCTTCTGGAAGAGTCAGTCACCCTGCCCACAGAGAGGACTTCGTGACCGCCTGGCTCCCAGCTCTCCCTCCAGGCCTCCTCTTCGGCCTGGCCCCCCCACCTCTGTCCAGCCCTGTCCTCCAGCTGCTCCTCAGGGACAGTCAGGGTCCTTTCTGCCAAGCCGCAGCCCAGTCTCTAAAATCTCCACTGTCTGCTCTTCCTTCTTCTCTGGCACCTCTCCTCTACCTCAGAATCCCAAACAGCGAGGACTCAGCCCAGGCGGTCAGTGGGCATCCAAAGGCGGGCTCCTCTAGCCCCTCCCAGGGCTGTCTCAGCCCTGGAAGGTGGCATCCCTACAACCCAACTCTCCATTGCCAAGCATGGAATCCCAGAGTCGCTCCTTGGATATGGGATCCCATCTGAGGTCTCCTCCAGCCCTCCTCTTGCTCCCCTGTTGTCCCAGATGCCCTCAATTAAACCCACACAACCTTGAGAACAGGTCCAATCAGCTCTTATAGGAACTCTTCCCAAGCTTGAAAACTTCCCCTTGAAATGACAAATCTGGTCCAAGTCCTGGTGTTGGCCCCTCCATTCGACACCGCCAGCCTGGCCCCCTCCCCACATGGAGCCCCAGATCAGCAGCTCTGATCTGGGTCTCAGAGCAGAGGAGCGTGGGAGATACACAGACATAGGTCCAGCCAAGCTCCATTGTCTCCCCAACACAAGACACTCAGGGAGCCTCGCATTTTCCATCTGAAACTGAAGAGGATAACAGTCTCGTTCTCAGATCAGCGGTGAGGACTGACAGCAAAGGAGCTTCTCTGTGCTGAGATCCACAGGCCCTGGGCAATGGAGATGACAGAGGTGAAGACGGTAGAGGCAGCAGATGGCCGAAACGACAGTCCCAGAGTAGTCATCATGCCTGGCAGCCTTGTCTGGCTCCCCCTTGCAGCTCCGCCACTCTGAGCAGGTGGCTTCTGCATCGGGAAAGCAAGGCCATCAGACTCCTCCTCTGTAACAGCCCCGCAGGACCCCCTGAGGGTACTCTCCTCACCCCTGCTTGGCCACAGGTGGGAGACTGAGCAGGTGTGTTGATTAACCAGAGGTCCCTGCAGGCTCCTCTGGGAAACACAGGGACTGGATGAGTTTGAGACTCCCAGCCCCCACCCCGGCCCTCGCAGTAAGACAGGCCCCTCCCCGGTGACTCTCAGTAGGCTCAGGGCCCCTGGAGTAATCGGAGCCCTCAAGGAGGCACCCGAGGGGTCTTGCTCCTCTGTGAGTGGCCTGGGAGCCAGTGCCACCCAGAAACTAGTTCAGAGGGTGTTATGGGGTGGGGAGACTCCACTGCCCCAAGAGGAGAGAACAGGGCCCACTGCTATATCCCACAGGGGCTGCTGCCAGTCTATACTGCTGGATCGCAGGGCCTGAAACCCCAGAGAGGATGCAGCTGCCCCATCACCTGAGACCCAGGGTTGCTCGGTTACCACCCCCATGTATAATGTGTCCAGGCAGTGCATGACCCTGACCCACCCCTCTCAAGGGTGCACCTCCCCTCCCTTGCCCCTGCAGGGGTCTGCTAACCAGGCGCCCCTACAGTTGCCGTCCTGTGTTCCTTGGTAGGCCACCCCATCTCTGTATCAAGCTTTCCAGTGCCAGTTGGCACTAGTGGTAAAGAACCCACCTACCAGTTCTGGAGACATAAGACACTTGGGCTGATCCCTGGATCGGGAAGATCTCCTGGAGGAGGGCATGGCAGCCCACTCCAGTATACTTGCCTGGAGAATCTCATGGACAGAGGAGCCCAGTGGGCTACTGTCCATAGGGTTGCAAAGAGTCAGACAGGACTGAAGCAACTTAGCACGCACCAGTGCCAATTACCATGTGGCTTCTCTCTCCTAATCCAGCCCTGACCGAGGCAGTATTATCAAGATATTTATTCAGTAATTTTTCTTGTAATGGTTTTAAGAGCAAGTTCTTTCGACAGTAAAGGAGCCTCTTTGCTAAGTGCAGGTTTTGTGAGCAAATGCGATCAGGAAACGCCTCGGCTCCACACATCTAGTCTAGGAGCCAGCATGAGAGGAGCTGAAGTTTAGGGCAGGCGAATGAGAGATTAACCTGCAAAGCCTTGGGAGACTTGGCTGCAGATATCTGTGTAACGAGGCCGGGACGCGGGTGCTTGGCGCCCCCTGCCGGTAAAACATTGTCCCTCCATCCTCAGTGAAGCTCGGGGCCTGAGACTTGCATGTAATGAGCCAGAGGGTCTGTCTAGGAAGGGGCCACAGGGAGATAACCCTCTAGGAGAGTGGGACTCTGACCCTCCGCTGTTTCCCACGGCCCAGGACTCAACTCTCTATGTTGTTGTTGGTGGTGTTGTAAAATACACACCACATAAAATCTACCACTGGGGAGAGAGATGGGAGGGGGGTTCATGATTGGGAACACGTGCACACCCGTGGTGGATTCATGTTGATGTGTGGCAAAACCAATACAATATTGTAAAGTAATTAGCCTCCAATTAAAATAAATAAATTTAAATTTTAAAAAAATCTACCACTCTAACCACTTTTCAAATGCACCATTCGGGGGCAGTAAGCAAACTCACATGCTGTGTAGCCATGATGAGCATTCATCTCTAGAACTTAATTCTGCCTCCATTAAACACTAGCTCCTCTCGCCCCCCTCCCCCAGCCTCTGGCAGTCACCGTTTCACTTTCTGTCTCTATGAGTCTGACCACCTCACAAGAGAATCCACAACTTTGGGCTTCATGTCTGGCTTATTTAACCTCACATAATGCTTTTCAGGTTCATCCACATCGCAACAGGTGTCAGAATGCCTTCCTTTTTGAGGCTAAATAACATTCTGCTTTGTGTCTATACACATTTCGTTTATCTATTCATTGTCACCCATTTCCTCTTTAAGTGAACAAAACAAGTTAACTTTCATTTGATTTCATTTTTGTAAAACCTGTCAGAAAATGTTTTGAGGAAAACACACTTCAGAAGCTGAGAGCCATCGGGGAAGAGGGACCTTGGTCCTACCGTCTCGAGGAAGCTATTCTGCCAGTGCCATGACCAAACAAGGAAGCGGAGCCTCCCCTGCAGCCCAGGGGACCTGAACTGGACTTCTGACCTGCAGAACTGTAAGACGATACGTGTGTGCTTTCAAGCTGCTGCATTTGTAGTCAATGTCATGGCAGCCCCAGATAACCTATACAGAGCTAAATCCTATATGCTGCAGTTCACGTGTTGCAAAAGATACAAATACAGAGCACCCTAAAACAGACACAGAGCTCACATCACCCTAAAACAAATACAGAGCTTATGTCACCGCTTGGGCTCCCCAGAGGAGGTCCTGACACCAGGAGCCAGCGTGAACTCCACACAAGTGGTTACTGGGGAGGCACAGGGGAGTGGGGAGCACTTGAGATGGGAGAAGCAGGTGAGGGCGCAGGGGAGGAGGAGGATGTCCGACCTCAGGGGAGTGTGAGTGAAGTCACTCAGTTATGTCCGACTCTTTGCGACCCCATGGAATGTAGCCCACCAGGCTCCTCCATCCATGGGATTCTCCAGGCAAGAGTGGGTTGCCATTTCCTTCTCCAGGAGATCTTCCCAACCCAGGGATCGAACCCGGGTCTCCCACATTGCAGCCAGATGCTGTACCATCTGATCCACCAGCCAAAAGAAGGGAGACCCCCCCAGCAACACAGGGAATGTCTGCTTTACTCTGTGTGAGATCGGTCTGTTCTGCAGAGCTAATTAGCTGGTGCTTTCCATAGGCACCTCTGGCCAAGGAGAGAGCACAGCCGTCAGATACTGACGGGATCCTGGAAAGGATGAATGGAGTGTGAGAAAGTGAGGAGTCAAAGATGGATGCCCAGGGACTTCCCTGGTGGGCTAGTGGTTAGGGCTCTGAGCTACCACTACAGAGGGCACGGATTCAATCCCTGTTTAGGGAACTAAAATTCCATATGTAGTGCAGCGCAGCCAAGAGATATTTTAAAAGGAAGAACTTTACATAAACAAATTCATCAGAGTATTATTAAAACTATAGAAAGATGTGGTTATATCTCCGGGCTAGTTCATCTGGGTTATATTGCAAGAATACATATAGTATCAGATAATGGTTTTAATTTATTTTCCTGTGCCACGTCTCAGTTGTGGCATGCAGGTTCTTCCATCTTCACTGCAGCAGGCGGAATCTTTTGCGACATGTGAACTCTTAGTTGCAGCATATAGGTTCTAGTTCCCTGGTCAGGGATCGAACCCAGCCCCCCTGCATTAGGAGCGTGGAATCTTAGCCACTGACCACCAGGCAAGTCTCAGTAGCAGATAATTTTGACCACATAAAATTTTACATCTTTCACAAGACAAAAGAATACCATAAAGTGGAAATAAAAACAATCTAATGAAAGGAAATATTTGCAACACAGAGAATTCATATCCAGAAGGTAAGAGGAATACCTAAAAATCAGTAGCAATTTGATGGAAAGTGTCTGGGCCCCAGAGGATGAACAAGCAGAGTACGAGAGGCAGTGAAATACGGGTAACATAAACGATAGTCACCTTGCTAGTAGTTAGAGACAAAAAATCAAAATGGAATCAAATCCCCAGGGTGCTGGCCAGGCTCAAGGGACTGCCTGGAGCTCTGAAGAGAGACTGCCTGGGGGTGGATCATACAGAAACTCAAAACAGAGCGCTCAGCCATGTGCCTTCAGGACTTCAAGTTGAACTTCAGGTTGAATTCGGGGCTTCCAGGTGGCTCAGTGGTGAAGAATCTGCCTGCCAGTGCAGGAGACGTGGGTTCGATCCCCTGAAGGAAATGGCAACCCATTCCAGTGTTCTTGCCTGGGAAATCCCATGGACAGAGGAGCCTGGCGAGCTACAGTCCATGGGGCCACATAGAGTCAGACACGGTTAAGCAAGCAGGAAGTTAAGCCAGCGAGGCACCCAGAAGGGTTCACCAAGGATGGGAGGAAAACCAGAAGCACCTGGCGTCACAGTGGGCACCGGAAGACCACACATCACAACGGCCAGGAGGGTGAGGGCCAGGGACGCCACAGATGTGACCAGAACCTTGGCAGAAGTGGATTCAGAGGCTGCAAGTCTGTTCTTCGCTGAGCCTGGTGGGGAGAGCTGAGTGTGTCCTCTCTAGCAGGAAGGGGCCTCTGCTCCTGTCTGGGTTTCTCTGTGCTATTGCTGGACACTTAGCATGCTGACTTTTCTAACTCTTAAAAACCACCATTTCCTTCACACTTAGCCCCTGGGGCCATCCTCCGGGTCTGCCCCCCTGACCTGATGTGCTCTGTCTCCACCTGGCTCAGCCCCCAATTTCATCCACCAAGATCCAGCACCAGAGTTAGCTTCTCTGAGCATCCATCCCTGGCTCCTTCCTCAACACCCCCACTTCTGGGCTCAGGATGCTCTGTGGTCACAGCTGTGTCATCTGGTGGCCCCAAGCCACTCCCTCCGTACTTAGGGAAATGCATTTTGTCATCGAGTGCCTGGAACAGACAGTCTTTGATGAATTTAATGAAACTGCCAGGCGGCATGTCCCGTGGAGAACACGAGCCTGAAGAGAAACAGAGCCCAAATGCTGGCCCTTCCTCTGGTCTAGCTGCATGCTTCCCACCTCTGCAAGATACATGGTTTCTTCTTTTGCTGTGCAAACAGCTTTTTAAATTTTTAATTAATGTAAAATAGTAGAACATGGAAGATGTCAAAGTTTTTTTAATTTGTTATCATCATTCTGAGTGCATGCTAAGTCACTTCAGTCGTGTCTAACTCTTTGCGACCCATGGACCGGTTCCCTGGGATGTACCCCACAGATTCCTCTGTCAACAGGATTCTCCAAGCAAGAATACTAGAGTGAGTTGCCATGCCCTCCTCCAGGGGATCTTCCCCACCCAGGGATCAAACCCGCATATCTTGCATTTCCTGCATTGGCAGGTGGGTTCTTTACCACTAGCACCACCTGTCAAGCAGTAATTGTAAAACCCTTTTTTAAAAGTTAAAGAGTAACATCCAAAACATGGCCGAGTGAAAAACTACCTTTGTCCTTCCCCTTCAGTATACATCCAATAAAACATCCACAACTCAGCAAAGGTTCCTCTGCCCAAAAGAAAGGACAGAGAAAATTCCACACAACAATACATCTAAAGGTGAGTGGGTTGGAACAGGGAAGACAGACCTGTGGAAGCAGTGGAGTGGCTGTGCGCGGTCCCTGCCTTCTGACCGCAGCAGCTGAGCCCACAGCCACAGACAACCCACGAGCAGCCGCACACACGACTCAGGTCTCCAGCTGCACTTGCGCCTGTGGCCACAGGTAACTGGGCAGCAGCGAGCGGCAGTGGCCTGGGGCACCATCCTTCCAGATTCCAAGGTGCCCACGCACCCTCCTATCTGCAGTAGTGGGGTCCGGGAACCTAACACCACCACACACAGGAGAGGTGCCTGTGGATCCCGGCTCCCCTTCAGACATCCCACCCCCCACAGTGGAGCCTGTGTCTCAAGGGATCCCAGATGCAAGGAAAGAGCCATACCACCCTAGCGATGACAGCAGCTCTGGCAGAAGCAAGGCAGCAATGACCCCAGAGACACAAGAAGCGACAATGAAGGCACAGAGGTGGACTTCACAGAGGGATGGTGAAGCTGGAAAGTGCGCTGAAATAGAACCAGAGGCAGCTCAGCTAAGAGAATCCAAAAACACGTGAGATAGCGCCACCTACCGGAAAACAAACAAAAGGACTCGTAACTCCTGAAAGCGGTGGAAAGGGTCCCACTGGTTGTGAGGAAGGCTGAGGACAGAGCTCCCACCCAGGGGTGTGAGACTGTGAAGGAAACTCTGACCCAGCTGACCCCACAGGACCAGTGGGGACCCTATGCGCTTGACCCATCATGTGACTGATGCTCCAGGAAATCACAGCTGGGCCTCAGTTTCCCCATCATCCAAGCACACAGGAGATGTGTGGAGAGAAAAGGCCTGAAGGTCTTGAAAGAAGATGGGCTGAGGCTAGGCCAGTGGGGCCAGTGAACAATCCCAGGGCCCCAGAAACCCCACAACCCTGCCTTGGGGCAGGTGAGCCCAGGGAACATGGTTCCTGGAAACTTCTGGTTTCTCTGTCCGGCCCTTGGGCCGAGCACCTGCTGAAGGCCTGGCCCGCCAACACCTCCCACTTCTCCCCATGGCCCCCAACCCCTCCTGGCCTGGCCTCCTCAGCCCCCAGCAGATAGAGCAGTCCTCCACTTCCCCTCCAGGTGAGAAGCGCAGTCCCAATCCCATGGCTGCTGGGTAAAGGGTTCTCTTAGAAGCTGAGGAAATGGGTTAATGGTGGTGGCCTGCTAGTAAAGTGACCTGGTTCCCCACCACTGACCACAATGCCTTCCAGAAGCCTTGGGGGCATGACAGTGTTCTGGGTAAAGTGACCACACCACGCCTGCAGCCCGGCCCCAGGGACAGGAGATTGTCTGCAGGGGGGAGGGGTGGTGGACAGTCTGTGTATATACCGGAGGATGTGGTGCATACACAGGTGCTTGCAGAGGAAAAAAAAACGAAGGTGAACCAAGACAGTAACCAGGAAGCGCTGGGACACAGATCTCCTGCGATTTTCTTTCTTCTTTATGCATTTCTGAATTGTCCAAGTTTTCTACAACATGTATCTGTTATTTTTCCAATTTAAATTTTTTTACATTAGCTTCTAAATCATCTCAGTTGAAATCTGTAGACAGTTTTTTAGATTCAGAGGCACCTTCGTTACCTTAGCACATCATGTAACCCTCATGCCTCTACCTATCCAAGAGGAGAGATGGTGTCGTCGTCTCCGTTTCATTGATGGGAGAACTGAGGACCATGTGAAGGGGAACAACCCCTCTGAGGTCACACAGCTAATGAGATCACAGCCTGACTCCCAAGGACAGACTCCTCCCATGATGGGTGTGCCTGGGGGGCTTAAATCCTGAGCCTTCAAATCTTAGCCAAGACTTATTTAGCCAGTGCTTTGTGTTGATTAAAAAAGACATTCTGAGATGTGATCTGCTAGCAGCCCTCACCACCCCAGAAGTCCCAACCTAGACCATGAAGATAAGAGGAGGTCAAGGACAGGAATGTCTGCTAATGTGCTATGAAGTGGGTGTGAAATGCTTTCACAACAAGCCAGTCCCCTAGGTATATCCTCATGCCAAGGCACAGGTGAGAAAACAGTATATGGTTCAAGGTCACTAGGGCTGCACCAATCCACTCAAACATTCAAACCTCCCTTTCAGCCATTCATAGGAAGGGCATTCAAACCACACTCTGTGTTTGGACTTCACCAGCCCTCCAGGCTGTATGGGAAGAGTTTCAGATGGGAGCAGGGCGGGGTTGGTGATAGCTCAGCTGGTGGGGAAGATCAGCAGCTCCCTGGAAAGGAGAGCCCTGCTGCAGCCCTCTCCTACACCCACATGTCCTCAAAGCTCCCCTAGAATAAAGGATGCTGTCCCAGATACTGGGACACATGATCACTGAGACAGAAGGGAGCCCAGCCACAGGAGGCTTACACTGAGGAGGAGCAGAAAATGAACAGAACAACCAACAAATAACTAAGATCATCTCTAATCAGATGAGTGTGGTCAGACAGTCATCAGAAGCCCAGCACTGTGAGAGCCTTCCTGGGGCAGCAGCCCAGGAGATGGGCAACAGCGGGGGTGAGGGCCTCGGAGGGCAGAAGGGAAGAGGCAATGCTGGCTCCAGGCTTCAAGCCCTGGGAGTGGGGGAAAGGTGCTGTTCCCCAATAGAAGAGATTCTTCGGGGGCCCAGGAGGCCTGAGAAGCCAGCAACTGGCCTCTGCCCATCCCAGGAGAGGCTGCCACACCTGGGAGGCAGAGAGGCTGGGGGTCAGGTGACCCCAAAAAAGGCAGAGCAATAGGAGCAGGGTGGGGGGCAAGTGGCCCACCAGGAGGGACTGGCAGAGGTGGGGAGACTGGAGGAGTTAGGGCTGAAGAGAGAAGGGAAGGGGAATGGAGGGGGATCGAGAGGCCCATTTTCACAGGAGGTCAGACTTGGCGGAGAGGGTGAGACCATGGCAGCCAGAGACAGAGGGAGAAAAACACGGAAAGAGGCCTTCCAACCCATAGAGGTCACTCATCTCACACAAAAGGGGGACACGACAGACTCCCAAAGCCTTAGGAGAATATAATGTGTATGAAAGTGTCCCAGGGAATGAAATAACGCCATTTGTAACAATCTGAATGGACCTGGAGATCATCGCATTAAGTGAATTAAGTCAAAGACAAACGTCATATGATATCAGTTATTTGTGGAATTCAAACAAACAGCACAAGTGAACTATTTACAAAGCAGAAATTAGACTCACAGACATTGAAAGCAAACTTAGGGTCACCAAAGTGGATAGCGCTGCTGCTGCTAAGTCGCTTCAGTCGTGTCCGACTCTGTGTGACCCCATAGACGGCAGCCCACCAGGCTCCCCCGTCCCTGGGATTCTTCTTGGGGGAGATAAACTAGGAGTTTGGAATTAACATATACACACTACTATATATAAAAAAGATAAACAAGGACCTACTATATAACACAGGAAAGTATACTCAATATATTGTAATAATCTATAAAAGAAATGAATCTTAAAAAGAATATGGATGTGAATATAAATGAATCACTTTCCTCTACACTTAAAACTAACAAGTTCTGGGGAGGCTGTTCGGGTGCTTTGTCAGTTAAGTTCAGTCATGTCCAACTCTTTGAGACCCCATGGACTACAGCACACCAGGCCTCCATGTCCATCACCAACTCCCAGAGCTTACTCAAACTCATGTCCAAGGAGTCCATGATGCCATCCAACCATCTTATCCTCTGTCATCCCTTTCTCCTGCCTTCAATCTTTCCCAGCATCAGGGTTGTTTCAAATGAGTCAGTTCTTTGCATCAGGTGACCAAAGTATTGGCATTTCAGCCTCAGCATCAGTCCTTCCAATGATTATTCAGACTGATTTCCTTTAGGATGGACTGGTTGGATCTCCTTGCAGTCCAAGGGACTCTCAAGAGTCTTCTACAACATCACAGTTCAAAAGCATCAATTCTTCAGTGCTCAGCTTTCTTTATAGTCCAACTCTCACATCCATACATGACTACTGGAAAAACCATAGCTTTGACTAGATGGACCTTAGTCAGCAAAGTAATGTCTGTGGCTTTTTAATATGCTGTCTAGGTTGGTCATAACTTTCTTCCAAGGAGCAAGTGTCTTTTAATTTCAAAGCTGCAGTCATCATCTGTAGTGATTTTGGAGCCCCCAAAAATAAAGTCTGTCACTGTTTCCATTGTTTCCCCACCTATCTGCCATGAAGTGATAGGACCGGATGCCATGATCTTAGTTTTCTGAATGTTGAGTTTTAAGCCAACTTTTTCACTTTCCTCTCCTGGGTGCCTTACAACATTATAAATTAATTATACTTCAGTTTTTGAAAAAAAAAATTTTTTTAAGTGTCCCCAGGTTTTCTAACGTCATACTCAGTGGAATACTTGATAAGACATGGAGCCTGCATGAAGGCAGGGAGATGCGAATATCCTCCGTGCCCGGCCCCCCGCATGCACACGGCGTTCATGATGTCCCACAGGACCCCAGACGGAGGTGAGAGGCCACCCTGGGTCCTGGGAGACCCCAGATGCTAAGAGGGGGCAGGGGCTTCTAAGAAACCCAAGAGGCCAAGGAACCCCACCTTCTCTTTCTAACAGTTACTCAGAAAATTATGACAGAGGAGGAAAGGGAGAGACGGAAAGAGCTACTTCTCCTTCAGACTGGCAGACTCCCCGTCGGCCAGGTGGAATGTGGGCAGACTGTGAAAATATGAAGTGAAATGATGAATACTCACAGCAGTGTTACTCACAATGGCCAAAAAGCAGAAACAGCCCAAGCGTCCATTGGTGGGGTGAAAGGTTATACAAAATGTGGTCCATCCGCATAGTGGAATATCATCTAGCCATAAAAAGGAAGAAAGCACTGACACACACTACAATGTGGATGCATCTGGAAGATCTTTTGCTCATTGAAAGAGGCCAGACACAAAAGGACACATAGCGTATGATTCCATCTATACTAAACGTCCAAAATAGGCAAATCCACAGAGATAGAAAGTAGATCGGTGATTGCCAGTTGCTGGGTTTGGGGGGAGGAGGGATAGGAAATAACTGCTAGTGAGTACAGTGTTTCTTTTAGGCATAATGAAATGTTCTAGAATTAAAGAGTTGTTGCAAAACTGTTAATACATAAAAACCACTTAAAAGGGTGAATTATATCTCATGGAAAGTAAATCTCAGTGAAAAATGAATATGAGTCTTCCCTGGTGGCTCAGACAGAAAAGAATCTGCCGGCAATGCAGGAGACAGGGGTTCAATCCCTAGGTCAGGACGATCCCCTGGAGAAGGGAAAGGCTACCCACTCCAGTATTCTTGCCTGGAGAATTCCATTGACAGAGGAGCCTGGCAGGCTACATTTCATTGGGTTGCAAAGAGTTGGACATGACTGAGCAACTAACACACACACACAAATAAAAATAAGATAGAAACAGAGAATTTATATTTTTATAAAAATAAAAAAATTGATCCTCACTAGTATAAAAATATACATAGAAATGAGTGGCCATAGAAGCAATCAGACCTCCAGGCAGCGTCTGGCTTCCTGCCTTCGGGTGTGGTCAGGACCATCATGAGTTAAAGTGGTTTCGTTGATGGAGAGTCCAGTTTGACAAAAGCAGTCAACCAGTTCATTGTGTCAGGAAAATAATAGTGCTTCCAAGGAAATGGATTCCTCCGAACAAGAGTGAATCTGAAAATAAAAGGAAAAAAAAAAGTAAAGACAAAGCAGCTGAGTGAGTTTTGTGCAGAATGAAATATGCATGCCCATCCCAGCCAGGGACATGAAGGGTGTGATTCTGATGATTCCACATAAGAGTCAAATGCTCTTGTGTTCGCATTTAAAGTGGCATTGCACAATATAAAGAGGAGTGGTAACATTCACACTAATAATATAAACATTTAATTTTGATTTAACTGGAGTAACATTTTTTTTTCACCCACCCACCTACCGTCTCACTCCATCCCTCACCATCACCGCCTCTCTTAATGCCTGGAGTAACATTTTTAATATTTATTTGACCACCTGGGGTCTTGGAAGCAGCATGCAGATCTTTTTGCTGCGCGTGGACTCTAGCTGTGGTGCATGGGCTCAGTAGCTCAACTAAGCGTGCCTGCTGAGTTGCTCCAAGGCATGGGGATCCTAGTTCCTGGACCAGGGATAGAACCTGTGTCCCCTGCATTGCAAGGCAGATTCTTAACCACTGGACAACCAGGGAAGGCCCTAGAGTGAGAATTTTTAAAACACTATTTTTAAAAACAAAAGAAAGACATGGCAAAGAAGAAAACCTTCCCTTGTGGCTCACCTGGTGAAGAATCCACCTGCAACACAGGGGACCTGGGTTCAACCTCTGGATTGGGAGAAAGGCTACCCACTCCAGGATTCTGGCCTGGAGAATTCCAGGGCTGTATAGTCCATGGGGTCGCAAAGAGTTGGACACGACTGAGCAACTTTCACTTTGTGTTTAGTATCTTTACCAACGTTTTTTTCTCATTGTTGAACAAAGTACCCCACACAGTACATGTCCAGTCCTATGGTCAGGGAGGAAGGCACCAGGCCTTGTAAACCTATGGCTGCAGGTCTCATAGACTGTCCCAGGGAGTCAGAGGCTGGCGACTCAGTGTGAGGACATGGCCCCGTGGCCTGAGTTCCTGGTGTCATCAGCCTGGCCTGAGACCCAGTACCTGAGCAAGGAGGAGCCTGAATCCCCCCAGCCGAGGTGTAGAGGGAGGGATGGAGAATGGGGAGAGAGAGGCCAGCAGGGCCAGGCAGCGAGTGGCCCTGGCCTGACCACCCCTCACTTCTCTGAACCTCAGAGCCCCCTCTGGCCTGTGCACTGCATTCTTCTCAGGCTGCAGAAGGGAAACAGCTGAAAGGGAAACATTTTGTGAGCTGCCAGCATGGAGAGGCACCAGGAGGTAGCAAATCACCAGTGGCCAGAACCTCAGACCCCCATCCCCGAAGACTGGCGCTGGTCACTGCAGGGAGGCCCTGGGCGGAGGTCCAAGAACCCTGCTGAGGGGTGATCGTGGCCAAGACAGTGCTACACAGGGCCCGGGGCAGGGAGAGCCATGCTCGTCGAAGTGGCAGCGTGTCCTGGGCTAGAACATCTGGAAATGTGAGCACCAGGAAGCACTGAGGGGCTCTGTGTTAAAGGTAAGGCCATGGGCCAGGCAGAGGAGTGCAGCCTGGACCAGGGGTAGGCACTGACCATCAGCACATGTGGTCACGCTAAAGTCACCTTTCCTGTCCAGGCCCTCAGGGCAGAAGGATGGAGGAAGTTTCCCCAGAGAAGGAGGGGCACGTCAGTCACCTGGGTGTTCATCCCGCCCCACCCGGGCCCCGCTCTCAGGGCACAGATTCTGGGGCCCTTCTGGGAAGATGCCTTCCCGGTGTCCACCTTGCGAGGAAACAGCCCCGACACTGAACTTGCGCCTCCCTTTCTCGGATCCCCAACATTCTCCTCACAGAGCATGCAGCCTATAAACACAAGGTCGTATTTCTTCCTTCTGTCTGTCCTTCTTGCTGTAGAACATTCAGGAAAAGACAAAAAGACACCATGGGAGAAAGACAATGCCCTCCCAGGTAACCCTGCCCCTGGGCTCCTTCTCCGTTCAGTTCAGTTCAATCGCTCAGTCGTGTCCGACTCTTTGCGACCCCATGAATCGCAGCACGCCAGGCCTCCCTGTCCATCACCCACTCCCGAAGTTCACTCAGACTCACGTCCATCGAGTCAGTGATGCCATCCAGCCATCTCATCCTCCTTTGTTGTCCCCTTCTCCTCCTGCCTCCAATCTCTCCCAGCATCAGAGTCTTCCAATGAGTCAACTCTTCGCATGAGGTGGCCAAAGTACTGGAGTTTCAGCTTTAGCATCATTCCTTCCAAAGAAATCCCAGGGCTGATCTCCTTCAGAATGGGCTGGTTGGATCTCCTTGCAGTCCAAGGGACTCTCAAGAGTCTTCTCCAACACCACACTTCAAAAGCATCAACTCTTCAGCGCTCAGCCTTCACAGTCCAACTCTCACATCCATACAATGACCACTGGAAAAACAGTAGCCTTGACTAGATGAACCTTAGTCAGCAAAGTAATGTCTCTGCTTTTGAATATGCTATCTAGGTTGGTCATAACTTTTCTTCCAAGGAGTAAGCGTCTTTTAATTTCATGGCTGCAGTCACCATTGCAGTGATTTTGGAGACCAAAAAAATAAAATCTGACACTGTTTCCACTGTTTCCCCATCTATTTCCCAAAAGTGATGGCACCAGATGCCATGATCTTCGTTTTCTGAATGTTGAGCTTTAAGCCAACTTTTTCACTCTCCACTTTCACTTTCATCAAGAGGCTTTTTAGGTCCTCTTCACTTTGTGCCTTAAGGGTGGTGTCATCTGCATATCTGAGGTTATTGATATTTCTCCCGGCAATCTTGATTCCAGCTTGTGTTTCTTCCAGTCCAGCTTTTCTCATGATGTACTCTGCATAGAAGTTAAATAAGCAGGGTGACAATATACAGCCTTGACGTACTCCTTTTCCTGTTTGAAACCAGTCTGTTGTTCCATGTCCAGTTCTAACTGTTGCTTCCTGACCTGCATACAGATTTCTCAAGAGATAGCAAATCACCAGTGGCCAGAACCTCAGACCCCCATCCCCGAAGACTGGCGCTGGTCACTGCAGGGAGGCCCTGGGCGGAGGTCCAAGAACCCTGCTGAGGGGTGATCGTGGCCAAGACAGTGCTACACAGGGCCCGGGGCAGGGAGAGCCATGCTCGTCGAAGTGGCAGCGTGTCCTGGGCTAGAACATCTGGAAATGTGAGCACCAGGAAGCACTGAGGGGCTCTGTGTTAAAGGTCAAGGCCATGGGCCAGGCAGAGGAGTGCAGCCTGGACCAGGGGTAGGCACTGACCATCAGCACATGTGGTCACGCTAAAGTCACCTTTCCTGTCCAGGCCCTCAGGGCAGAAGGATGGAGGAAGTTTCCCCAGAGAAGGAGGGGCACGTCAGTCACCTGGGTGTTCATCCCGCCCCACCCGGGCCCCGCTCTCAGGGCACAGATTCTGGGGCCCTTCTGGGAAGATGCCTTCCCGGTGTCCACCTTGCGAGGAAACAGCCCCGACACTGAACTTGCGCCTCCCTTTCTCGGATCCCCAACATTCTCCTCACAGAGCATGCAGCCTATAAACACAAGGTCGTATTTCTTCCTTCTGTCTGTCCTTCTTGCTGTAGAACATTCAGGAAAAGACAAAAAGACACCATGGGAGAAAGACAATGCCCTCCCAGGTAACCCTGCCCCTGGGCTCCTTCTCCGTTCAGTTCAGTTCAATCGCTCAGTCGTGTCCGACTCTTTGCGACCCCATGAATCGCAGCACGCCAGGCCTCCCTGTCCATCACCCACTCCCGAAGTTCACTCAGACTCACGTCCATCGAGTCAGTGATGCCATCCAGCCATCTCATCCTCCTTTGTTGTCCCCTTCTCCTCCTGCCTCCAATCTCTCCCAGCATCAGAGTCTTCCAATGAGTCAACTCTTCGCATGAGGTGGCCAAAGTACTGGAGTTTCAGCTTTAGCATCATTCCTTCCAAAGAAATCCCAGGGCTGATCTCCTTCAGAATGGGCTGGTTGGATCTCCTTGCAGTCCAAGGGACTCTCAAGAGTCTTCTCCAACACCACACTTCAAAAGCATCAACTCTTCAGCGCTCAGCCTTCACAGTCCAACTCTCACATCCATACAATGACCACTGGAAAAACAGTAGCCTTGACTAGATGAACCTTAGTCAGCAAAGTAATGTCTCTGCTTTTGAATATGCTATCTAGGTTGGTCATAACTTTTCTTCCAAGGAGTAAGCGTCTTTTAATTTCATGGCTGCAGTCACCATCTGCAGTGATTTTGGAGACCAAAAAAATAAAATCTGACACTGTTTCCACTGTTTCCCCATCTATTTCCCAAAAGTGATGGCACCAGATGCCATGATCTTCGTTTTCTGAATGTTGAGCTTTAAGCCAACTTTTTCACTCTCCACTTTCACTTTCATCAAGAGGCTTTTTAGGTCCTCTTCACTTTGTGCCTTAAGGGTGGTGTCATCTGCATATCTGAGGTTATTGATATTTCTCCCGGCAATCTTGATTCCAGCTTGTGTTTCTTCCAGTCCAGCTTTTCTCATGATGTACTCTGCATAGAAGTTAAATAAGCAGGGTGACAATATACAGCCTTGACGTACTCCTTTTCCTGTTTGAAACCAGTCTGTTGTTCCATGTCCAGTTCTAACTGTTGCTTCCTGACCTGCATACAGATTTCTCAAGAGGCAGGTCAGGTGGTCTGGTATTCCCATCTCTTTCAGTTACCTGTGGACCACGTGCTGAACTGGACTGGTCACTCCCTGTCCCTGAAGGGCCCCCCTGTGACCACGGAAAACAACACCATGTTGGATCATGGTGGATATTTCTTCCTCCTTCTGCCCTTCATTTTCTTAATTCTCACAGTAAGCATGCATTACTTTCAAAGTGGAAAAAAAAATGGTACACCATATTAGGAATTATTTTTTTATTTACAAATGTGGCCCAAGGCAGCACCTGCCCAGCCTAAGGTCTCTCCAAACCAGAAGCCCCTCGGCCCCACTGGGCCAGCGCCAGCGCCACCATGGTCCTCCCCCCACCACACCCTTTAAAGATGCCCCAGGGCCACAAGCCACCACCTGCCACCTGCCTGCCACCCGCCACCATGCAGTGTCTTGCCACCCTGGCTCTGACCCTAGAGGCTTCCCTCGCCCTGGCCCCTGCCCTCGCTTGCAGGTAGGCCCAGGAGAGTCGTCCTGATCTCCCTCCACTGCAGGTGTGCCCCTGCAACACTTCCAGACCTGGCAGTTTGGTGATTGAGACCAGAGGAAAGAACGGGGAAGGCCACCCTGGGGAGGGCCAGTAACTATGGAAGAACAGGGTGCTGCCCAGAAATGCCCATGAGCTGGAGGCCTAGAACTGCAGGGCCGAGGCCATGTCCTGGGGCAAAATGTGACTGGGCACTTACCTGGGCATGGAGAGAGCCTGTCCTGGCCCCTCAGAGGCTTAACTCCACCCCCTGCAGTGGGCCTGCAGCCTTGCTTCCTAATTTTCACAACTGACTGATACTTTTGTCAGCCGGATCATATTTCTGGCAGAGTTTTTTCCTTCCTAGAAGCAGAGCATTGGGGTGCTGGGGACTGGGCTCCCCATGGTTTTTGTCTTTGCCCCACCTTGCTTTTTCCCTGAGGAGCCAAGGGGAGATGGGAGGAGGACCCAGCCTCTCCATCCCCCATCCCCGGCCCATCCTGTGTGCAGGACAGGCTTTGTGCCCAGAGCTCAGCTCCTGAGAGAAAGATTCCTGCACTGCCTCCTGTGTCAACGATGAGAGCTGTCCCCAGGGAACCAAGTGCTGTGCCAAGAGTCCCTGCGGCCAGTCCTGTGTGGTCCCCCTCATGGGTAAGGCCTCCAACCCTGCGCCCCAGCGGAGCCCCATAAACTGGAGGAAGGGAGGGCCCAGCTTTGTCAAGGGTCCCCTCAGCCCTGCACTCCACACCCTTCTCCCAGTGAACCCCCCAGCAGCCCCATGAACTCAGCCCAGCCATAACAGGGCTTCACTAGCTGGACTGACCTGAGGCCCAGCTGAGGCTCTGCCTCCTCCTCCCAGCATCACCAGGGCCCTGCCCAGCAATGTGCGATGTACGAGTGAGTGTTGTCTCCCTCCTAGCCTGGGCCCTGCAGGCTCCAGGCCAACAAGAGGGTGTGTGGTGGCGGGGGGAGGGTGTCTCCCGGTGACCAGCAGCTGAGCAGCCCAGCGAGCCAGCGGGCAGTGACCCCTGGCCCATCTCTCCGCCAGCACCTGTCCTGAAGGCTGGCCACTGCCCCTGAGTGCAGGCCCCATTGGCCCCAAAGCTCTGCTTGGAGAGAAGTGAGTGCTCCAGGGATGACCAGTGTAGGGACAACATGAAGTGCTGCTTCAGCTCGTGTGCCATGAGGTGTATGGTCCCCACCACAGGTGAGCATCCTGAGACACCGCCCTGAGGCTGGTGGGCTTGGCTTCTCCCTTTGCATCCCCTGACCTGGGGGCCTCCACAAGGCCCCAAGAGGAGTACAATACAGAAGAGGGTGGGGGCTCAGATGGCAGGTTGCACCAGCTGCTGCTGCTGCTAAGCCGTGTCCGTCGTGTCCAACTCTGTGCAACCCCATAGACGGCAGCCCACCAGGCTCCCCCATCCCTGGGATTCTCCAGGCAAGAACACTGGAGTGGGTTGCCATTTCCTTTTCCAATGCATGAAAGTGAAAGATGAAAGTGAAGTCACTCAGTCATGTCTGACTCTTAGTGACTCCATGGACTACAGCCTACCAGACTCCTCGTCCATGGGATTTTCCAGGCAAGAGTACTGGAGTGGGGTGCCATTGCCTTCTCCGTGCACCAGCTGCAGGTTTCTGCAAAGCCTTCATGCCACTGGGTTACACAGTGGGTCTCAGACCAGCCAAGGGGGCTCAGAGGAACCAAGAGACATGCCTGGTGGTACGTGGTCCAGCTAGGCCCGCCAGCAATGTCTGTGCCTATGCCACTTAGTCTGGAAAGGAGCTCTGCATTAGGAGTCCAGAGACATGGTTCCCAAACAACAGTCCCTACCAGCTGTGAGCGGCCTGCCTGCCCATGGGCGATGGTGAGGGTCTTGGATGGTGGGTGTGGAGGGCTCACTGGCCCGCCCACAGCATCCTTCCCTCCCCTGCCCCCATCATGGCTGTGTTCCTCCTCCTCTGAGGCTTCCATGTCCCCTGCAGAGGACCCTCCGCAGTGAGGGACAGCTCTGAGAGCCCCTGCTGCCAGGAGTGACAGTCCGAGTCCGCTCAACCGGAACCTTCTCTCTCGGATCCAGACAGCTCAAGATGCCTCCTACCAACTGCTAATAAAACCCACACCCAGCCTCATGTCTCCCCATCCTCTGTCTGTCCTTGACACCTGCTAGGAGGGACGAAGCACATTAGCCTTGCCTCCAGGAGCTCCCCAGCAGGCCTGCCTGGAAGCTCCTGAAAACAGGCAGTTCCACCTGGTGATGAGTGTGTGTGGAGGCAGAGCCAGGAGCTGGGAGCTGGGGCTCTGGGCTGGGAGGGACTTGTCCACCAGGCTTTTGGACTGACCCCTTGCAGAAGTGTTTCTGGGCTCGGTTGGGGAACAGGAACAGAGCTGGCACAGAGGGCTTGGGGTGTAGAGGTCACCAAATTTCACCAGCCTTGACTTGCTCAGGGGGCACATGGAGGGCAAAGAGAGGCCATTCCCCAGACAGCCTGGGTTTGGGGGGTTTATATATATATATAATTGGCTGCACTGGGCCTTAGTTGCAGCATGCAGGATCTTAGTTCCCTGACTAGGTATCAAACCCAGGCCACTGCATTGGGAGCACGGAGTCTTAACCAGGAGACTACAGAGAAGTCCCTGGCAGCCTGCTTTAGAACCTCCAGTGAAGTGTGTACACTCCACACGCGATGAGCTCCTGGTAATTCATTTCAGTCTTGACAAACCCACCCAGAGGGGAATTCACTGGCAGTCCAGTGGTTAAGACTCCTCAATTTCACTGCCAAGGTCCCGGGTCTGGGAACTAAAATCTCAAAAACTATGCGGGTCAGCGAGAAATAAAAAAGGAAAACCAGCCAAGGTTCAAGTCAGGCCCCACAATTAAGGGCTCAGTCCCACAAGGCTGTAAATTCAGGGATTCCCACACCCCCCACAGAATAAATTGCTAGAACACCAAGAGTCGCCTCACTAGAGTAAACTCAGGTACAGAATAAATTGCTAGAAAGACCCACAGAACTCAGAAAGCACAATGCTTATGTTTTAGTTCTGTATAGAGGATACAGACCAGGAAGAGCCAAATGAAGAGACACATAAGGTGAGGAGGGGAGAGGGTACAGAAGCCCCTGTCCCAGCACATTAACCATCGCCAACCCAGATGACCCCTGAGCTTCTGCGTCCAGAGGTTCCCTCGAAGCGTCTGCTTATTTAAAATAATGTTTATTATTTTAATGTGTTTATTCTCATAATGTTTATTAAAAACATTATGAGAAAATCACCAGCAATCAGTGATTAACTCAATCCCCAGTCCTCAAATCACGCAGTTGTTTCCCCCGGCCACCAGCCCCATTCCCAAGCTACCTAGGCACCCCAATGCCAAGAGTCACCTCAATGCCAAGAGTCACCTCATTAGTGTTAACCCAGGTGCAGAAAGGGCTTCCCTGGTGGCTCAGTGGTAAAGAATCTGTCTGCCAATGAAGGAGACCCAGGAGACTCGGGTTCAATCCCTGAGTTGGGAAGGTCCCCTGGAAGAGGAAACGGCAACCCACTCCAGCGTTCTTGCTTGGAAAATCCCACAGAGGAGCCTGGCAGGCTACAGTTCATGAGGTCGCAAAGGTCGGGCACGACCGAGCACGCACACACACAGATACAGAAAGAGGGCTCTTTATAAACAGCAAAAGACTTCTATCTCTTTCACTCAAGAAATTTGAAAAATTTTTGAAACCGTGTGCCAGGGCCAAAGACCAGATTTAGTTTCTATGTGTGCAGCCTAGTTTTTGGCACCTCCCTGTGAGTCCCCTTCTGTCTGTCCAGTCATAGTAAATACCTAGACCAGTTTGCCACCTCAGGTGGCTCAAAGTACAGCCAGTTTAGGGTGGTTCCCAAAGTGCGGTCCCCAAAAGGCAGCACCATCACTTGGGGTGTTAGACAGCTCCACCCAGACCTACTGGGTCACAAAGGCCAGTGGGGCCCTCCACCAGCTCCAGAAAGTCAAGAGGGTGAGGCTGCAGGGCTTCCTGATTTCCAGGAATCTTACCAAAATGCAGACTCCGATTCCAGAGGTCTGGAATTCTTGTTTCCGCTCCCAGGGGAAGTGAAAAAGAAAGAAGGCTGCCCTTCCCAAGTCTGGGGCACATTGGAGGCCAGGTGGTGGGAGGACTACGCAGGAGGCCACGTTGGAAGGTCCCCAGTTGGGTTACACACAGCCGGGAGCACAGCTCAGGAGAGGAGGGGAGACCCTCTCTGAGGAGCTGCTATAGAAGGATGCACAGAGGGAGGCCTGAATGCTGGGCAGGTAAAGGGCCACTCCACCATGTGAGAAAGGGGTCTGCAGGTCCTGGGGGAGCCACACCCGCCACGCAAAGGGCCTCACAATGCAGTGACACTGCGCCTCCTGGAAGCCCCTTCCAGGAGCTAGAGAGCAGTGGGCACACACTCCCCCACCCCTGCCTGTGCTGGGCAGTGCTGGAAGAACTTCTGGGAAGAGAGGTGAACCCTGAATGATCTCTGAAGGATACTGAGCCCAGTCTAGACAGTACCCAGTACCCAGTCCACCCTGACTTGTGTTTAGAGTGAAAGTGAAAGTCGCTCAGTTGTGTCTGATTCTTTGTAACCCCCGTGGACTAGTCAGTTCATGGAATTCTCCAGGCTAGGATACTGGAGTGGGTAGCCTTTCCCTTCTCCAAGTGATCTTCCCAACCCAGGAATCAAACCCAGGTCTCCCACATTAAACCAGCCTCCCATCTCCATGCTAGAGACTCCTCCCCTGTAGAGAACAGTCATCACACCTCAGTCCTTTCATTAACCACGTGTCCAGCTTCTATAACCTTGATACTTTAACACCTGCCCTACAGGCATATACTGGACACCTCGATGATATGCCAGCTCCCTCCTGCCTCCCCCACCTCCCTCCTTGGGTGTGCAAATTAACCAATTCAGAGACCACCACCTCCTCTATGGAGGTCTTATACTCCAGGTTACTTTCCCAGTGCAAGGCCAGGGGCCAGACGACTAGGGGCAGCCCCCACACCCCAGAGCACACTGACATTATTCACACGAACCAGTCCTAAGGCTGCTCATCCTGACTCTCTCACTCTCCCAAGGAAACCACAGTAAAGGCTCCTGCCAGTTTCTCCCCTCTCCTGGTCTCCACCTCCCATCTCCTGGCAGACCCTCACTTCCCGTGGTGGTCCTTCAGGGAGGGATGTGTCTCCTTCTCTTGGGAACTGTAATAAACTAACTTCACTGGGAGTCATCTCAGATTTTCTGTTAACACACTATATTTTAATACAATCACTTTGGGAGCTAGACGTCCTTCCCAGAGAGAACCAGAGGCTGTGAGGAGATTCTCTCCCCATCCACCACCTCTCAAGGTTTGCTCACAGCAGCCCACCCCAGAGCTCCCCACTAGGCTGATCCCCTGGCCCTCCCACAGTTTCACAACCCCTACATTGCCTGGAGAGGCTGTCCCCTGCTACACAGGTCCTCAGTGCCAACAGCCCCCAGAGCAAGAGCCCAGGTGGAAGCCAGGAGAGTGTAAGAAGGGCCCCATTAGCGCAGCTCAGCACCCGGCCCATGGGCTGCCACCCCCAGGCCCCATGCTGCATACTGTACTGCACACCTCTCCACCCTGCACTGGGAGGGCTCTGCAGGACTTGCTGGTGGACAAGATGGAAGGCTGCAGGAGGTGGGGGAATGGGCAAGGGGTGGGGGGCGGTGGAAAGCTAGAATGAGCATGGTGGAAAGAAGGGCAAAAGGGAAGGTTGGACAAGTCATTCCATGGGGTGTGGGGCCATAGCAGCTGGCAGTGTTCAGGATTCACAAGGGCAGAAGGCTCATCAGCCTACTGTCCTCCTCAACCAGGCTCCCAAAATGTTGGCAACTCTGGAAACACCTCTGCAAAATCTCACCAGCCCAAGAGGGAAGACCTAAAAAGATGACAGCAGATGACCCAACAAAATGGCCTGATAGCAAGCTTATTCTACTGTTCTTCCAATCTGTTCTACTCATGTGCTAGAGTTCCTTCCTTTTAGCCCACTGTTCTTTTTTTCTTAATATAACTGCTTTATTTAGGTATAATTCACCTAACATAAAATTCATTCTTTAATGTGAACTCAGGACTTGTTATATATTCAGTTAATTCCAGATTATTTTCACTACCTCAAAAAGAAATTCCATACCCATAATTCCCCTTTTCACATCATCACCACTCCCCAACCACCGCCCAGATCACCACCTCCACCATCTCCCCAGCCCCTGCAAATCATTCATCTACTTTTGAGTCTATGGACTTGCCTCTTCAGGACATTACATATAAATGAAGACATAATATACAGTCTCATCTGACTGGCTTCTGTTGACTGAAAAAAAAAAAATGCACAGCCTGAAAGATGAGAATTCTGTTTTATTCGGTGGACTTTCTGAGGACTTCTAGAGTAGGGGAGCAGACTCTTAGGTTGCTCTGAGGATGACTCTGAAGAGGTAAAAGAGGAGTCAGGATATGTAGGAGTTTTGTAACAAAAACTATGTAGTCAGATCATCAAAAGGTTACTGTTAATTAAAGAAAACCTGGCATCTCAAGTTAATTAGTTTAGTGATAGATTCTATGTATGGGAAGATGCAAGAGTCTGGGCTCATTGAACTCACTCCTTTGATATGCACCTTAGTTATCTAAGGCCAGTATCCCAGTCTTTCCCATTCTGAGTCCCATTAGGGTGCATCATTGAGGGGTGGCTATTAGCAGCTGAGGGCCCCAGAGCCCAGGGCCACTCATTTGTCTCCAACTTGACTTCCTTGAGGATGGTGGTGGGGTGGGAGGCACACAGCTGTAGTGGCTTGATGGCTGCAAAATCCTTTGTTCACTGATACAGCATTCACCCTTCTTTCACATAACATAATGTTTTAAAGTTTCATCTATATTAATTTTGGCTAATATTCCATTTTATGAATATACCATAGTTTGTTCACTCATCCATTGGTTATCATATGGGCTGTTTATACTTTTTGGGTTTTATGCGTAATACTTGTATGAACATTTGCATACAAGTTTTGGTGTTGACATTTTCCATTTTCTACATACTAAGGAGTCACACAATAATTCTGTTTTGAGAAAATGCCAAACTGTTTTCCAAAGCTGTACCCTTATACAGCCACCAACAATGTATGCATATTCCAATTTCTCCATATCTTCACCAGAACTTGTTATTTTCTGGGCTTTTCACTTCAGCCATCCTACATGGATATGAAGTGGCTGTGATTTTCATTTGCATTTCCTAATCTTTTCATTTGTCTATGGATATTCATGTATTTTCTTTGGAGAAATGTCAATTCAAAATTTTTGGCCATATTTAAACTGGGTTATTGCATTTTATTGAGTTTTTTGATTCGACATATTTGAGATTCATGTATGTCCTTATGTGAATCAGATTTTCGTTTCTTTTTTCTAATCAGTATTGTTTGTTTAGAGAAGTTTTAACTTCATAGCAAAATTGAGTGAAAAGTACAGGAGTTCCCATATAGCTCTCAAACACATACACACACATGCCCTCTTGAGTGATACATGTAGTATTATCAATGAATCTACACTGACACATTATTATCATTCAAACCACAGTTTACATTAGGGATCACTTTTATTGTTGAACTCTATGGGTTAGGGCTTCCCTGGTGGCTCAGAGGTTAAAGCGTCTGCCTGCAATGCAGGAGACCCGGTTCAATCCCTGGGTCAGGAAGATCCCCTGGAGAAGGAAATGGCAACCCACTCCAGTATTCTTGTCTGGAGAATCCCATGGACGGAGGAGCCTGGTGGGCTACAGTCCACGGGGTCGCAAAGAGTCAACACGACTGAGCAACTTCACTTCACTTCATGGGTTAGGCGAATGTGTAACATGTATCCGCCATTATTGCATCATACAATTTGGAGGGCCCTAAAAATCCGTGCTCCACCTATTTGTCCCTCCTTCCCCTCAAGCGCTGACCTTTCCACTGTCCGCACAATCCTGCCTTCCCAGACCGTCTTCTATCGTCGGGATCAGGCAGCACACAGCCTCTCCAGGCTGGCTTCCCTCACTTAGCAACTTGAATGTTAAGTTTCCTCCATTGTTTTTCATGGTTTAATAGTTCTCTTTAACACTGAAAAACATTCCACTGTGTGAATTTATCAAGTTTATTTAGGATATCTCTTTGGTGGCTCAGACAGTAAAGCATCTGCCTGCAATGCGGGAGACCCAGGTTCAATCCCTGGGTTGGGAAGATCCTCTGGAGAAGGAAATGGCAGCCCACTCCATACTCTTGCCTGGAAAATTCCATGGATGGAGAAGCCTGGTAGGCTACAGTCCACAGGGTCACAAAGAGTCGGACATAACTGAGCAACTTCACTTCACTTTAAAAAAATAGTTATTTGCACCAGGTCCTGGTTGCAGCATGTGCAATATAGTTCCCTGACCAGGGATCAAACTGGGGCCCCCCGCATGGGGAGGGCAAAATCTTAGCCACTGGACCACCAAAGAGGTCCTTGAAGGACATCTTGATTGCTTCCAAGTTTGGACAATTATGAATAAATTTGCTATAAACATCTAGCAAGTTTCTAGGTGCAGGTTTCTGTGTGGATATAAGTATTCAACTCCTTTGCGTAAATAAAAAGGAGCACAGTTGCTGTATTGTATTAGTCCATTAGGGCCACTGTAACAAAAATACCATATATTTTGCGGCCCAAAAACAACAATAATTTATTTATCATAGTTCTGGAGGCTGTAGGTTCAAGATTAGGCATCAGCACAGTTGGGTGAGTGCTCTCATCTGTATTATAGACTTACTGTGATTCTCCTGGGCTTCCCCAATGGCTCAGCAGTAAAGAATCCACTGGCAGTGTGGGAGAAGTGGGTTTAGTCCTTAGGCCAGGAAAATCCCCTCAGGAGGAAATGACAACCCAGTCCAATATTCTCGCCTGGAAAATCTCAAGGATAGAGGAGCTTGAAGGGCTACAGTCCATAGGGTTGCAAAGAGTCAGACATAACTGAGTACCTGTGCACATACATATACATACATACACACACACAGTCCATAGGGTTGCAAATAGTCTGACATAGCTGAGCACCTGTGCACACACACACAATGTTCTCCACAGTGGAAGGAGCAAGGGAGCTCTCTGAGGTCTCTTTCATAAAATAACTTAATCCCAATACAAGCCACTACTCTCATTACCTAAGCACCTCCCAAAGGCCCAATCTCCTAATACCATCACCACGGGCAATAGCTCTCCACACATGAATTTGGGGGGAGGGGCATAAACATTCAGTTCACGGAACACAGTAAGAGTTATGTTTTGTTTTTTAAAAAACTACTAAACTGTCTTTGAAAGTATCTGTACTTTTTTGCACTCCCACCAGCAAAGGATGAGAGTTCCTTCTTACCGTATTTAAATATAAGTAGATATCTGAGGATAAAAACCAAATATGAATACCAACAGAAGGAAAATAGAACAGCAACTACAGAGAGAAGAAAAGCTTAGAGAAAAAAAACCCTTATCACAAAAATCCTCAGAGATAAAATACTGCAATCATGAAAGAACAAATAAAGAAAGAAACATACCATAAAAAAAGAAACATTCAACAGCCAAAAAGGAGCTTTTGGAAAGTAAAAGTATGATAGCAGAAATCAAATTTTCAGAAGAGCTGGAAGTCAAGTTGAGGAAATCTCCAAGAACGTAGAGCATAAACACATAAACAGATAAAGAGTAGAAGAGGTAAACTGGGAAAGCTAGAGAAAACTAAGTATCAGACCAGAAAAGTCAATATTCAAATCTAGGTGTTTCAGAAAGAGAGAACAGAGAAAGCAGAGGAAAGGAAATATTCAACAAAATATATAACAAGTTTCACTACTGAGAAAATGAGTTTTTAGATTGAAGGCTCTTCTTGTGCTCAGTCAATAAGACATAGACTCACACCAAGTAACATCACTGTGAAATATCAGAACCCTAGGCATAGTGAGAAGATACAAACTTTTAGAAATTTGGGGGAGGGGGGAACGGATGGAAGGAAAGGACAAGAAGGAAGAAGGAAAGGAGGGCAGGTGAACAAAACATCTCACATACAATTTCTAGACTTCTCACAAACTCCAGAAGCATGAAAGCTAGAGGCTCACAGACTAAGCCTACAAAATCAGGAAATTATTTCTAAAATACAGTACCCAGTCGAACTACCAATCAGCAGGATACAAAAAATACATTTTAGACCTGCAAGGCCTTTAGAAACGTAACCTCCTTGGAATCATTCCTCGTGCAAGTACTGGAGGATGTGCTCCACCCAAACAAGGGCATAAACCAAGAAATAAGGTAAAGGACAGGAAATAAAATAGCAAGCATCATGGGAAGCAAAAGGAACCAAGCACATGGTAAAGGGAGATGGACCCCAGGATGACACCTGCGCTGAGGGCATAGTGGTGATAATTCACACTGGAGGTCATAAACCTCAAAAAAGAGACTCCTTCGGTAAGATTAACCTGGTGACCTATCTTAAGTGTCAGAACATCTAGACATTTAGACTCTGAAGCTGTGAAGGATTTGGAGAATTTGTGATAAATACATGGAATCTTTTACTCAAACCACCAAAAAGCAGTTAATTCCATGGAAACAGAAATTTGTGCAAGAAAAAAAAATTAATCAAGTCCACATACAGACCTCAAATATATCTTGCTTGGTTTACCCCGCAGTTACTTTTGTAATTAAAGGTAAAACACTTAAAAACCAAGAGATTGCACATACAATCCCATAAACCTACATTCTTTTTTGGAAAAACTGCAAGATCTCGGCAAATGGTGCCCTACATTTCCGCAGACCTAGACTGAGAGGCCTCCCCAGCGAGTCACAGCCCAGCCCACTCCTGGACAGTCTACAGCCGGGGATTCTTTATAGACATAGAGCCCGGCGGGGAAGGGGCGGCGATATGCCGCGGGAGCCAACTGACGACAAAGGGTCGCCTTCTATATGCCTCCTGAAAGCTAGGTACTAACCAGAGGCTGGCGTTCAAGCCCCCCAGCCTCCGTTTCTGGACACTCCTGTTTTTTCTCCCTTCCATTTTTACCTAAATCGCTCAACACATCTCAATTCACTTCCCACCACCCAGTTCCCAGTCTCAGCAAAGATGGCAACCGGCCGGAAAAAGGAACCGGAAATGACTTCCGGCCGTGCGGCAGGCGGCGAGCCTCCCTTCCTGCGGCGCTCCGAGTGACGAAACGAGCGCGCCGCGCAGCGTGGATCGAGGGCAGTACTGGGACGCATGGAGGTCAGCGGCGGAGCTCGCGGTAGCGGCGGCGGCGGTGGCGCCGTACGTATCGGGACCAGGGAAGAAAGGGGGTCCTGAAGACCTGATGTCATGGCTGGGAGAGGAGACCTGCAGGGCGCACCGGGACGCAGTGGATCGGGGTGGGTGGCGGGGCCGGGGCGGGTTTAAAGCAGTGCCCGCTCGTGCGCACGCGCCCCTTTTCTGAGGTCCCCCACTGAGGCCTACGATCCCCGCACTGACCCTCGGCGCGGTCGCTGCGTGCTCTTTGTAAAGGTGATTCTCTTTTCTGCGTCTGAGGGCTGAACTTCCGGGTTGGTGTTAAGTATCCTTTAGTTCATTTGAGTTGAACTCCCTTCCTTGCTAGCTTGTAGGACTGTCTTTAGTAGGGATCGTTTCCAGTGCTTCCCCGCTGCTGGGGCTTTGGATGTATGTGGATGTTGCCCTTGGGCCAATATTTCTCCTCCCTGAGCCTCTTGTTTTGTGTACAGTGAGTCTAAACTGTTTACAGCTGCAACAATCAGCTCATGTTAAAATGTTCCGGACCAAGTTCTGGGAAATCTAAGGTCAAACACGCTCTCTGCTATGGCAGAAGGGAGCCCGGGTTAACTTTTTATCGTGTGCCGGTGGTCTGCCTTACCTAGGTCGTTTAATCACTGTAGTGCGCGAGGTAGTGTTGTTAAAAAACAGTAGCATCGAGTATGTAACATTTTGGGAGGAGGTGACGTTTTATCTGAGTGAGGAAAGATGGAGGGTGATTTCCTGAGCCCTGTGATGGCGGGTAAAAAAAAAAATGAGGCAGCAGGCCTTCCCCTGCCCTGCCCTGCCCAGGTGTAATGAAAGTGCAAGGCCTGTTGAGAATGAGGGAGTGTGCTCCAGGGAGGAAGAAAAGGTAAAATTGGGAAAATAATTCTGCGCCATGTTGTGAACTGCTTTTTATGATTGGTTCAGGGATTTTGCTCTCAGAAGGGGTTGTGTGTGTTTAGTAGGTTATTGATGTAAATAGTGCAAGTTGGTTTGGGAAGGCTCACTCATGTATCTATAAAGTTATTAAAAATACATCCATAGAAGCTATGGGACGTATATATGGATTATATATCCAAGGTTTTCTAGGAGTAGTCTAATTTAAAATATTCTGTCTCATTTTCTCTGTAAGCCAATAATTTTTTAATCCTGGGTACTTTTAAAACTTAAAAGGGAGCGGGGGAGTGGGTGGAATGCTATTCAAACCCTGCTTGCAGAAACTCCTTCTCAAGAGGTCTTGGACCAGGCCTGGGGTTCTGAAATGTTGAACCATTCCTAGGTAATTCCACAACCAGGACTAGAAGCCCTCCAGCCCAGACTGTAATGCTCCTGAGTTTCAGTATTGAGTTACATTCTGTACTGAAACAAAAGCCCTCTGAGATTTTTGCTTCAGAACATGCCTTTGCCTGTGGGTGGTCAGTCAGAAAGGAGGAGTTTGGGCTGGCCTATAGAGAATGTGGCTGTGGCTCCCTTGCGTTTGTTGGGTTCTTCTGTTATGTTTGTGAACTGGGAACTGCCCCTGCACCACCCCTTTCTCTCTCCTTTTTCTCTTCAGGCCTCTGGAGTCACTTGCTAGGAGGCTTCCCTCCCTGCCGCCCGGGCCACCATGGCCGCTCGGCTGGTGAGGCGATGCACGTGCCTCCTAAGGGAGGCCACCCGCCTGGCCCCTGCTGTGTCTCCCGTCAGCCAGCTGAGACTCCCCCAGGGAACCCAGAAGCCTCTGACTTCCTCAGCTACCTCGCCCAGCTCCCGCCTCCCAGGTCCCTTGTCAGAGCTTGTGGAGAAGGAACAGGTGTTTATTCCCTATCCTGGGCACCAGGAGGTGGAGCAGCTCATCGAGAAGGCCACCCAGCCTGAGGAGCTCCTGGAGCTCCTGGGCAGTGGTCACTGTCTGCAGCAGAACCACGCCGCCCTCGCACTTATCCAGTTCTCTCGCCTGCTCTCTGAGAAGCCAAAAGACAAAGCCACGCTATACAGGATGCTCGCTTTTGGCAACTTCTCCATCTTGTCAACAGCCAGGTGGGTTCTGGAGCCTTTTCTGCAGGTTCAGCAAGCAGAATATAGCAGAGGCCACAGAGTCCAAAGCATCCATCACTTTCCCAGTATAGACAGAAAGTCTGCTGTGTGCTTAGTCCATCCACATCCTGTGGGATTTTTTCATTTTATAGATTCCAGAATACTTTAATGTGCTTTCACTTTGGTTAATCCTTGTGACAGCTCTGTTAGGTGAATATTGCTGTCCTCATCTTACAGGCAGCCCAGACACAATAAATACAAACAAAAGGATTGAGCCTGGTTTTTCTCAGTGCATCAGGGGCCTCCCTCTCACAGTGCAGTCTTGACTGATATAGCCCCTCCTCTGTGTCTGGCTGACAAGGGACACACTCTTGAAACTGGAGGAGATGAAGGGTGACTAGGAGAGGATCTCAGAAACTTGAACTGACTGTGGGTGTTATCCCAGCCAGTCAGATCCTTAGAGGAGGAACATGGAGAGAAGAGTCTTGTGTATGGCAGGGATGGATGCAGGAAGAACTCAACCCAGTTCCTGTTCAGTGTGAAGAAGGACTCCATGCAGACTTCAGGCAACCTGGGGTCTGCTGGAACTGAAGGGCCTGTGACACAGAAAAGAGATACAGACCCTCACCCTGGCTGCTCTGGAAAGGCAAGGCCACGTCCACTTGTCAAGGATGACGAGGAGACTCATAGCTCAAGGGAGGGGTCGAGTTAAATGAGTTTTCAGCTGCAGGTTATGAGAGTATAGTAGATGTGGAAATAGAGTAATATTGGAAACAATTCACAGATAGTAAGAGAAGTATTGTTTCATGGAAGTTTTTGTCTTCAGTTAAAAAACAGATCTGTACTGTGAGCCCGTGTGTCGGGGTCACGGTACAGATTTTTTTCTTACTGAGAATATAGCTCAATATAAATTATCTTAATTAGATCTATTCTTGTTCTAAGACTATCATTCTAGTCGTTATTTATTAAACCTTTTAACAAAAGCTTTAGAGACAGACTAAACGTTGTAGCGAAATTACAAGCCAATAATGAACCAGGATTTAGAAATATAAACTGGTCAAGCTTTCTTTTAAAGAGTCCTACTGTCTGGGAATTCTGTAGAAACAGCAGATGTCACTGAAGGCTCATATGATGCTGAGATCAAATTCATACTTTTCTTTTTTCCCCCGCACCTTGGCTTGTGGGATTGTTGATCCCTCACCAGGGACTGAACCCAGGACCCTGGCAGTAAAAGCCTGGAGTCCTGACCACTGCCCTGCCAGGGAGTCCCCACGTTTTTCTCCTCCTGCCCAGCCCTTCACACAGCTGCTTTTCTGTTTGCCCCTCGCCTCGTGTGTATGATTTCAGTTCCCTTTCTTGGCAGTGCAGCCTCATGTCACAGAAGAGTCTGGAGACTTGAAGAGTGGCAGAGTTAACAGCCTTAGCATAGCAGACAGCAGAGCCATTCTCATTTACCACATACTGCCTTCCCTGAGGGTGGGGCCGAGACCCCACCCTCAGGGAAAGAGGGCTCCTCGTATTTCTCTGAGGTCTGAAAGCACACCCTGCAGGGAATGGCTGGGTCACCCTTGTTCAGAAATGAAGCTGGAGGAGGAGTGAGCGCTGTGGGCAGAAAACAGGCCCAGACAGGCTATTAAGGAGCCACCTGGTGTGCCCAGTAGAAATGCCTACATTAAAATAACTAGTTCTCGGGAGGCGGGCTCCAGCTCAGAGCCTTAGCCTGCTCTATGACAGGATCAATAAGGTCCCAGGTGTGACTTTGCCTGTGTGTCTCCTGCCCTGCCCCACCCCCCACCTAGATAACTGTAGTCTGGCATGGGACCCTCGTGAAGCTGCTCCGAAGCCTCTACACACTGGGGCTCCCCGCCACCTCCAAGGAGCTGCGGTCAGTGGAGCAGGAGGTCCGCTGGCGCATGCGCAGGCTCAAGTACAAGCATCTGGCCTTCCTGGCCGAGTCCAGCGCCACCTACATGCAGGAGCAGGGCTCCCGGGAGCTGCTGCTGAGCTGCTTGTGCACCTTGAGCGGCGCTGGGCAGAAATTGAAGACAGACGCACGGTGGTGGCCATGATGATGAAAACTGGACATCTCTCGGAGTCTCTGATGAACCGCCTGGAGGACAAGGTACTAAGGGACAAGAGCCTTGCAGCTTCTGACCATAGTCTGGGGCATGGCACTGGCAGGACTGGCATTTTAGGTACCTGCAGGCAGCACTTTGTGCCCACTGGTTCCTTTAAGGATCCAGGGGGTTGCAGAGCCTGAACAAAATTGTAGTTCCTCCAAAATTGCATCTTGCACATGACCTGGAAACAGCACAGCCAGCAGCTCCTGAAGTGTGGCCTCAGCCGCCCCACTGGCTCAGCTTTGGTTAGTGCTTCCTAGAGACATCTCGCCTGCTGCCCCCTGCTCTACCCCTGCCTCAGCCCCGCAGTCTAGTCAAATTCAGCCCTGTTCCCATGGTAGCAGAGGCTGGCCCGGATGACTGCCACAGCAAACTCCGCAGCTCATGGGCCCTGGGTCCCCTGCCCTGGGACCTGGGGATAAGTTTGGCTACGGACACGGGATACCCGGTGTGGGGACTCCCTGGGGTAGGAGCAGAGGCAGGCCCTGCACAGATGGGACCTATGTTTAGTAAGCTCAGGCCTAGTTGCTGTCTCGCAGGGCCTGCACTGCATGGGACCCCTGGCCCTTGGGCCATCAAGCTGACCCCTGCCGGCTGTGGTTGACAGTGCCTGGAGCTGGTGGAGCAGTTTGGCCCTGAGGAGCTGCGGAAGGTGCTGGTGACATTGGCAGCTCAGAACCGGAGATCGGTGCCCTTGCTGCGGGCCATCTCTTACCACCTGGTCCAGAAGCCCTTCCCCCTGACTAAAAGCATCCTTCTGGACCTGGCCTATGCCTATGGTGAGCCCTGTGCATGGGGAGTGAGGCTGGGAGGGGGAGGGTTCTGGCTGCAGCTGTGTCAAATTCAGTTCCTACCTCACCCATGGCAGGCACTGGCCCAAAAGGCTGCTACAGAAATACTGGACTCATGGGCCCTGATCCTCTGTGCTAGGCCTCAGGGATAAATTTGGTTACAGACACCAAGCTCTTACTCCTTAAGACTGGGGTGGGTGGTGGGTGCACCTGAGGGCAGCCTGCTACTTCTCACCAGTTAAATCTGAGGCTCTGTCCCCAAGGCAAACTCGGCTTCCACCAGACCCAGGTGTTCCAGCGCCTGGCAGCTGATTTGCTGCCCCACACGCCAAGCATGACATCCAGCGAGGTAGCCCGCTGCACCAAGTCCTTTGCCTTCCTTAAGTGGCTCAACCTGCCCCTGTTTGAGGCCTTCGTCCAGGTGAGCTGGGCTGCAGGCGTGATGCCTGGGTTCTGAGGGCCCTCCTTGCCTGACCCCCTGCTTAGGCACACTCCCTGGGCATTTCATCAGGGAGGCCCAGCCAGTCTAGAACACTTCCTAGTGGCAGATATGGAGTCCTTACTCCAGTTTCTTTGGAGACAAGCAGTATGACTCAGTTGTGGAAGAAAGCGTAGTTGAAACTCTTTCTTTCACCAAGCTTTGTAGGTGACAGACTGTGTGTGTCTTTGGGTGACTGTGCAGGGAGCAGTACAGGGAGCAAGGCCTAGAATCCACTCAAAACTCTCCCTAAACTTCCAAGAGCTGCAAAATGGAGTTGTGAAGAAAGGATGTTTGCACTGAGGTTTAGGTGCAGCAGGTTGAAGCTGTGTCTACAGGCTGAAGAGTATCTCTGAAGCTGTTGTCAGGGGCCTTTTACGTGTGTATGATTGCCTCGGGGAGGACGGGGGCTGGTCCTCTGCCCATTGCCCTGTGTAAATTACCCCTTTGGGCTGGGAGCTCATGGGTTCTGGGGGAGGGCCAGGTCTGCGTTCCACCAGGCCCGTCTCATCCTGCCTTTCTGTCCTTCCTGATCGGCCCAGCACGTCTTGGACAGAGCCCAGAGCATCACTCTGCCGCACCTGTGCAACATGCTCCTGGCTTTTGCCCGTGTGAACTTCCGCCCAGAACGGGAAGATCCATTCTTCAGCCTGGTACAGTCTCCACA
>SJXQ01001751.1:759458-808558 GCA_006408695.1 Aepyceros melampus | reverse complement strand
GGGCAGCAGTTGGCTGACCCAACATTGCAGAAACTTGTCTCCAGAATGCCATGAAATCTACAAAGCACTCCTCAGGACAGAGGTGGGGGCTGCTTCTGGCAAGGACCCTCCCGACCCCACCCCCGGTCATACCTGTCTTCAGGACCACCAGGTGTGAGGCGTCATCTCGCACGTAGGACACGGCGGCAATGTCATGGATGGGGACCCTGAGGATGGTGTCCTCCCCGTCCCTCCAGGCCAGCTTGACGTTGTAGGCAGACAGACTGATCACAGCGTCATGCTCCTGGGTCAGGTGTCCGGGGAGCTGGTGGGCTCTCTGGAAGGAACCACACTGCATCAGAAACACAGGGCCACGGGCTCCCCTGGGACCCTGCACCATGCGTGGCACACGCAACCCACACAGCCAGCGCTGACAAGCAGGGTGCCACTCCCATGCTCGCTCCTGGGACACTGCTGTGTTCAAACCACATGGAGAGTTCTTCTGGAACTGCCTTTAGATTCAGACCTATATGGGGTGTGGTCTGGATATCTTGAAAACATGTATTTTGAAAACAGTCCAAAACGATGAAGAGCAAGCCTGGAGAATAAAAGTTAATGTGCAGACTGAGGAAAAATAAGGCCAGGGGCCAAGTGCACCCTTAATGTGATGGGACTGGGTCACCCCTCATGGCCATAAAGGCCCAGGGTCAGAGGGCCAAGAGTTGGTGTTAGAAAACAAGGGTCAGAGGTCAGGGTTAGGAGATGGAGCAGGCTGAGGGTCAGAGATCAGGGATTGGGGTAGAGCAGGCTGACAGGCAGATGGAATTACCTTTGCATTGTCTATGAAATGCAGGATTTCGGTCCTACTGGAAGGATTCAGGTATCCTGGTATGGACGTTAACTGACCTAAATACTGAAAGAAAGTGGAGAGAGGAAGTGCCATGAGCAAGCGAAGATGAGCCAACACTATCAAGGGCCATAAAACATTGAGAAAGCCTTGTATATTCCCACCACAGGCTGGTTGGCCACCTACCCAGCTCGCATGGGGGCCTCCTCTAGGCAGCATGCTCCAAATTTTTAGTAAAATCTCTACTGACGGAGGAGGACACCCCCACACTTCCCACCACACTGCATCAATGTTGCCATCAAAGTCCTGCAAAGGACACTGCAAAACTAGTTTGGTGGATTTGTATTATAAAAAGGCAGGTAAGAGAATTCCCTGGCAATCCAGTGGTTAGAACTATGGGCTTCCACTGCAGGGGCCCTGGTCCAATCCTACAAGCCACATGGTGCAGCCAAAAGATGAAAAAATAAAAGGATAAGACAAGGATGGCTTGTGTTTCCAGATCACAGTTGGAAATTGAAAACAATAGCTCTGAACAATCTGCTAAAAAGGAAACATATTAAATCATAAAGGGCCAGGCAGCTGAGCGATGAGCACAGAGAAAGAAGCAACAGGAAGCCATGAAGCACTTGGCTAACAAACCTCAATGACAAGGGTCTTGAGTGTGGCGCGGACGCAGTGCGAGCTGTGTTCACATCACCACCAACTACCACAGGTGTTAAATGTGCTTTAATGGGTTATATTGACTCCTCTCCAAGAATAAATCTCTTACACTCGACATTTCTGATCCTCTAACTCTAATTTTTAAGGTTGCTGTTAATAGGATGACAATGGGCTTTGTGTGTCTGGTTCCACATGTAAAGTCGTCACTACTGTTCTCACAAGAAAAGAGCTGAACAAATGAACATGTCTTCTCAGATCCATCAAAGAATGAGGTCACAAATTGCTTCCCCCAAAACTGGAGAGAGCAACAGGGGACAGAGAATCACAGCCCCCAGGGAGAAGCTGCAGGAGCCAGGTGGGCAGGAGCATTGGAAGGGGGCTGACCAAGGGCTGGATGTGGGCATGACGAGCTTAAGACAAAACTCTGGGGCCAGTCATACAGGGTCCCAGGCTTACCTGAGCTCTACCTCCAGGAGGCCCCCCTAGCCAGGATTCTCAGAAGTTGTCTTCAGCTTCTAGTGGGGCGGGGGAAAGAAACCACTTCCAGCTATGGCTGGTCTTTGCTCTCTTCAAAAACGGCCTTTTTTCAAGGAAAACTATTTGACCAGGGCCTGAGCCACCTGGGGAAAGGTAAACACTAACTCCAGCCCCCCCCAGCAGTTCTGTCCCTCCTAAATAAGACGTTCGTGTGACAGCCACAGCCCAGGGGCACACGCTCACTGGACGACAGAGACCGACTCATCAGAGGGCTAGTGCGCTCCCCTCCCCAGCAGCCCACTGCATCCACGGGCGCCTGCACAACGGGAGATGACATGCATCGGACCCTTTTAATAGCACACAGCTGCAGCCAACAGTAAACACAGCCTAACTCCTGGCCGCATAAATACACAGCCTCACCTCTTTACCTCAGCTCCTTTCATCTGAATCACCACACCCAGCTTTCACCAAAAAATTACAAGGCATGCTAAGGCAAAAAAACACTGGACAGACAGGGCAAGCATCAGAATCAGACTCAGATACAGCAGAGGTTTTGGAGTGATCAGACCAGGAATTTAAAATATCTATGATTAATAATTCCAGTATTCTTGCCTGGAGAATTCTATGGACCGAGAAGCTTGGTGGGTTACAGTCCATGGGGTCACAAAGAGTCGGACACAACTGAGTGACTAACAATTACTTAGCCTGGTGGCTCAGATGGTAACAAATCTGCCTGCAATGCGGGAGACTCAGGTTCAATCCCTGGATCGGGAAGATTCCCTGGAGAAGGGAATGGCAACCCACTCCAATATTCTTTCCTGGAGAATTTCATGGACAGAGGAGCTTGGCAGGCTACATACCATGAGGTTGCAAAGAGTCAGACACGACCAAGTGACTAATACTTTCACAATTAATATGCTAAGGGCTATAATTAAATGAACATCATCCAAGAGCTAATGGGCAATGTAAGCAAAGAGATGGAAATTCTAAAAAAATCGAGGGGAAATGTTAAAAACCAAAAACATTACAACAGAAATGAAAAATGCTTTTGATGGGTTTATCAGCAGATAGACACAGACAAGAGAAAAATCAATGAGCTCAGAATATGTCAGTAAAAACTCTCAAAACTGAAAAGGAAATGGGCGGGGAGGGGGGCGGGGGGAGGAAAAAACAAACAAAAAAGGAACAGAATATTCAAAAATAGAAAATTATAAAAGGTATAATAAATGTGCAATGGGACTTCCAGGAAAAGGAGAGGAAAAAAACACAGGAAGGGACTTCCCTGGTGGTCCAGTGGTTAGGACTCTGCACTTCTACTGTTGGAGGGCCCAGGTTTGATCCCTGGAGGACCTAAGATCCTACAAAGTTGCGTGGCACGGCTAAAAAAGAAAGAAACACAAGAAATACCTGAGTAATAATGGTTGAGAATTTCCTCAACACCAAAACCACAGACCCAGTAAGCTCAGAGGACATCAAGCAGGATAAACAGCAAAACAAAAAACAAAATCAAAAAACTGCACCTAGGCATATCCTATTCAAACTGCAAAAAAAAAAAAAAAAAACAAAGAGAAAACCCTGAAGCCACAAGAAAACAGCAAATAGCACCTTACCTACAAAGAAGCAAGAATAATATAGCAACAACTGTATCAAACTTGTGCTCAGAAACCATGCAAGCAACAAAAGGGTGAGACACTAAAGCACTGAAAGAAAAACCCACCAGCCTACACTTCTGTATCTGGTGAAACTTCAAAAGCGAAGGAGAAATCAAGATTTTCTCAGACAAACAAAAATTAGGGGATTTCATGATTACTTGGCAGGAAATGAGAACTTATTCAGAGAAAAGGAAAATGATTTGGTCAGCAACTGATCTATTTCAAGGAAAAAAATGTAAGAGAAGAAATATATAAAGGTAAAATAATGCCTTCTACTTTTCTTATTGTAATTGACCTAAGAAATAACAGTTTGTTCAAAACAAAGATCGTAACATGTATTCAATAATTATAGCTTAGGGAAAAGTGAAATGAATAACAGCACATTATATGGGACAGAGGGAGGAACTGGGAATATTTGTTATGAAGTATCTGCACCACCTATGAAGCAAGGTAATGTTATTTGAAACTGTATTAAATTAGATATAAATGTATTCTGCAAACCCTTGGGCAACCACTAAAAGTATTCATAAAGAAGTAAAACTGATATGTTAAGATAGGAGAAATTATGGAATCACACAAAATGCTCAAATAAAACCATATAAGGGGACTTCCTTGGTTGTGCAGTAGACAGAAATTTGCCTGCCAATGCAGGGGACATGGGTTCAATCCCTGGTCTGGGAAGATTCCACATGCCACAAAGCAACTAAGCCCATGTGCCACAACTACTGAGCCTGCGCTCTAAGGCCCGTGAGCTGCAACTACTAAAGCCTGTGCACTCCCAACTACTGAAGCCTGCATGCCCTAGACAGAGCTCGTGCTCCACAGCAAGAGAAGCCACTGCAATGCAAAGCGTGAGCACTGCTGTGAAGAGCAGCCCCTGCTCACTGCAACCAGAGAAAAGTGAAGTGAGGTTGCTCAGGCGTGTCTGACTCTGCGACCCCATGCATTGTGGCCCACCAGGCTCCTCCATTCATGGAATTTTCTAGGCAAGAGTACTGGAGTGGGTTGCCATTTCCTTCTCCAGGGGATCTTCCTGACCTGGGGATCAAACCCGGGTCTCCTGCATTGCAGGCAGATGCTTTACCATCTGAGCCACCAGGGAATCCCTCCACAAAGCAATGAAGCAGAGAAAGCCTGCACAAAGCAATGAAGACCTAGTGCAACCAGAAAAGAAAGAAAAGGTGGAAGACCAAACAAAAAACAAGAACAAACATTTACAAATATGGTAAATATTAATCCACTGATATTAACAATCACTTTAAGTGTGAACTGTCTGAATATACCAATTAAAAAACAAAAACTGTCAGATTGGAAAAAAATTCAAAACACAACTATCTTTTGTCTACAAGAAACCCACTTTAAAGACAGGTGTTAAATAAATACATAAAATAAAATGAAGTCATTTCACTAAGACATAACAATCTTTAATGTATATGTACCTAATAACAGAGCTTAAAATTCACACGAGGCAAAAACTGAGAACTACAGGGAGAAAAGATGAATCAACTAATACAAAGACTTCAACATCCACCTCCTCTCACAAATGGACAGATCCAGCAGGCAGAAAATGATTAAGGATGAAGGTGAACTCAACCTTCTCAATCAACTGGATATAGCTAACATCAACATACTACTTCATCCAACATCATTCAAAAGAATACACATTCATTTCCAGTTTACATGAACATTCACCGAGATGGAACACATTCTGGGCCATAAAACACACCTAAAAAAATTTAAGAGAATAGAAACCATATAAAGTAATTTCTCAGATCCCAGTGGAATTCCTCGAAAGACACAATCTACCAAAACTCACACAAGAAGAACTGGATAATGTGAATAGGTATGAGTTATTAAAGAAACTGAATCAATAATAACTTCTAAAACAGAAAATATCAGGCCCAGACAGGTTCCTTGGTGAATTCAACTTAATATTTAACGAAGAAATTATACCAAGTCTCTATACTCTTCTAGAAAATGAAAACAGAGAAAATACTCCCTAGCGCATTCTATGAGGCAGCATTACCTTAGTACCAAAACCAAAGATACGGTAAGAAAGGAAAGATCAATATTTCTCATAAAGAGATACAAAAAATCCTCAACAAAATATTGGCAAATCCAATCCAATGTTTAAAAAGAGTTATACACCAAAAGCAAGTGGTATTTATCCCAGGTATGCAAAGCTGACTCTACATTCAAAATCATTTAATGTGATCACATTAACAGGCTGAAGAAGAAAAACCATAATATCAAATAAATGCAGAAAAAGCATCTGATGACATCTAATATAACATAACAAAAACTCAGCAAACTAGAAACAGGGGAATTTCCTCAACCTGATAAAGAGCATGTACAAAATCCCTATAGCTAGTATCAATGCTTAATGGTAAACAGTTCTAAGATGGCCTAAGATCAGAACAAGCAAGCAATGTCCCCTTTCACCACTGCTTGTCAATACTGGAAGTCCTAGCTAACGGAACAGGACAAGAGAGGGAAATAAAAGGTATAGATTGGGAGAAAGAAATCAAACTTTGTTTGTAGATGCCTTTCTAACTGGGAACCAAGCAAGCAGGTCACTCTGGGGATTATCAAATCCAAGGAAGGTAAACACAGAAGCTTGAGTCAGTTCACCAACTGCTGTGCCCGGCAACCACCTGCCCACGCAAAGAAGAAAACTGGCACAGAGAGGAGAGGAACTAGCAGAAGCTCACACAGGGCACAGTGGCAGATAGAGGCTGGATCTTAGCACAGTCAGTTCTACTAAACTTCAGAAAAGCTGCTTCCAAAAGCTGTTCAGTGAGTGCTGGGGAACTCCATAAGGAAATGCATAATTATTCTGAAAAGTTTTATTGTTTATCTTTTCTAAGGTGGGAGTGAGGGACAGAAAACAAAACTAAACTGTGTATTGGAGCTTCCCTGGTAGCTCAGTTGGTAAAGAATCCGCCTGCAGTGCCAGAGACCTCGGTTCAATTCCTGGGTCGGGACGATCCACTGGAGAAGGGATAGGCTACCCACTCCAGTGTTCTTGGGATTCCTTTGTGGCTCAGTTGGTAAAGAATCCACCTGCAATGCGGGAGAGACCTGGGTTTGATCCCTGGGTTGGGAAGATCCCCTAGAGAAAGGAAAGGCTACCCATTCCAGTATTCTGACCTGGAGAATTCCATGGACTATACAGTCCATGGGGTCGCAAAGAGTCAGACACAACTGAGCAACTTTCACCTCACTTCATTTCAAACTGTGTATTTATTTCCCCACTCTACAGGGCTGAGAATCCACTCCTCTGATAGAGCAGTTTAGAAATAAAGAAGCAGCACATCTAATTACTGGCTCATACTCAGCTTGTCACAAATGAACATTCCAGAACGTTTCTACAAATGTACAGTTAGCAGAGGTCTTTCCATCCTCTTATGTGCTCATGTAAACCACATGCAGACCCCTGCATATCTATCCTCACATTTCCTGATTTCAAGTCTTACTACAAAGCCATAATAACTAGTAGTGTGGAACTGGCATAAAGACAGACATACAGAGCAATGAAAAGAACAGAGAGTCAGAAATAAACCTTCACACACAGTATCAGTTGATCTCTGACACAGGTACCAAGACCATTCAATGGGAAAAGGACAATCTTTTCAACAAATGGTACTGAGAAAACAACATTCCACACACAAAGAATAAAGTTGGGCCCTCAACTAACACCATATACAAAAATTAACTCAAATGGATCAAACACCTAAATTTAAAACCTGAAACTCTAAGACTCTTAGAAGAAAACATAAAGAAAAGCACAGCTTCACGGCATCGGATGTGGCAATGATTTATTGGCTATGATACCAAAAGCACAGGCAGTAACAAAACGTGGAAACATCTCAATTCTTGACAGAAGAATGGATAAACCAAATGTGTTATAAACAATGGGATATTACTCATTGTTAAAAAGGAAATTCTGACACATGTTACAACACGGATAAGTTCAGTCACTCAGTCGTGTCTGACTCTTTGCAACCCCATGAACTGCAGCATGCCAGGCCTTCCTGTCCATCACCAATGCCCAGAGTTTACCCAAACTCATGTCCATTGAGTCGGTAATGCCATCCAACCATCTCATCCTCTGTTGTCCCCTTTTCCTCCTGCCCTCAATCTTTCCCAGCATCAGGGTCTTTTCAAATGAGTCAGCTCTTCGCATCAGGTGGCCAAAGTACTGGAGCTTCAGCTTCAATATCAGTCCTTCCAACAAGGCAGATAAACCCAGGCACAAAAAGGCAAACACTACATGATTCCACTTATATGAGGTACCTAGTGGTCAAATTCACAGAGACAGAAAGTAGAATGGTGGTTGCCAGACGCGGCAGGGAGGGAGAAATGGGGTTACTGTTTAACAGGTACAGAGTGTCAGTATGGCAAGGTGAAAACAACTCCGAACATGGATGGTGGTAAAGGCTGCATGCACAGCAATGTGAATGTTAAAACCATTCAAAAAACAAAAACCATTCAACTGTACACTTAAAATGGTTAAGATGGTAAATTTTACGTTATGTGCATTTTACCACAATTTAAGAAAACTGTTAATGGAGGGGGGAAAGCCTAGGCAGTAAGAAAAAAATATAATAAACCAGACTTCATCAAAATTTAAAACTCTGTACATCAAAGGATACAATCAACAGAGTGTAAAGGCAACCTACCCAATGGGAGAAAATAACTGCAATCAGATATCTGTCAAGAAGTTAATACCCAGAATATAAAAGAACTGTAACTCCACAACAAAAAACTAATAACCTGATTTAAAAATAGGCAACCGACTTAAATAGGCATTTCTCCAAAGGTGATATACAGATGGCCAACACACAAAAGGATTCTCAATATCACTAGTAATTAGGGAAATGCAAATCAAAACCACAATGAGATATTATTTCATACCCATCTGAAGGGCTACTCTCAAAACAGAAAATAATACGTTGCTGAGGACATGGAGAAACTGGAACTCTTGCACACTACTGGTGGGAATGTAAAATGGTTCAGTCGATATGGAAAACAGTATGGTCATAACTTAATAAAACAAAGAATTAACCTTTGATCCAGCAAGTCCACTTCTGGATATACATGTGAAAGAATTCCAAGCAGACATTAAACTCTTAGAAGAAAACATAGGGCAAAAGCTTTGTGATATTGGACTTGGCAATGACTTCTTGGTTATGACACCAATGGTACAGGCAACAAAGGGAAAAACAGACAAACTGAAGTTCAATAAGACTTTGAAATTTTGTACATTAAGAGACACTATCCAGAGTAAAACAGCAACCAGCAGAATGGAAGAAAATATCTGCAAATCATCTAGACAAGAGAACTCCTAAAACTCAACAAAAGACATCTGATGCCAAATGGGCAAAGGACTTGAACAGACTTTTCTCCAACGAAGACGTGTGTGCGGCATGCTCAATCACTCAGTTGTGTCTGACTCTGCAACCTCATGGACTGTAGACCACCAGACTCCTCTGTCCATGGAGTTTTCCAGGCAAGAATACTGGAGTGAGTTGTCATTTCCTACTTCAGGGGATCTTCTTGGCCCAGGGACCAAACCCATGTTCCTCCACTGGTAGACAGAGTCTTTACCGCTGACCCACCAGAGAAGCCACAAAGAAGGTACACAAATGCGCAGTGAGCACAGGAAAAGGTGCTCAAGATCACTGGTCATTAGATACACACAATCAAAGCAACAACGAGACAGTACCTCACACTCATTAGGATGGCCAGTGAGAAACAGAAACAGAGAAACAAAGGACCTCCCTGGTGGTCCAATGGCAAAGACTTCAAGCTCCCAACGCAGGGGGCCCGGGTTCCATACCTGATTGGGGAACTAGTCCCACATGCCACCGCTAAGAGTTCGCAGGCCACAACATAAATCAAAGATCCCATGTGCCCCAACTAAGACCCAGCACAACCAAATAAATAAGTACTAAAACACACACACACACAAAACAAGTTGTTAGTGAGGATGTAAAGACACTGGAACACCTGTGCAATGTTGATGGGAATATAAAACATAATTACCATATGACCCAGCAATTCCACTCCTGGAATATATACACACACACACACACACAAAAGAATTGAAAGCATGGTCTCAAAGAGATTTTTGTATCCCCATGTACACAGCAGCATTATTCACAATAACAACATGGAAGCAACCCAAGGGTCCACTGACAGATGATGGATAAGCAAAATGAGGTGTATCCATACACTAGAATATTGTTCAGCCTTAAAAAGGGAGGAAATTCTGTAATACATTACGACATGGGTAAAAATTGAGAATACTATGCTAAATGAAATCAGTCAGTCACAGAAAGACTAATAGCGTATGACTCCACTAATATGAGGTTTCTAGAGTAGTCAAATTCACAGACACAGAAAGACAGATGGCTGCCAGGGGCTGTGGGGAAGAAAGAATGGAAAGTCTTTATTTACCAGGCACAGTTTCGGATTTACAAAATGAAAGAGTTACGGTGACGCTGCACAGCCACGCGCACGCGCCTAGTCCCACTGAACTGCACACTTCAAAATGCTTAAGATGGCATGTTTTATGCTATATTTTAACACAATTAGAAAAAAAAAAAATAGAAAGCAGAGGCCTGAACAAACATTTGTATGCCCACGCTCACAGCAGCATTATTCAAAATAGTCAAAAGGTGGAAACAACCAACGCCCATTGACGGCTGAAAAGAATATATATACAATGCAATAGTATTTAGTCTGAAAAAAAAAAAAAAGAATTCTGACACATGCTACAACATGGATGAAACTTGAGTACATTATACTAAATGTAATTGAAGCCAATCAAAAAAAAAAATACTGTATGATTCCACTTACACAACATCCCTAGAAGAGTCAAATTTAGAGAGACAGAAAGCAGAATGGTGGTTGCCAGGGGCTGAGGGAACAGGAAGTTATTGTTTAATGGGAAGGGTTTCAGTTTGAGAAGATTAAAAAGATGTGGAAGTGGATGGTGATGACGACTGCACAACTATATGAATGTACTTACTACCACTGAAATATACACTTAAACACGGTTAATTTTATGTGATACATATTTTGCCACAATGAAAAAATCTTTTTCTTTTCATAGCTTTACTCAATATCTGTATTTGATAAAAGCTTTTTGAAATATAATCAGTATTATACTATATTTAGTTACCACTTCTAGATCTGCATCATCCAAAATTGCTAATTTTGTTTAAATTCGAATAGTTTAATAATAATTTAAAAAACTGACTAAGTTGGGGTCATATAAAAATGCCCTGGTATTACATCTGCAGGGCTGCACAAGAACTACCCCTGCCTTCACACGGCCTGAGGGGACACAATGTCACCACCACTATCTCATCTTTCTCAAAGTGCCACAATGCTTCAAATTCAGGCTCACAAATCACCAAAAAAGGATTCTACTGTCTTCACAGAAGAGAGGCCTCATTCATTGGAGATTTTTTTCACTGTACAACATGCATTAGTAAAACAAATGTTACCCAAAAGGAAACGAGCAGCTCTGATCCCTGCTAGAACTCGAGATGGGACAGTGTGGGCCTTCTGGACAGATCTGACACTGCCCTGGGCAGTTCCCTGGCCAGTGCTGACCACTCGCAGTGCCTCCGACACCAAAGTCAGGGACCAGTCTACACCTGCTGTGAGGTGACATGGTGTCAGATGCTGTGCCAATGAACTCATCCTAGCATGTCAAGGGCTCTGCTACAGAGGGATGAATGTGATGGGACAACAGAGACTAAGGGAACATCTGACGAGCACTCACATCAGCTCAATCAGCCATGGTATCAAAAGTGGACTGTCTTGGGCACCGGCTATCCCCACCGCTCTCTCTGCTGCCCTTATAGAGACTGCAGCTGACTCAGGAGCATGCTGGTGAGCTCACCACTTCAGCTCTAAACAGCCGAAAGCACTTCCAAAAATAATTGCTAATGAGATACAAGAAAAGTCCATTTGTACCTTAGGTCTAAGTCAGCCTCCCTATAACATCCACCTCTTTGGCCTTGACCTACAAGTTTCCTATGGCAGAGCATGGGTGCTGATGGGAGGGAGGGACTCTGAGACTTGGATGGGGGACACTTAGGGAGATGCACTTGAGACCAACACACACACATACTTGCCTTGCTTGCAAACTACACACAGGCCTCAACCAGGATGGGCAACTTTCTTGACAATACTTCTCCTTGAGGTCTGCCCCTCTCCCTTCCCAGCCAAAGACCTGTTCTTGAAGTCAAATTTCAGCATAGCAGGACTGGGACCTGCTGGTCCTGCTAAACAGAGAAGCCTGAACACTGGTGGAGCAGCAGGTACCAGGTGGAGGGGGATGGAACCCTACCACTCCATGTAGACGAGCACTGTCTATGGAGCTCTGCACATAGACCTTAACCCCGGTCAGGGGCCCGGACACTGCTCTCACTCGCTGCTAATACAGCTTAGAAGCTCAGCAAACTCGAAGCCTGTATTAAACCCAATGGAGATGGCAGAACTGTGCATAAAGGTTTCAAAACATGCATAGAGGTAGGCCTGTTGGACAGGATCTATCGTGTAAGACACAGAACCCCAAGACCAGCCCTGCTTCTTGGGAGGGCTAAGAAGACACCCCATTCTCAAGAACAACTGGAACAAATGCGCTGGCAGAGGTGCTGGCACCACCAGGCAGCTCCGTGGTGCCTGTTCTCTGAGGTGAAGGGAGAAGGTGCTTTAGAACCAGGCTTTGGGCTTCCCTTGTGGCTCAGATGGTAAAGAATCCACCTGCAATGCAGGAGACCTGGGTTCAATCCCGAGGTTCGGAAGATCCCCTGGAGAAGGGAAAGGCTACCCACTTCAGTACTCTGGGCTGGAGAATTCTATGGACTGTAGAGTCCATGGGGTCATAAAGAGTCAGGCACGACTTTCACTTCACTTTTCCTGGAGCGAGGGGGACAACAGGATCCTGGGAAAGCAGAAGCCGGGGGCCAGCACTTATCCACCAGGAGCACAGGCAGGCATGCTCACCGCAGTGGGCAGTGACTCACATGGCAAGGCAGGGGACGGGAGGGCGGGGCTGGTACGCAGGCCCTAGAGATACACCTAGAGGAGATGGGTTCCCAGTGTCGAGAGAGCTGCTGGGAGCCAGCTGGGGTCCCGCCTGATGTATAAAAAGAAGGACACCACCACTGAGTGCACTGCTCCAATGCAGGGTGGCAATCTCTGAGCCGGACTCCAGTCTCAGAAAGTGCCTGAAGGAGAGGCCAAGCCCCCGGAGAGTGAGCTGGTAACACTGATACTGCAGGGACGTCCCATCCCACCACCCCATTCCATCACTTACTTCAAGGAAAATCTGTTCAAGGTGTGTGGAAGAGAGGGTCTGAGATGCTTTTGAAACTCAGAGGCCCAGGTGGCCAGCAAGGTCCCCGTCAGGGCGGGGCCACATCCAGAGAGGACATCTGAAAGGATGCCATCTCTTCAGAGATGCAGGGCACATCTGGATGCAATAGTCGTTACACCACGCTTGGTCCTTGGTGGACGGAACGCACGGGTCTGGGGCCAAAATAGGGCAGTGGGAGTGGCCTGGTCACCATCAATCCAAGAGACACCCTTGAGGAGCGTGTGCCCCCAGCCCTGAGACTTCTGGCTCTGTAGCCCTGAGACTTCTGGCTTGTAGGTTCTGAGAGTCTGGCCCTACTGATCAAATGCTCCTGTGAGGGGAAACAAAAGGGATCTACAGTTAAAACTGCAGTCTCCTCCTGATGCCACAGACAAGCAAGCAGAGAAAGGTGGCGTTGTTCTGCAGGGTTGGTCTGGGTCACGATGAGGAGGTAGGGAAGCTGCTGCATACTGGGGACAGCGCGGTGCCTGCGTGGCCTTCAGGTGCCCCTTACATGCCCGTAAGTGGGCAGATACATATCTTTTTCCTCTGTCCCATCCTGCTTCCTTCCCTGCCCTTCTCCTGAGAACATGACCTGAATCATCCAACGCCATCTCCAGTTTCAGGCTCTGCTTCTTAGAGAACCCAGACATCCCTGAACAACAAGCGACAAACAGGGAAAACTTACAACTCACTTCATGGCAAAGGGGGAGCTTACCAACCACACTGAGTGCTGGGGAAGATGTAGGGAAAACCACAAACCACTCAAAAGGAAAACAGAAAGACACTTAAGAGATCTGACTTGGGAAAAGATACACAGCTTCACTTAGTATGAACTGTGATGAAACTAAGACCACCAGATTGGCAAAGATCAAAAGGCCTGCATGTACACTGTGCGGCTCCTCAGAGTGTGGATAACAGGCATTCTCCCAGACTGACAACAGTGTCCACCAGCTTAAATCTTACAGGAAGGGCAACCTGGAAATGTCTGTCAAAATAGAAAGAAAGCTTTACACCCAGAAATTCTACTTCAGATTTATCCTACAGAGGTAGCAAAATGTGTGTAACAGAGACAAATATGTATGAACAGATCACTGGTTACATAAAAATATGGTTCAGCTAAATAATGGAATACCACACAGCCAGAGAAACCGACAAGGCAGCTTTATGTGCCCCAACCTTCCAAGATGTGTCACGATCCACTGTTGCCTGTAAACAGCAAGGTGCAAAGGACCCACCAGGTAATCATTTGGGGACATGCTCAAGTGTGATCTTGTGTACAGACAAATCCCCCTTGCAGGGGCACACAAGAAATGATGCCAGGAATTCCTTCTGTTGGGAAGGGGGTTGGGGTGGGAACTAGGGAACCTCTTTTCACCAGGAATCTCACCATCTAAATTTTGCATCATGTCCATAACTTATATGTTCAACCTTTAAAAATACAATAAGTAAGACACATTAAGAAATCAAGATGCTTGATGATGCTTCTAGATGCTTCATCAAGAAGCATCCCGGGGTGAGGTGGGGGAAGCATCCTGGGTTTGGGTTTGGTATCACACATGTGAGTACTCGGCTGCTGGCCCCAGAATTCAAAGCCAGAGTGTGAGTTCACAAGGCCCAAGCCTGCACTGCACTGTGTTCCACCAGGACAAATGTCAGCTTGGGATGGCAACTAGAGGAAGGATGCTTCTGCTTTAAAAAGGCAGGGTAGGGTTTCAAGGAGAAAAGGAGTTAAAATGGCAAACAGTGTTGCTGTACACAGTAAGCAATCAACACAGAGAAAGCTACTACTACGTGCCTCTCACTTTCATGTCAGTAATGTTCATTCTAAATACAAAATACTCTCCATAAAGAACCACACTCCAGTATGTGGGAGTAAAAGCTTCCTCACCACTAGCAGGCTGTGCTGCTGTCACGGTTTTTACTCTATCAAAGTAACACATGTGCGAAGTTTAAAGAAAGGTTACACAGTCCCCCAAAGTGTTTATTAACAAAGAACAATCTGGCCCCAGTCCAGGCAACTCTATGCACCGCTCCCAAAGGGGCAGCAACTCTGGGTCTTCTGGATCTAGGACTCACTTTCTAAACAAAGGTTTTATGTTGCTACTGCCTGATTCATCAGTTTAAGACAGGAGCTGGTGATTTCCACTTATGGCAAAGAAAGAGTCACTTCTCTTATACCACCACTCCGACTTCTCCCTTTTCCTCTCACAATTTAGATTATCTATTACCTAAGCATCATCTGGCGCTTATATCATTCTGTTATGTATATTTCCACTTCATGACTGTGCCAAGACATACTGAAATGACAACTTTATGCATAACCTTTCATTTTTAAAAAACCTTTAAGATAATTATAAATCACATGCAGTTGTAAGAAAGAATACACAGAGATCCACTATACACCACACCCTGTCACTCCCTAAGGTTAAACATCCTGTGATCACACAGGACCACAACTGGGATACTAACTACATGGTCAATTTACAGAACATTCCATCACCAGGTCCCTCCCATTTCTCTTTTACAGGCATACCCACTTCCTACCCACCTGGTCTTCTCCTTAAGCCCTAGCAAGTTCTCTCTGTTCTCCATTTCAATAACTCTGTCATATCAAGAATATTACAAAAGGGAATCATACAGTATGTAACTTTGGGGATTGGTTTTTCTTCACTGAGCTTAATTCTCTGCAGATTCCTGGAAGCTGTTGAAGGAATCAGTAATTCTCGCCTTTTTACAGCTGAGTAGGGTTCCACAGTATGGCTGCCCATCACTTGTTTAACCATCTACTTATTGAAGGACATCTGGGTATTTCCAATTTCTGGCTATTATGAATAAAGTGGCTTTTAATATTCCCGTACACGTTGTGTTGACTTAAATTTTCATTTCACTAGGAGAAATACTCAGAATGCAACTGCCAGGTAACATGGCAGCTGCAGGTTTAGTCTTTAAGAACCTCCCCACTGTTTTCTAGTATGGCTACACCATTTTACAAGCCCACTGGCCATGCAAGAGTGATCCTCCCCACCCTCACCAGTACTTGGTATTCTCACTAATGTTTTAACTTTAGTGATTCTGGTAGGTATGCAATGATGTCTCGCTGTATTTTAATTTGTACTTCCCTAATGGCTAGTGATGCTGAACATCTTCATGTGCTTGCTGCCATCTGAATACTTTCTTTTGTATGAAACGTCTCTTCATGACTTTTGCCCGTGTTCTAATCAGATTATTTGCTTTCCTATTATTAGGCTTTGAGAGTTCTTTATATATTCTAGATAAAAGACCTTTAGCAGATAGGTGGCTTGCAAATATCTTCTCCCAGTGTTTGGCTTGTCTTTTCACTCTCCTGATGGATTCTTGGCAGAACATAAGTTTTTAAATTTTATGAAGTCCAGTTTACCAACTGTTCCCTTTTTGGTGTCAAGTCTAAGGACTCTGCATACTCTGGGTCCTGAAGATTTCCTCTTATGTTTTTCCCCTAAAAGTGTTATAGCTTTACATTTTACCTTTAATTCCATTGTCCACTTTGAGTTAATTTTTGTGTAAGATGTGAGGTTTAGAACATAGTTCATTTTTCTGCCCATGGGGGTCCATTGGCTCCAGCACCATTTGCTAAGACGACAGCCCTTCCTCCACTGACTTGCCTTTGTACCTCTGTCAACAATCAGTTGGGTGTATGTGTGAGGGTCTGTTTCTGGGTTCACGATGCTGTTCCACTGATTACTGTGCTGATCCCTCTGATGCTACCACAGTCTTCAATGCTGAAGCTCAAAGGACAAATGACTGCTCTCATTTTTCTCTTTTTTCAAAACCTTTCCATATAAATTTTAGAATATTCTTGTCCGTATCTGTAAAATATCTTGTTGGAATTTTGATAGGAATTGCATCAAACCTATATATCAGTTTCGGGAAAACTGACATGTTAACTAGGCTGAATCTTCCAAACCATGAACATGGTCTATCTCTCCATGTATTCAGATCTTTGATTCTTTCATCAGTGTTGTGTAGCTTCCAGCATACAAACTCTAACATGTTTTGTTACGATTTATACCTAAGTAACTGTATTCATGTCTGCAATTATTTAACCTTAGAAAATGAGTTAAAAAGTATTCCCTCCATTCTTGTTTTTCTGGAAGATTGTGCAGCCTGTTAACTCTTTAAGCACTTGATACAATTTTCCAGAAACCACCTGAGCCTGGTAAAGTTTTGTACGGGTGTTTTCAAATTAGACATTAAGCTACTCTAACAGTTACAGGGCTCTTCAAGTGGTCTATTTACTAGTGACCTGTGGTAGTCTGGGCCCTTCAAGGAACCAGCCCGTTTCTGGGCTGCTGTTTGAGGGTGAGCGTCGTCTTCAGTGCTCTCTCATCAGCCCTCGTCCCTAGCATCTGAAGGGCGGCAGGCACTTCCTTCTGGGCCCTGATGAGAAGTGTGCTGTCGTTCTGTCCTCCCCATGGGTAAAGCGTTCCTTCTCACTGCTTTCAGGACCGTGTCTTTGTCTTCACTTTTCCGAAGTTTCACTATGACATGTCTTAGTGTGCACTGTTTCGGGTTTATTCTGTTGGTGGTGCACTCAACTTCTTGAATCTCTGTCTCTTTACCAAATCAGAGAAGTTTCAACCATGACTATTTTAATCAGTTTTTCAGCTCTCCCCACCCACCCGAGCCAGCCATCTCTTCTCCCTCTGAGACTCTGATGACACAAATGTCAGAAAATCTGCTCTAGTTCCACAGCGGGAGGGAGCACAGGTGGAGGGGCTGACTCCCCACTGGACCCTGCTGCCACCTGAGTGGAGGGGCTTGTCTTCCCTGTTGGACATGGTTGGCTTTCCAGCTCCTCAAGTGGCCCCCACTGACAGGAGGGATGGTGTGTGTCACTGCTGCTGTCTGAGGGCAGAATTCCAGGCTCCCTACGTCTCCACTGACACCTAAGTTCCACTAGGCATTCTTCAGGGATAAAAGTCTCTGCTCCTTACTCAGCCTCCTCTGGGGTGGGTTCTGGTCCCCATCTGGCCTTTGCAAGCAGAAGCAGTGGTGGGGCCACAGGTTTTTTTAGTCAGCTTTGGTTGGAACTGAGCTGGTACTGTTAAACATTTTCTGTCCTGCTAAGCCATCCCTTTCTTAGTCTTTTAGTCAGAAGGAGTGAATTTTGTTGGTTCTTCTTGTTTGCCAGCTTCTTCAGCTCCAAGCTTGAGATACATGAGGGAAAACAGAACTGGGGAACTCACCACTGGGTCGCAGCTTAGGTCCTGAGGTCTGCTCTGCCATCTCTCTACCTTTCAGTCTTCTTATAGTTGTTACATACCCAGGATTTTAGTTGTACTTAATGGGAATAATAGGGGAAAATGTTGACTCCATCTTCCTGGAAGCAGAAGTCCCCAAACTTTATATATATTTTTTTTACTATTTTGCTATTTATGGCTGCAGAGGGTCTTTGCTGATGCAAGGGCTTTCTCCAGTTGCAGTCAGCAGGGGCTACTCTTCATTGCAGTGCTTCGGCTTCTCACTGTGGTGGCTTCTCACTCTTGTTGCAGAGCACAGGCACTGGAGTTCAGGCTTCAGCAGTTGTAGCACATGGGCTTAGGTGCTCCACTGCACATGGAATCCTCTCGGACTAGGGTTCAAATCCATATCCTCTGGACTGGCAGGCGGATTCTTAACCACTGGACCACCAGGGAAGTCTCGCAAACTTTAAATTTTCATGGTGTAATATACACCTACCCTTTCACTTGCTTTGTTTCCAATGCACATTCTGTCTTCCCAATTCATCAGCACTCTCTACCCCAACATATAAAACCATCCGCACTCTGTTCTCCCAGAGCTGCTCTGGTCTGTTTTCCAGATTCCTGTCCTGGGAATTCCTTCTGCTCCTCCCTGTGCCTAAACTCTCAGTTCTGGACCTGTGTTTTCCACTCTCCTGATGCATCCTTGTGCACTAAGGCAGTACATCCCTCAGGAACCTCGTCAGAATGGGCTCTGCAGGCTCATGTTTTAGAGAGCTGATTTGTCTGGTTATTATGACCAGAAAGAGACCTTTACAATCTGAGAGTCATGTCTGTTGGTGAATTCTGCAAAATGCCCTTGCTGTCTTAACAACTTCCTCCCACTCTCCTCCATTTCTTCTTCTCATGAGTCAGCTGCTAAACCTCCTGCATAGATTCTATAATTTTTCTCTCATCTTTGTTTATCTTTTGGTTATCCTTTCTGGATGATTTTCTTTACCTTTTGACCCCTCTAAAGAATTGTTTATGATACATAATTAAGATATTTTTCATTCCAGAACCTCTTATTTCCACCTGTTTTCCTGTTATCTCACAGTTAACAGTATTTATTTTTCTGACAATACCACATACTTTTATTTTTCCTCCGATTTCTGCATTGTTGCCACTGCATTCACGTTTACTTCTTGTGTTTGTGTTGGGCTTGTCCCTAGGTTACATGCTTTCCTCAAACGTGTATACTTCTCCTTGGCTGCCCATAACAGAGGCCAGGAGCACGGGCAGGGCTGCAGACCATCAGCTTCTTTCAGGCCAGCAGGGTGGTCACAGCAGAGTCATTTGAGGAAGCACTTCTGTGGGCTGCATGGCTTCCACATAGAAGCAGCGCTCTGAGGATCCCCCTTGGGAAAGGCCTGGTTGCAGGCCTTCTGAAAGCTTGAGGGAAACGGGGTTGGCAATCCTCACTGTTCCAGACAGGTTTTGACTCAATCTGCTCGTCTCCACACTGGGTCTCTCCCCACCCTCCCCTGGGCCAGGTGCCCCCATGTCTAAAGTCCCCCTCGTGCTGTGTCTCCACCAGGGAGACCTCCCACCTCCCACCATGCCGGGGAGAGCGGACCCCTCCACATGCTCACAATGCGCACGGTGCCTCCTCATACCCCCGCACACCCTCGAGACCAGCTGGACGGCTCTGCATCCTGAGGGACGAGGGTCCAGCTTCGAGGGCTCCATGAACTCACGACCCCTTTATCAGCTCCTTCTGCAAGTTTATGGGACTCGCTCGTTACTGCTGCACCCTTTCCCATTCTCTCTGACCGCACAGTTTTATACCTTTGTATTCATTTCTTCTCACTCCAGTGTTTCGAGGAAGCACTAAAAATACAGCACTGCACGCCATGTTAAGCCACAAGCAGACACAGTCTCTGACAGAATTCAGAAGCCTGTGTCCTAGGCTGTGACAATGACACATGCGACAGCTCTCAGCCTTTACCAAGGAACTGAAACACACGGCCAGCCTTCACGAGTAAGCAGGCGGCTTGCTCCCGGAGAAGAAACCAGAAATGGGGCCAGAAAACAGCAATCTGGGGATTGGGCACCCGGGTACCAGACATAACACCACGGGGGCACCACCGAGTGGGAGTCAGCTGAGGTGCACGTGGGGACGGGTCCCAGACCGCAGCACGTGGTGCACTGAGAGCCTTTGCTGGTGACAGGCAAGGTGTGTCCTCGGCCGTGGACTTACCTTCACCTCCTTCTCGATATAGTCGCTCAGCAGTCTGTCGGGCTCGACGCGCTCGGGCAGGGACAGCACCACAGTGTGCAGAGGGCGCCTCTCTGTCACCTTCTCATGGGCTTTCTTATCTCTACTCTTTTCACCTTTTAGGAATACTCGTTTAAACGGCGACACAATTCCAGGCTGCAGGCAGAAACGGCAATGGTTGGAGTTCATTATTCACAAAGGCTTGGTGTTGTACCCACGGCTAACAAGCAGAAGTGGCCCAAGCCACTGCCACGGTTCCCGTGCAGGCAAGGGCTGGCCACTGCTGCCAGGGTGGGCTGGGCCAAGGGCTGCCTCGGGTACCGAGGGGCTCATTCCTCACCTGTTCACAGACACTTAGAAGATTCAAAAGACAGTTCTCAAGGCGAGTAAACTTAGGAGACGAAAACAGGGCAGAAACGGGAGATTCTCCCACAAGACAAAAATGTTTCATTGCTCCACCCCTCCTGGCTCTGCCAGGTCACTTCACTGCAGTCTTTGGAGAAGGTGGGGAGGTGTGCCCAGGGCTGTGGCATCAACAGAAAATGCACTCACAGCCGCAAGGCCGCCTCTACACTCCTGTGAAAGCGTGGCTTGTGCTCCACGGTCCCCTCCCTCTGCCAGGGCCTCGGGGGCTCAGGGTGCTGACCAACACCTAGGTGAGCAACCTCACCCCCAGATCAGTGTCTAGACCAGCCTGAAGGCCAATCTTGCAATCAAAGTAAACCTGCAGAGCAAGAACCAGGGAGGTCAGGGAGAATGAAGTCAGCCTTGCCTGCAGGCCCAGAAAAAGGTCTGGACCCCTCCCGGCAGCTCCGAAAGGCTCTTCAGAGGTGACCACTTCCAGTCACCCAAAGGAACATAAAAGCGAAGACAACACGCCAGCATGCAGACATGGCAGGGAAATGTCACTAAACACAGGAGCAAAACCCAGAGCTGGTGACCCATCCCAGAGGGAAAAGTCACCTTTCGTTGTCCTGTCTACGATGCTGAGCTTGCCTGCCTGGGCGGGACCCACGGCAGGGGTACCTCTGACCAACCCTTACAGAAACAATGTACATGTCACCAAACATGCTCTAAAAGCTCTCGTTTCCGTTTCTCCTCTGCATGGGAAATTCAGCCACCCACCATATCCCACCCAAAAGAATGCCACAGAGCTGATGATTCTGTGAGGTGCCTCATCAGCCCATCAGTCTCACAGATGGAGGGTGGAGAGGGGCAGTGACTCCCTCACTAAGGCAGGTGAGACCTTGGGGGCCTCCTGGGAGATCCTGCAGGGCCTGCCCCAGACCCAGAGATGCTCAGCTATAGAGGCCGCTCCACCTAAAAGACACCCTCTGCAAAGTGAACCCCAGCATTCTTCCTGCTCCTTCTAGCCAGAGTCTGGCTTTTCTCCTCTGCTCCTTGGTCTGTGCTCATTACCCCTGAGTACTTGGCACCTGGATATCTGCCTTTTACTCCTCTGATCCCCCAAAGGAGTAATCCTGGCATACCCCTTCCTTGCGCCGGATACCCACCTAGTTGTTGCTCCACACCCCACTGCAGCCCCTCCGCACTTCATACTGGGTGTGGGGTGGGGTGGGTGTAAAATAATGCTGATATGAGGCCCACAGGGCCAGTGATGATCATGACAACCTGCATGTGGGCCTTCATTTACTTTGTTTTTGTTTATATATGTGAAATTGTTCAAAACGTAGTTATTTTAAGGATATAGTTCCCACCTACAGCTGCTTACACTGACATGAATTTGGGTGAACTCTGGGAATTGGTGATGGACAGGAAGACCTGGCATGCTGCGGTTCATGGGGTCGCAAAGAGTCAGACACGACTGAGCGACTGAACTGAACACTTAAGCCATGGACAAGATAATCAATACCATCATCACACGGACAGCGTCATCTCCACCATCTCAGAACTGCAGAGTGGACAGAGGGTGCCCCTTGGAGGAGCCCGTGACGGCTGATCCCAGCTCTCAGACTGCCCTCCTGATCCTCTCAGGCTTCTTTCTCCTCCCCCCACAGGCACTGTCAGCCCCAGCACAAGTTAGGAGAGTGGGAGAGAAGAAGATGGGGCACTTCAGGTGAAATTCGGGGGTGGGGGGTGGGGTCTGGACCAGGTTGCCGCCATGCAGGGCTCACATGGAAATGGTGGGAAACGGTCACCCACAATTTCCCACTCAAGCACCGATAGTAAACTTTGCATTGAAAGGGGAAGCTGGGAATATAAACATCATGTTTCACCAGCGTGACTGCGGCAGGCCAGGCCAGGCCATACTGAACTGTGATTCCATCTCTGGCTGGCATCTCACACAGATGACGCTTCAATCCTGTTCTGCCTGACTATGTATCTGTGCTGAGAGCCTCCCAGCTCCTATGATGTACAAGGCACTGCCCTAGGGCTATGGAAACACCAAGGCATGTAACACATGTTACAGAGATGACCTATGTCTGAAACTGGCCAGGGTAAACATCTGCCCCTACACCATTTCTACCTGCTAACCTCACAGAACTCTCTCTCTCAGACCATAACCAGTCGAGGCACAGACGTGGATGATCCTGAATCTGACGGTGCGTGAAAACAGCTCAGTTCAAGCTGTCTGATGCTCCACCTTGCTACTCCTCTACACCTGGGAGCAACAGGAAACCAATTCGGAGGTGAGAGGTTTGCCAAGGTCAGCCAAACCACAAGGGCCACACAGCGCATGCAACCCAAGCTGTTGTTTTAACAATGAGGGACGGGTCATGAAGTCACAGTCTGTGTTGGAAAGGAGCCAGAGCCCAAGACCTACAACCCATCTTAAGGAGACACTCTGCCAGCCGAAGAAAGCAGGATGGCCCACTGCAGATCCTCCCTACTGCTCGAGGATCAGCTTTCCCTATGCTGGGCCCCACTCCGCCTTCCTCTGCCTTTACCTCTTGTGACCCAGCACCCCACAGAGGAGAAATAAAACTGGTTAATGAAGGGGTTTGGTGCCTCTGCCAGCCAGGCATCAGGAAGGTGCTGCGGAGGCATGAGACAGAATTCCCACCCTCAAGGAGTCACCACCAAGCCCACAGCAGATGATCAGGAACTAAACCCACGATGAGAACTGCGAGTCAGGTGCCTCAAAGGTGTGTTTCAGTGCCAAAACGTCCTGTATTTAAAGGAGCTACCCTGGCAACAAGGCATGCCCTGTGATGGGGCATGGTGCCAGACCTCCACTGCTCACAGGCTAGCAGAGGCAAAGGGAGCTGCCCCTGCAACCCAGGTCGCACACCAGACCACCTGGTCAAGCGTGAACGTGGCCTAACTGACTGGCAATCAGACACAGCTTCCCGAACTTAGTCCTTAGCCTTGCATACACAAGGCACCATGTGCTTTTTCTTAATGTCCCAAAGAAGTTTCACCGGTAGCTGAGCCTTCCTAGAAAGTGGAATGTTGAAACCATTATGTAAAGAAAGACACCCTAGCAAACCTGCAGCCTTCCTCTGCTGCCTTGCCCCATTTCAGTGCAGAACGGGGGCAGCTGCTCCACCCCGAGAGAGCAGGCATGTGACACAGGAGATGCGCGCCCAGCTCCCACTGCAGGAGCTAGAAAGCACACCCAGGAGGGAGATGGGGTATGGCAGGCATGGTGGGGGCCCCTCAGCTTTTCCAGAAACACAGTGAACAAAACAGCACGTCAGGGTTTTGGAACTAATGGTGCTTTTAAACATGAAATGTAAAAGGAAGTTCCGGTTAATACATTACTGACCATGAGATTTTTGCAGAAACTAACAGCTGTGGCCAGTGATTTGTTATGTAGGTGAAAGCTGAGATGTCTCTGGTCAATAGCACTCAGGTAACAAAAGACATATTAACACGTCTCTGGTCAATAAGAGACTTAAATACACTGACAAACAATTAAAAATACTCTTGACAAACAGAATCAGGACTCCATTAAATGATTGTGGATTCTTTAATTCATTGGAATAGCCTCCAAATCAATACAGCTTTTTTAAAAATGGTTTTAGCCTGTGCAATTGTTTACTCTTCATTCAACAGGTATTTTTATTGAGCACTCGTGTTCATCATCACCAAACGATCTTATAATCTTCAACCCAAAAGATGGAAGAAAGAGCCCCTGGAGAGAGCACAGCACCAAGTGCAGTTTCTCTTAGTGAATGTTGCCCTGGCACTGATGCCACCCAGAGTGCATCTGCCTCCCAGTCTCTTGTGAAGAAATGGGGCCCTGAGTGTTGAAAAGAACTGGCTGAGGGTCCAAGGCACAGAGCCAGGGAGGGGACTCAGGACTTCATGCAGACTTCACATGTGCAACACACGCTGCTTCCTAGAACTAGCTCCAAAGTGATCCCTAGATCCTTACAATACTCTTGTAAAGGACTTCCGTGCGGTTCCAGTGGCTAAAACTCCACACTCCCTATGCATGGGGCCTGGGTTCGATCCCTGGTCAGGGAACTAGATCCCACATACTGCAATGAAGATCTGGTGCAGCCAAATAAACAAACAACTATTTTAAAAAAAAAACTTTTCTTGCAGTATTTTCCATGTTATGCTTGAAACAACTTTTGAGGCTGGAAATCTCAAATGTAGGTTTTAGTTAAACACACACAGCTGACTCTGGTCCACTTAGTACTTTCCTAGAGGGCCCCAGGGTCAGGCTGGCCTTGGGTATTGTTAGATTAAAGCCTGGCCTAGAATCTCAGTTGAGGTGATGAGGCTCTGAGTATCTGCATCTCCTAAACCAACTCTCAGAGGCTATGTTCTCTGTCAGAGCGTCTGTTTATTAATTTACAGTAAGAAATGCATGTGCTGCGGAAGCAGCACAACCACTCCTGGAAAAGCAGCCTCTACTTGGAGACCAAAAGGAATGATAAGGTGAAAACACCTACCAACTCGCTCCTCGGGCACAACTCGCAGCTCAGCACACTCTGGAGAAAGTGTGCAGCAGTGAAGGAAAGAAACTCATGCTGGGAACCTCGAATGCCCCAGTACAGTGCTCAGGAAGCCTTATTTACTCCTTTAGTATCTAACACAGAACTGCCCTTGAACAAAGGCTTCAAGAGCAAGGCCCTGGGGTCCTTCAGTTGGGCATTCAGCAATGTCTAACGGACATCGAGCTTGTGCCCAGCACTGGGGCTATACCTTGAAGGACCCTTGTCCCCACCCCAGGGCCCCTTCTGCTGAGGGAGAGAGAAGACAGCAGCTTGGTGACACTCTGGCTCCAGGACAGGGTTGCAGGACAAGGCCAGGGGAAACACCAAGGCCAGAGGGTAGGCTGGGCAGAGCCACAGTTCTGTCCAGCTGGGCAAGGCAGCGGCTACTCCACCCAGGTTCAGACCTGCCCAGGTGCACAAGGTACCCCACAAATTCTCTCCTATAAGTACCACTGTTTAAAACTGCATCGCAATACTGCCTATCTTAACTCCAACTACCTTCCACCACTCCCTGTAATGCAAATCAACAAATTTAAAAAGTTAAAAAGCACCTACCAACAGAAAAAGAGCCGTTCTTAGGTGCCTCGGAATCCTAAATAAAGAACAGGACACAGCCAGCACCCCAGGACCTCCTTACAGACGCAAGTTCCCCATCTCAGGGCTGGGCGTGAACCTGCCCTCCACTGCGGTGGCTTGCTCCACTGACACCCAGCGTCTGACCCTCCACGGGCGGCCAAGACCACTCCAGCCAGGCACACAGCCCCTTCATCTTCCCTTGGGTGTCATAAATGAAACTTAGGCGCGAGTCCACGACTGGGGCTGCACTCTTTTCCTGACCTTTTCCCTAAATCATTTTCGAACTCAGATCTTGGGCCCTGACTGACTGTAAATCCACAGCAGACCTGACACCCACAGTCTTCTACTCCTTAGGCAAAGACAGACAAACCCAACCACCTACAGAAAGCTCCTCATCTCTCTCACCGGCCACCGGTTCTCAGACCCGGAAGCCAGCAGGAACCCTCCACTACCCCAGGCTCCCAAAGTGAAGGCCACAGGACCCAGCAGTCATTCTAGATGGCTCGCTCCACACTGGGTTTGCACCTACCTCGTTTTCCATGGGATACCCTGTCGGAAAGTCTGTCTGAGGAGGAATTTCTCTGGAGGAATTCTGGTTCCTCCCCCTCTGCGACAGTTACTGTGCACTCTCCTCTGTTCACTTCTGATCTGGTTGAAAAATATGGTCAGATGTTCGCCCTCCCTCTGAAAAAAACATGTGAATGAACAGGAAGACCATAAACCACAGCTTCCTTCTGCAAACCCCACTGAAGCTGTTTAGTTTTTTGAAAAAGTTAAAGAGGCAGGCAACACCCTGAAACTCCTGACAAAATCCAAACAGGCTGCGTGCACAGAAAGATGCAAAGAAAACCCACACATCTTCATACTAAACCAGTGCGTCTTCTACCTAACCCTACACGTCTTCTTACTGAGCCACCACATCTAACTAAACGAGTGCATCTTCTTACAAAACCAGAACATCTTCTAACTAAACCAGTGGATTTTTCTCATTTAACCAGCCCATCTTAGTAAACCAGTCAAAGTAAACCATTAAATCTTCTTGCTACACCAGTGTATCTTCTAAATAAACCAGCATTATCTTCTTACTAAACCCAATACATCTTCTAAACCAGCACACCTTCCCTACTCTCTCTCTCGCATGTAGAGCCTATGGGTAGCCTCCCCACATTTCTAGCCAATATGGTATAGTCAACTGAAAGACATTATTTTGGAAGTCCAACCACTCTGCAAAACCAAACCACAAAGTTAGAAAGAATGAACAAGCAAGCTGAGAGCACTGTTGGGGCTCCCCCTCCTGACCACGCAGTGTCCCCGATGCAGTGGGAGCGGCCAACCTGCCTGTTTCAGGCCAAGTGTCGTCTGCTTTGGGACACAGCAGTGCAGGGGGGCCTGGACAGAGCACACCTCCATGACTCCCGGCCTACAAAAGCCTCTACCTGCTTCCAGGACTCTTGAGTTTAAAATACAACTTTGAAACTAAACAGTATGTCCCTGAGCAAGCTCACTTTAACTTCTTCAGGGTCAAATTTGATCCTGAAAGGGGGAAACTGGGTTTATTGATGATGAAGATTCTTAAACTCTCTAGACAGTCCAAAATGGCTGCAAAGAGAAGCTACTTAATTAACCGTTTTGTTAATTAGAGTGGTCATATATAGTCACAGCTCAAAACATAACAGATGTAATACAATTTTACTAATATTAATTAACATTAGATTCAGTTCAGTTCAGTCACTCAGTTGTGTCCAACTCATTGCGATCCCATGAACTGCAGCACTCCAGGCGTCCCTGTCCATCAACAACTCCCAGAGATTACTCAAACACATGTCCATTGAGTCAGTGATGCCATCCAACCATCTCATCCTCTGTCATCCCCTTCTTCTCCGGCCTTCAATCTTTCCCAGCATCACAGTCTTTTCAAATGAGTCAGTTCTTCACATCACGTGGCCAAGTTAGATTTGATCCAATTAAAGTGCTAATTTTCAGTGGTTTTCTGCCCATAAAAATGACTATCTCATATATTCAATTTAAACTGCAACAAAGTTTAATATTTCTAGATTCTGAAAAGACTGGTTCAGAACAGTCATTTCATGCCTTAATTACTACCACACATGCTGCAGATGTAGAAAATACAATAAACCGGGAAAGCAGTACCGCTCTAGATTTGTTTGAACAAACATCTGGTACTGTCTGGACTATCTCTTTAGAGACACAGGGCACTGCAGGTACTGTCTGGGCTCCGATTTCCCCTTCTTTCTAAAAGCTGTCCCCATAGAGCAGGACCAGGTGGTCCTGAGGGGAAGGGAATCAAGAGTGAGATACAGAGACCTCAGGATGCAGAGCGGTCCCCATGCCTCATCCCGGCTGACTGTGGGGCCTGAGTCCACTGCCTGCTCCCCAACGGGTCCCCCTGCATGCACACACAGCCCTTCCGAGGCCCCAAAGCTGCCCGAACCAGGGAAACAGAGGAAACCAAAGGAAACCAACCGGCTGCACATGTTAAGTCTACCTGTTCTGCTCTCACAGATGCAACGATCACTAGGGTGGGCATGGAAGAGAAAGGCCAGGGAGCCCAGAGGGCAAGTGAAAGCCTGGACAGGCACTTAAATTCTAGAGGGTTTAGAGGCATTCGAAGAAAACAGCATTCATAAACGCAGTGAAGGAGAGGGAGGGGCATTTCCTACAGACTGTGAGGCTCTATCTAACTCAAGTGTGATGTTTTTTGCAAGAACGCTTCCATCAGGGGGCACATGATATGGGGCAGTGACCTGCCTCGGATGGCTATGGACTGGCCCCTTTGCCTCATATTTGGATATGATATTTTTCAACAGTCTAATTCTGCCATTCCTTCTTCTATTATTAGCAGAAATATTTACATAAAGAGGCCTTTTCCCTCCCAGACTCTTTGGTCACCCTGAGGTACCGATCTTTCAGAAAAGTTAAATGCATCATCCTTTCTCTTTGGCTGTAGCTTTCACAGCAATGCTGGTTCCCTGGAACCACTCAAGGTGAATGGTCCATTCAGTTCAGTTCAGTCCCTCAGTCATGTCTGACTGCAACTCCATGGACTGTAGCACACCAGGCTTCCCTGTCTATCACCAACCTCGAGAGCTTGCTCAAACTTATGTCCATCAAGTTGGTGATACCATCCAACCATTTCATCCTCTGTCATCCCCTTCTCCTCCCACCTTCAATCTTTCCCAGCATCAGGGTCTTTTCCAATGAGTCAGTTCTTCGCATCAGGTGGCCAAAGTACTGGAGTTTCAGCTTCAGCATCAGTCTTTCCAATGAATATTCAGAACTGATCTCCTTTAGGATGGACTGGTTGGATCTCCTTGCAGTCCAAGGGACTCTCAAGAGTCTTCTCCAACACCACATTTCAGAAGCATCAATTCTTTGGTACTCAGCTTTCTTTATAGTCCAACTCTCACATCCATACATGACTACTAGAAAAACCATAGCTTTGACTACATGGACCTTTGCTGGCAAAGTATCATCTCTGCTTTTTAATATGCTATCTAGGCTGGTCACAGCTTTTCTTCCAAGGAGCAAGTGTCTTTTAATTTCATGGCTGCAGTCACCATCTGTAGTGCTTTTGCAGCCCCCCTAAATAAAGTCTGTCACTGTTTCCATTGTTTCCCCATCTATTTGCCATGAAGTGATGGGACTGAATGCCATGTCTTAGTTTTCTGAATGTTGAGTTTTAAGTCAACTTTTTTAGTCATCTTTTTATGGATGCTCCAGGACACCAGCGGCCTCTCCCGCCACTATTAGTGGCATAGTGGAATTTGCCACTACTCCAATGGGCACTGCTGCTTCCAGAGTAAAGTGCTGCCTCAGGCCCACCACCATTCACCGAGGGTGCTACTGCCTCCTGGGGCTCTGTGCCAGAGACAGCAAGGAAAGAAGCATTCTGTGTTTAACAGAAAAACCTCCAGAGCTTATAGAATTCAAATTTAGGATTATGGGGCTATTATCTTCTTTGGTATTCTCTGCACCCACCCAATCCTCCAGGATGAAAGCCAGTGAATAATGTTGCTAATGTAACTATATTCCACAAATCCTAAAACAATTCTAACAGTAGCAGAACAACAATACCAGCATTATATTTCCCTGATAGCTCAGTGGGTAAAGAATCTGCCTGCAATGCAGGAGACTGAGGTTCAATCCCTGGGTTGGGAAGATCACCTGGAAAAAGAAATGGCAACCCACTCCAGTATTCTTGCCTGGAGAATCCCTTGGAGAGAGGAGCCTGGCAGGCTACAGGGCCCAGGGTCGCAAGAGTCGGACACAACTTAGTGACTAAACCGCCACTACCATTATTACTAATAAGATGATTACTGAAAACAATTTGTTTAAAGTTTCTTTGTGACTTTTCTTGTCCTTAGTGCACATCCCACTGCCAGCCTGCTGTCAAATTTCTATGATTTAATTAACCGAAATAATTCCTCTCTGTGGGGTTACGTCTTGTTTGGTTTTGCCATTTTTATACTTTGCTTTTGATTTTTTTTAAGTGCCTTTATTTTTAAAAAATGTTTGGATTCAACTTGTAATACTGTAAAACATAACATGCTTTCAAACTCACAAGGCCCGTGCTAAGAGATCAACCCCTCCCCAGTAGACAGGTGAAGAGGTGAAGTCACTCAGTCGTGTCTGACTCTTTGTGACCCCGTGGACTATAACCTACTAGGCTATTCCGTCATGGGATTCTCCAGGCAAGAATACTGGAGTGGATTGCCATTTCCTTCTCCAGGGGATCTTCCTGACCCAGGGATCAAACCCAGGTCTCCAGCATTGGAGGCAGACGCTTTAACCTCTGATCCACCAGGGAAGTCCACTAGATAACCATCTAAAAAGCATCAGAGCATTCAGATCCACATCCAAGCGCAAGGCTCCACACCGCTCCCCATCCTGCTGAGGATGCACGCAGTTTAGGGAGCCTGTGTCCTAGAAGTGGAAAGCAGCCAAAAGGAACAGCTTGGTACACAAGCTGCTTCATGTTTTTGCCAATGTTTCCTTGGAGGTTTCTGGAAGTGAGATGCTGGGTCAGTCAGGGCACCTTAGTCCCGCCAGGCCTTGCCCCTTACAAGTTGTCAGGGCTGTGCTGGTCAGTTCCTCATGTGTGACCAAGCAGGGATTTCTGCTGGCCTGAAGGTGAACAGGGGTAGCTCATTCTTTTTTTCCTTTGGTCTTAATTTACACGCCTCTCATTATGCAAGAGTCTCAGTTGCCTTTTCACACATTTAAAAGCCATTTACATTCCTTTTCCAGTCTTTTCCCATCTCTTGACTTGTTTTTTCCTATCAGGTTCTGTTTTTGTCTTCCCTGTTTTTAGAAGCACCTTACACAGGGAGTAACTACTTTTTGTTTTGTAAGTTGCAAATACTTTTCTTAATTTGTTGTCTTTTTACTTTGCTTGTTGTTTAGTCGCCAAGTCACATTCAACTTGTTTGCAACCCCATGGGCCGTAGCCCGCCAGCTCCTCTGTCCATAGCATTTTCCAGGCAAGAGTACTGGAGAGAGTTGGCTATTTCCTTTTCCAGGGGATCTTCCCAACCCAGGGATGGAACCTGGGCTGCCTGCATTGCAGGCAGATTATTTACCACTGAGTCACCTGGGAAGCATTTTTACTTTTTTATGTTCATGTTATCAGATCTTCTGAGTTTTCCCCTCACTGCTCTGAATTTTGAATAACAAAAGGTTCCACAGCGCCCACATCACTGAGAATTCACCCACCTTTTTGCCTAGTACCTTTATGGCTTAATCATTTTTGCTTTTACTTAAATCTCTGAACCACCTTTGTTCACTCTCATATAGGAAGGATGGATCTGCATTTATCCTTTTCCATACATCTGTCCAGTTACCCCAGTACCACCCATCAATCAATATCCCCACCGCTTCAAAATGCCATTTTACTGTGCTCTTAGGTTCCCCATGGAGTGAGGTCTGTTTCTGTATTTTCTCCACTTCCTGAAGCTTATTCCAGGACAACCCCACAGCTTTAATCAGGGGGATGACAGCATGACCCAATCTGGGGTTGTTCCCTTGTTTTTCTTTTTTCAGAGATCATTCTTGACTGTTTATAACACAAATGAGGTTTAAGTCAAGTGATGTCTCTCCATTAGAGTCCAAAGGTATATTTATTGGGATCACATTAAAAATAAACTCAAGGAGAGCTGATACAGTCATGATGCCATTATTTACCCAAATACAGAGTGTGTTCCACTCCTTTAAGTTCATGTTTATATGTTTCAGGAGTTTCTCTCATAAAGATCTTAGTTCCCCTACCAGGGACTGAACCCGTACCCTTGGCAGTGAAAGCCTGAAGTCTTAGTCACTGGACCGCCAGGGAATTCCCTGGATGTTTCTGTTCATTTTAACCCTAAAGTATGTATTTGCCATCGTAAACAGGATTTTGTATTATAGGTTGGAATTCCAACAGAACAAAAGGAAAAGCCAAGCTGGCTAGGGAGGCTGTGGAGCAACTGGGCGGGAGGAGGTGGCTACTGATACAGGAGTCCAGACTGGGATGTGGGAACTAGTCGCGGAGGTATGTTGGGAGGAGGACAAGGTTTAGGAGCCTGACCCCCCGTGGCCTACACATTCCTGTGTTGCTGAACTGAACACTGACTGTGGTTTATCCGTTTGAGCTGTACTAGCTGTTTTCATTGGCCCATGTAACTGAGAGAGAAGCTGATGTGAACGCCTGGAGACTGGTGGAGGTGACCCTGCATGGCACGCCCTGCAAATGCGCAGCAAGAGTGGCTGGCAGCCCTAAAGGACCAAGACACACTACTGAACCTATGAATGGGCTCAAGGTTCCACCCAGTCAGGTTAACAGAAGCCACTGGTTGATGGAGCCCTCAAACAGCAGGGTCACTGTACCCTCTGGACCCAGCATGGCAACCAGGACTGAATGTGTTGCTACAATAGGTAGCTCCCTGTCTCCCGCCTCAGACACCACCAGTGCCTTCCAGAAGAAAGCTGTGCCCTCTGGGAGGAAAACAAAAGTCAGTCTGCCTGCACCTGGCAAAGTGAGCTTAGGTCTTTACTGTCTGACTCTCCATCAGCCTCCCCAAGGCCAGCACATGCTGAGGGACGCCGCAGCGTCATTCTTGTGGGAGTCACAGCGGACTGACAGCCACCACCTCAGCACTAATTCTGTATGGGTTCACAGGAGTTCCCAAGCTAGTTTTGCAGTTTTCCTTAATTTGAAATTATCTCAAAATAAAAGATTCTTAAACAACACACATTTTACAAGGGCACGCACAAACAAAAGGACCTGAGTGAAATAGGTAAGGATGGTTGTCAATAAAAGAGGGGCATGAAAGAGGAGTGAGGACTGGGTTTCAAAGAAAAAAAGCAAATAAGTGAAGAAATAAAACCAACAGAAAACACCAGATAGGCCTGGCAGGAACCAATCATATGTATGATTAACTTATTCCTGTGTGTCTGAGATCCAGAAATGGAAGAAAAAAGACAGAGAGGCAAGAACACAACACTCCACTGCTGCAAGTGGGCGTTCAATGAGATGAGGCAGACAGAGAAGGCAAACCCAAAAGGGATGTGGTGCTGAGGAGTCTCTGGAAATAAGGATTTCCCAAGCAGGTATTTGGTACTCTGGGAAATTCATGGCTGTGGAATGTCTTCTACCCAGAGAATTCCAGGTGATAAAATACCACCAACAGAATGTGCTGCAACGGGTTTTTCTGCCTCTGGTAATTATGATAAAAACATAGCTCTGGGGGACTTCTCTGGTGGTTCAGTGTTAAGAATCCACTTTGCAATGCACGGGACACAGGTTGATTCCTAGTTGGGGAATCAAGATCCCACATGCCAGGGGGCAACTAAGCCTGTGCACCGCAACTAGAGAAGCCCACACGCTGCAAAGACCCAGAGCAGCCAAAATTTAAAAAAAAGAGACACAGCCTGCAAACATGCAGCTAGTGTGGCCACATTAGTATCAGACAAAAGAGATTTCAAAGAGGATTACCAGAAATAAAGATGGCCATTTCATAATGAAAAAACAACCACTTCAAGACACAGTAACCCTATATAAGCATACACCTAAGAAGAGTTTCAAAAATACACAAAGCTAAAACAAACAGAACTCCAGGGAAAAACAAGCAAATCTAAAACAATAACTGGATAGTTTAACACCCACTCTCTCCTCTCTCTCAGTAACTGACAGAATTAGCAGACAAAAATTCAGTAGGAAATAGCTTGGCAGTGTTTTATAAAGTTAAACATATAGTTCCCATATAACTGGGCAAGTCCATTATTAGGTATCTGGGGAAGAGAAGTGACAACATATGTCCACACAATGAGCCATCCACAGATGTTCATAGCTTTTCATTATAATACAAAACTAAAAAGAACCTAAATGTCCAATAAAAGGTGACAGAGAACAAATTGTGGCATATATGTAAAATAGAATACTGATGTTGTTGTTCAGTCATTAAGTTGTGTCTGACTCCTTGCAACCCCCATGGACTGCAGCACACCAGGCTTCCCTGTCCTTCACTATCTCCTGCTGCTGCTAAGTCACTTCAGTTGTGTCCAACTCTGTGCGACCCCACAGACGGCAGCCCACCAGGCTCCCCCGTCCCTGGGATTCTCCAGCAAGAATGCTGGAGTGGGCTGACACCTCCTTCTCCAAAGCATGAAAGTGACAAGTGAAAGTGAAGTCGCTCAGTCGTGTCTGACTCTTAGCGACCCCATGGACTGCAGCCTACCAGGCTCCCCGGTCCATGGGATTTTCCAGGCAAGAATACTGGAGTGGGTTGCCATGCCTTCTCCCACTAACTCCTAAAGTTTGCTCAAACTCATGTCCATCGAGTCGGTGATGCCATCCAACCGTCCCATCCTCTTGTCTCACCCTTCTCCTCTTGCCTTCAGTCTTTCTCAGTATAGTGTCTTTTCCAACAAGTTAGCTTTTCTTATCAGATGGCCACAGTATTGCAGCTTCAGCTTCAGTCCTTCCAAAGAATATTCAGGACTGATTTCCTTCAGGATGGACTGATTTGATCTCCTTGCAGTCCAAGGGACACTCAACTGTCCTCTTCAGTACCACAGTTCCAAAGAATCAATTTTCAGTGCTCAGCCTTCTTTATGGTCCAATTATCACATCTATACCTGACTACTGGAAAAACCATAGCTTTGACTAGATGGACCTCTGTTGGCAAAATAATGTCTCTGTTTTTAACATTCTGTCTAGGTTTGTCATAGCTTTCCTTCGAAGGAGCAAGCATCTTTTAATGTCATGGCTGCGGTCACCATCCGCAATGATTTTGGAGCCCAAGAAAATAATCTGTCACTGTTTCAATTGTTTCCTCATCCATTTGCCATGAAGTGATGGAACCAGATGCCATGATCTTCGTTTTCTGAATGTTGAATTTTACAGCTTTTTCACTCTCCCCTTTCACTTTCATCAAGAGGCCCTTTAGTTCCTCTTCACTTTCTGCCATAAGGGTGGTGTCATCTGTATATCTGAGGTTATTGATATTTGTCCCGGCAATCTTGATTCCAGCTTGTGCTTCATCCAGCCTGGTTTTTCGCATGATGTACTCTGCATATAAGTTAAATAAGCAGGGTGACAATACACAGCCTTGACGTACTCCTTTCTCAATTTGGAACCAGTCTTTTGTTCCATGTCCAGTTCCAACTGTTGCTTCTTGACCTGCACACAGGTTTCTCAGGAGGCAGGTAAGGTGGTCTGTAATTTCCATCTCTCTAAGAATTTTCCACAATTTGTTGTGATCCACACAGTCAAAGGTTTTAGCCCAGCTAATGAAGCAGAAGTAGATGCATCCATGCACTGGAAGGCAGATTCTTAACCACTGGACTACCAGGGAAGTCCCTAGCTAACGTACATTTAAGATGCATACACTTCCATAAATAAATTCTACAGCAAAAGAAAACTGTAAACAAATACTGAACTCTAACGATATATACGCTGAAGTGTTTAGATCACAGTGAACTGATGTCTGCAATTTACTTTGAAATGCATCAGAAAAATAAAATGGGTTGATGGATGGGTAGAAGGATGAAGAGATGGGTAGATATGGGATAAAACAAATACAGCCAACATTAATGGCAGAATCTAGGCAGTGTATACATGGGTATTTGCTATAAAATTCTTGCAACTTTGGTGTATTCAAAACTTTTCATAATAAAATGCTTGGGTAGGGACTTCCCTGATGATCCTGTGGCTAAGGCTCCGTGCTCCCCATGCCGGGGGCCTGGGTTCAATCCCTCGTCAGGGAACTAGATCTCACATGCCATAGTGAAGATTTCAGATTCAGTGTAGCCAAATAAATAAATACATAATAAAAATTTAAACCCTTTAAAATGTTTCAGGAGGGGGTGCGTGTGGAAGCAGCAGACTATGGCTGCATACTCCTCTTTCGAGAAGTGGGACTGAAGAGGCACAACTATTTGGGAAAAGGAGCCTTAGAACAGAGCTGAAAAAGGTCTGACATCAGATTACCATGGGCAGGTCCGCTTCAGACACTGTACATATCTCAGAACAGAACTAAAGAGTGATATGTCCACCAGCAGTAATAAAATACTTAAGACACAGTCGGTCCCAGAACACTTCCTAACATGTGACAAGGAAGATAACCTACCTAATACACAGGTCTGTCCAAGGCATTTTAATTAATAAAACTGTATCCCCACCGTGTAAACACCAAAAGGAAAATGGAATATTCCAAACCACACTTGACTGTAGAGTTACTGTAACAACACATGGAAAGCACATTATATATCTGGGGAAAATAAGTGTGTGCAATTTCAAACTATACAATGAAGAATAAACGATTCAAATAAAAGTTCTTCTTCTTCTCAGAGTCACAGGTAACAACACAGGTAAAACAACATACCCTAGCCCGAGTGGGTGACTCCCACAACAGGTTTTACTGAAGAACAGTAACACAACAGGGTCAGACTGATCATTTTTCTCACTTTCAGAATTCAACTATTCATTCCGCCTCCTGGGTTACAAGATACATATGCACTGCAGTTCACCATCCTAAGCCTCAAACAAAAGCCCAAACTCCAACTTCCCGCTGCACTCACTAAAGAGGATTACTTTCATGGCACTGTACACATTTAATGCCTGTGATCAAATCACCTAATTCTTAACACAATCCAGCAGAAAACTGCTACTGTTCAGGCACACTTAGGAGGAAAAACTGTAACATTTCTGGCACTGGCACAGACCTAAGAAAAAATGTCCTTTTTATCCCTGCTAAATTGACAAATCCAAATCTAAACTCCCTCTCAACTGCATAACTGTTAAAACTGAGCACCACATTTGAAGAAGAGCCACTGGCCTTGGACTGAGAGATAAGAAAGAGCGAACAGAATAGTTAGAAGGCCCCAAAAATCCCCATTCAGGATGATGGCATGCAGGCTGGGCAACACCGCTCAGCCCCATGCCCTGCCACAGACCCAAGACCACATAACCACAGAGAGTGGGCAGTTTGTGGCCCAGAGCACATGCAGGTGATGTCGCCTCTTAAAGCAGCTCATCCATGTCTAAGGTGAGAGTGGAGACCAGGTCCCCAGAACCTCTGGGCTAGACTGAGACAGGATCCCACCAAAACCATCCTACCACAGGACTGACTACACCAGACTCAGCACATCAACCTGATCAGGGTTAGCTTCAAAATAGCCCATGGTCTTAGTCCGCCTGAGCAAAGCACCACAAACCTGGTGGCTTCAAAAACAGGTATTTCTCCCAGTGCTGGAGGCTGCGCATCCAAGACCAAGGTCCTGCGGCCTCTTTCTCAGCTTAGAAATGCTCATCTTCTCCCTGATCCTCATGTCGTCTTTCTACTGAATGCACATCCTGGTGTCTCTTTGTCCAAACTGCTGCTTCTTACAAAGATATCAGTCATATGGGATTAGGGTCCATCCTAGTGAACTCATTTATCTTTAAGCACCTCTTTAAAAGCCCTTCTCTAAATGCATACCCATTCTGAAGTATTGGGGGTCAGGGCTTCACCACATGAACTGGGGGGCGGGGTGTACAGTTCAGCCCGTAACACCTGGGGGGCAGGAGTGGAAGAGGAAAAAGTTTACCCGAAACAAGCTGCCCGTGCACTGACAATACTTGACATTAAGGTACGGGGACTTTTGTTAGAAGATTTCTTCTATACTTGTACTTGATGTCTTCCTAACAAAAATGTTTCCTTATTCACTCTTATCAAATCACACTTGTTAAAATCCATCCTCATCTGTCTACTGAGCTTCCCCTCAAGCTCTGTGGCCACAGAGATCATGTGTCTCCTTAGCATCTGCACCCAGTGCAAAGTCAATGGCAATGAACAGTTCTTTAAGGAATGAATAAAAACCCCCAATGGTTTCAGCTGTACACAGGACCAAAACCAAACTCTGCTCTCCCATGCCCTGGGCCCCAAACCCTCCAAGCACCTCTCCTGCTTCTGCATATCACATCCATGGTCCCCCAGAGGAATTGGTGGATGCCTGTGTCTCTCCTGATATAATGGCACTGGCCCTCTCTCATTCTCTAACATAGTGTAAAGAGCTTACCCTGCAAATAAAATGCAACGTCTTCAGCCCTTCTCACTGCACTAAGCATGAAACAGGCACTCAAATATATAAACAGGATGATTTCACACAGATCAGCTAAATCTATAGTATTTAAATGAGTCACACCAGGGTGGTGATGAAGACGGGGCAGGTGGGTTATTACTGCTAACAGAAATGAAAAAATAAAAGACTACAGTAACTGCAGTGACCAAACCTATAGGGGACAGAAGGCACTTGTCCTTGACCACACAGGGCAGAATACTGACATCCCTTCTCATTCCAAAGCAGTTCCTTTGTAGACTTGTCACAGAAATGTCTTCCTTATTCCTCTCCAATGATGATCAGAGCAGAAACAGAAAAGCATTACTAAGATTCTGATGAGCTTTGTGAGTCTAAACTATCATGGTCAGTGGTTTATCAACCCGACTGAAGAACAGGGAACCTAAGTTCCTAATGCAAAAAAGTAATGCATACATGATACTACATAAATGGTAATTATCCAAACCGGAAAAGGAATGAGACCCATGTTTGCCAGTTATTCTGGACTCATCTACTGATGGCCTGACATCTGGTCCCCACCAGATACCTCCTGCAGTGGTCTTCTGGCCTCCTCAGCCCAGAGCGCCAAAATGCCACCCAAGAATCCCTGTGGCAACTATTTGAGAGAAAACAAAACAAAGTATAGAGGCCCAAAGTCACTCTGTTAACCCATATTATGGCTGGGACACCTATAGAAGCAATTTAGTTATAAAAGCAATTTACTAGACCATGACCAGCAGTTCAAAAAAAAAGCCAGCGTGCACTGCTTATTTAGAATTGTTTCTTTAAACTTTCATTTCAGCCATACAAACACTTACACATACCCACACATACCTGTGGGGAACGTATGGCTGCCTGAGGGCTGGTCTAGCACAAGCTCCGAGTTCCTCACAGACATTAACTAGGGGATGACTTGGCAGGTACATGAGCTGATAACAAGGGACCCACATCCGAGAGGAATTTTTTCTCCCCACTTCTTATAAGGAAACTTCAAAAGTTCACAAAAGTAGGCAGAATAACAAATAATGAATACCCATTGTCAAAGCACTCAGCTATCTCCCCTCTTTTCTCTCTAGTCTGAGTAAAGCAAACCTCAGAAGTCATCTTATTTCACCTATAAGTATCTCAGTGTATGCGTCTATCAGTTCAGAACTTGATAAAACATAAGACAAACATTACACCCAACAAAATTAATAGTAACCCTTCATTATCATTTACATTTCTAGGGTACTTTTTAATTTTTTAATTTAAAGAATACAAATAAAATGGATAAATGGAGAAAGATTTAACTTCATTCAGGCTAAATCATGTGACCTCGGACCCAACAGCAGCAGAAGCAACAGAAACCAGAACCTGAACGTGGTTGAGGGTCAACAGTGACTTTCCACAACTATGTCTTCTCAAGGGCTGTGATCCTCATCTGAGTCAAGTGTTTTTATAAAAAGGCACACAACACAACTCAAATGTACACCTAAATTTCCTACAAAAAAGAATTACATCTTGACAGAATAGTATCAAAATTCATGGATCTTGGGTCTGTTCTATAAGGAGGCAGCCTTATTCTCCAAACCCTCAAGCAGGACTTGTGGTCTGAAAGGTACCAGTCACTCTGGGGACATTTAGGCAGGAGAGGGACCTCTGTGGTCACTCCTACTCCCCGGGTCCCACCGGGTCCCAGGCCTCTGGCAGCTATTGGACCTCTCTGTCCACATGCTTACCCCTCAGGCCTCCCCACCTCCCCACCAGCTCCTCCCACACCCCATCACCCAGCGCCTTCCACCGGGCATTACTGGCTCAAGTCACCCTCATCATATGTGCCAGGGTAGCCTGAGAAAGGACAGGGCTGTACCTGCGCACTTTATATGAAATCCACTCTGGTCTACTGGTTCTCTGGCAGCTCGATGAGTCCTGTCCTGAGGAAATAGGCCACGTTAGAACAAGCCTGAATAACTGCTCGACAGAACACCGAGACAAGCATCTGAAGACCTGGAAAGCCTACAATGCACATTTTTTTAAGGTTTAAATCTGCACTTTTTGAGGAAGCTAACTTGGAAAGAGAATTTAAATGTCCAAATGCTACTTTCATAAAACTATTCTTTATTTGCTGCTTTAGCTTGAATTGGTATTGAAGCTTTAAAATAGAGAGCTCTGGTTAACTTACCATAATGAGAACAACTTAAGCATCAAGCTGATTGAGCTGTATGTGACCTCACATTGAATGGGGGAGAGAGCAGAAAGGTTCTGCTGGCTTGCAATTGGCTGAGAGTAAGAGATAAAGTGTGCTAAGTCGTGGCCTGGATAGGAATCTATGCCTCAGAGCCTTCGTCTAGTCTGTCTGTGGGAAAATGGGCTAGGGCGGTGGCAAAATACAGAGAAAACATAAAACTCCTGGCTTAGGCAACTATGTAATAACAGACTATCTCCTTTAATAGACAATGTAATGTATTAATCTTCTCTAGGCTTAAATCTTTCCATTGGCCCCATGATAAAATTCTTGAGTTTCACTGGTTTTTTACTTCTATTCCTAAAGCTCAGGAATGTCTTACCACTTCTGTCTCTCTCAATATGCTGAATATTCAAATATTTCTTCTAGAGCTGGTAGAAAGTTCTATAAAAAATTCAGTCATTCTCCTCCTTCCCTGTCACAGACAGGTTAGTACCCACCTGAAAGGAATAATTCTCCTTAGCACACACTGTTTGGACTGATTGTGGAAGATACCATGTGGCTAGGATTGGTCCTCTGCTAGAACTGAGGCAGCTCATCTACAGAATGCTGACAGCCCAGAGTGCTGGTGACAGGCCTCCTCCTATAGGGCCCTGGCCCACCTGCCTATCTGTGACAGGGAAGGATGCAACTGACTGCATTTCTTATGGAGCCTTCTACCAGCTTTGGTAGAAACATTAAACTCAGATTTCTCCCTTTTTGGTGGGCAGCATCCCTCTGTGGTCGATTGCTTACAGAATCACTTTCTTGGGTTGTTTTCCAGACTTAAGCCAACTTTGCAGGTAACTGCAACTGATACCCCACTTGAATTTAGACAGGCATACTAAGAACATAACAAAGCAACGAGTAAAGAAAGTGAGAGAAGCAAGACACAATCTCCTGAAAACCATCTGGCTGCACTTCATTTGAAATACCTTTTGAAATGGGACCCCTTGTGATGAGTAATCCTCAACTGAAGGACACAGCTGACTCTGAAGAGCAGAAAATCAGAACATTCACAAAGGACTGTTTTAAACTTGTGCATAAAAGTGCACATACGTGAAAATGAAAATAACAAGTAAGACACTTGGGATTATAAAGCCTGTACTTAAGAAAGATACATTTCATTGAAATCCACTATTCTTTCAATGATAGCTTATCCCATGTGGTTATTTGACTCCTTAAAATGTTGAGTTTCTTTATCAATTACTCGAGCCTGTAATTGAAGACATAGTTTAAAAAGTACACAGACTAAGGAGCCTCTTGAACTATGTCCTAAATCCAACTGCCAAATGTAACCTCACTGAAATCGCACAGCTGGTACTAGGTAGAGCAAAACTCAGCCTGCGCCGGCCGAAGCGTGAATGGGCTGTATCATGAAGCAGTTTTTGTTTTTACTTGATACTCCAATAATGAAGTCAACTAAGCAGCAAATGTTTCTACGTTAACCTTACACCCCATTTTCTCAAAGACACTAACCCTAGAAAACTTTCTAGCCCATAAAAGGGGCCAGCTCCTCTGCAGCCCCTGGTCACTCACCCGCCGGGAAGGCCATGTGGAGAGCCTAGGTTTGGGGGAGAGTCACTGACCGGAAGGGGCGGAAAGGCGTGGCTCCTTCCTCCCCCGCGCGCCCTGCAGGCAAAAGACCACCTAAACCCATTGTCCAGGGGCTCGTCTCCTACTCCACCGCGCGAAGACTGACTCCCGCGACCCTGTCCCGGGCCCGACCGTGCGCCGTTCACCGCGGGGCCCCGGCCTGCCCATCACGCTCACCTCCAACAGAGTGAGCCTCCTGGCCTCCCAACGCCGGACTCCCAACCTGGGGCCTCCCCACGCCGGACTCCCACCTCGGACTTCCCCGTGCCGGGCCTCCCCACGCCGGACTCCCGTCCTAGACCTCCCCACACCGAACCTCCTAAATCAGAACTCCCCTACACGGACCTCCCAAGCCAGACTTTCCCACGCCCCGTACCGGCCGACCGACGGGCAGCCCCGAGGGACCCTCCCATGTCCCCCGAGCCCTTCCCCGCCCAGCCCCAGCCTTCCGCCTGCCTAGGTCCAGGGTCCAGCACGCCCCCGGCTCAGCCTTCGGGCGGACGCGCTCTACAGGCTCACCTTCTTGCCCTTCTTGCCCTCTTCCTCCATGTCTCCGCGAGCGGCCCCCGGGCCTGGCCCGCCCCGGGAGCGCCGCGCCGCCCGCTGCCGCTACATGCTCGCCCTGGCCCCGCGGCCACCGCCGGTCCTGCGCCGCTCGCCCGGCCGCAGTCTCCGCCCGTGGCCGCCAGGGGCCGTCCGCGCCCTGCACCCCACACCCCGCACTTCCGGGCCGAGGGCGCGGCCCCGCCCCCGCGAATACGCCCCGCCCCGTGTGCGCACGCCCCTTCGGCCCACACGCCCCGCCTCCAACTCTTCAGAGCCGCCGAGAACGAGCCTGCCCTCCTCGCCCCTTCAGGACCGCGGGAGCGCGTCTGTCGCGCCCCTACGCACCACCCCCGACGCCCGTCAGGGAGGGCCAGAGCGCGCCTGCCCCGCCTTCAGCCCATCCTCCTGCCCCTCAGAGCTACAGGAGCACCTCCAGCTTTTCAAGTCTGCCGCCATCTTTACGGCAGCCAACTTCCCAGCCTGCCTCGCGCTCAGGGAGAGGGAGCTCGGGCCGACCGGAGACGGAGGGCGGGGCCGGCGGGACGGGTGGGACCTGTGGGGAAGGTAAAGGACGGGAAGAAGGTTGGGCGTGGGGCTATGGGTGGGGGCCTGTGGGAGAGGAAGGCGGAGCTGACGGAAGGGGCAGGACCGGCGGAGAGGGCGGCGGGGATAGAAGGGCGGGGCTTGCGGAAAGGTGAAGGCGGGAAGCCAAAGGCCGGGCCTGCTGGAAGCCGCGCAGGACTACGCCCTTTTCTTTTCTCCCTTTCCTTTCCATTCCTGTAGGCACTGGGAAGACTTCCTATGTTACAGACTTCCTATACAAACCTGTCAGGGAAGTTTCAATGCAACAGAACACGTCCGGACCCTACAGAATAAAACTTCGAACTTTAACCAGTCACCTAGAAGTAACAGCAGTCTTACAATGAGATCCGGACAGATTGGTTTGCCCAAAAGTACACTGCAAATTGGAGTTAGCTGCAGCAGGCCCACTTTTTTGCCACGGCTAAGCTGCCAGTATGGAGAAGGCAATGGCACCCCACTCCAGTCTCTTGCCTGGAAAATCCCATGGACAGAGGAGCCTGGTAGGCTGCAGTCCATGGGGTCGCACAGAGCCGGACACAACTGAGCGACTTCACTTTCACTTTTCACTTTCATGCAATTGGAGAAGGAAATGGCAACCCACTCCAGTGTTCTTGCCCGGAGAATCCCAGGGACAGGGGAGCTGGTGGGCTGCCGTCTATGGGGTCGCACAGAGTCGAACACGACTGAGGCGACTTAGCAGCAGCAGCAGCAGCAGCAGCAAGCTGCCAGTAAGAACCTTGCAGCATAGGTAGCATGTAAACCCACACCAAACGCTATTTGCCTCAACTGATCTTTTTTAAGAGTATTGCCTCCTGTGGCAGCGGTCAGTAGATTATCTCAGCTTCACATTCACTCTCGGTTCTCATCGCGGGATGGAGCTGGGCCTTTTGCACATTAGTCCTTTGCCAAGTAACCCAGTGTGAAGTTTTGCCAGGAGAAACTGCTTGGAGGCAGTGTGGGAGGGAAGGGGCTTTGTTACCTAGATTCAGTGAGTTTTCTTGGCAGGCACATGCCTAAAGAGGCCTCTGAGGCACGCACCTTCCTATATCAGGGGTAGTTTCTCCAACTCTCGGCTCTCCCAAGCACTTGACGCTGCAGTGGGGGCCTGCCAGCAACACCCAGCAGCCGGCAGATTCCTCCAGCACTCATCTTGAGAAGTTTTATATCCGGAGTGGTCAGCAAGACCCCCTCCATGAACAGTTTTCCCTGCACTCTAGAGCAGGGGTCCCCAATCCTCTGGGAGGCCTGTTAGCAACAAAGCTACCACACAGCAGGAGGTGAGCAGCGGGCCAGGAAGCCCAGCTTCATATGCCTTCCCCATGGCTCCCCACTGCTCACAGTACCGCCTGAACCATCTCAGCTACCATGCCCGTGGAAAATTGCCTTCCACGAAACTGGTCCTTGGTGCTGTGCCAAAAAGGTTGGGGGTCACTGCAGTAGAGGGTAGACTTCAGCAAGCTTTGCCAGCACCTCTCTGCCATACGGGAGCTGTAGCTATGCTATTTCCGACAGTCTGGACCTCAGCCCCAGGGGGAGGAAGATCCTGTGTTCCCTGTAGTAGCCTTCAGTACAGTAGTTGCTCCTTTTATCTACTATTCTTGTATTCAGCGTTTTCTTCACCTTTAATACTGATTCCCCTTTACCCTAATTTTCTGTTATACTTAATAATTCTTTATAGTAAATGTTTCCTACACTGTTTCTATTTCCTGATTGAACCCTATTTGATAAAGATACCAAAGAAATGAGTGGTCTCTAGTACTCCCTGAAGGCATTAGGCATTAGGCATTCCAGTCCCTTTGGCACATAAAGCCAAAGTGTGGGAAATGACTTTTCAATCTCCCTCCTGCAATAATTTAGCTTCCCACATTCACAGACACAAATAATGCAATGCATTCAGTGGTTATTCCCCCAGCATTCACTGAAAAGAGGCCTAATATTTTAGATCTTCCACTAATGTACCTTTGCATACTCATCATGCTATAATGTAAATAACCCTACTAAAACTTCCCTTAACCTAGTGTTAGGAAAAACTCACTCAATTCCTTGCTTTTTTCACACTACCATACTCACACTTCTGACACCAGATGTGTGGGCTTTTTTTCCACCCCAAGCAATTTTTTGACACCAGCTATCTGTCCTATATTTAAATCAATTCTGATACAGCGACCTGTAGAGACCATTGGATCTCACTGGTAAAGGGCTCAGTTCCACAAGACTGCCCTGCATCCCACTTCAGATGACAATTAAAAGTCCATATTGTTATTTGTACTTCTGACCAACCAGCTATAAATTGGAGGTTCCCAGGATCCCCTCCCTGAATGCAAATAATATATTAGAATGGTTCACAAAACTCAGGAAAACAGATTCCTTATTGTTTATCAGGGTTGTTAGTTTGGCTTGCCAGGTCTTAGTTGCAGCATGTGGGATTTAGTTCCCTGAGCAGGGATCAAACCCAGGCCTCCTGCAGTGGAAGCGTGGAGTCAACCACTGGACCACCACTGAAGTCTCAGGTTGTTGTTACTCTCTATTCTTTCAGAGCCAAATCACTAACTTTCTTTCCAGGCATACATCCCAATTGATTTGGAAGAATAAAGAAGTTACTCTTTGGAAATGTGGTTTTATTTTTATTTGTTTTTGGATGTGCTGGGTCTTAGTTCCTGTGTGCCAACATTCTCTAGTTGCCATGAGTGTGGCCTACTCTCTAGTTGGCAGCAGTTGGGCTTCTCACTGTGGTGGCTTTGCTTGTTGTGGAACACAGGCTCTAGGACACAAGGGCTTCAGTAGTTGTGGCTCATGGGCCCTCGTGTGTGTGCTCAGTAGCTGTGCAGCTCAGGTTTAGTTGCCCCACTGCACGTGGAATCTTCCAGGACCAGGGATCAAACTTGTGCCTCCTGAATTGGCAAGCAGATTCTTAACCACTGGACCACTGGGAAAGTCTGGAGATGTGGTTTTAGAAAAAGTTCTTTTCAATATTTGAAGTAGTTAACATACTGCTGATAGGTCTGTCTCTCTTTGTGCCAGCCTCATGCATTCTCCTCGTATAAGGCAGTTGAGCTTTGATTATGTGGTTTTTAATGTTTTGGTATCATTTTTTATTACTTGGAGCATCTTGCCCTTTCTAGTGACATTTGTTATCATTTCAGAATAAAAAATTTTCTTTCAGTCCTTGGCAAGTCCGCCATTTTTGGTCACACACACACACCCTCACATCCATACTCTGACCCTTCATAACCATTTACTTTCCTGGTTTTGAGTATCTCATGGCAGAGTGACAGAATGGAGAGAGCAGTAAATTCTGAGCTTAAACAACCTGTATCAAGCCCTAACCTTCTGTGCTCAGCAAGCCATTTAACTTCTCTAGGTTAATTTCCATGTTGGGGCTTCCCTGGTAGCTCAGACAGTAAAGAATCTGCCTGGAGATTCTCCAGCAGGAGACCTGGATCTTACCCGGGTCGGGAATATCCCCTGGAGAAGGGAATGGCTACAAACTCCAGTATTCTTGCCTGGAGAATTCCACAGACAGAGGAGCCAGCAGGCTACAGTCCATGGAGTCGCAGAATCAGACATGACTGAGCAACTAACACTTACACATTTTTCACACTTACTTTCCATGTTAGCAGACTGTTCCTACTCTGTCACATGACATTTAACAAAATAATGGGATTTGAATACTATAAACTGAACATCATCAGTTTAGTTGCTCAGTTGTGTCCGACTCTTCACGACCCCATGGACCGCAGCATGCCAGGCTTCCCTGTCCGTCACCAACTCCCAGAGCTTACTCAAACTCATGTCCATCCAGTTGGTCATCCAACCATCTCATTCCCTGCCACCGCCTTCAATCTTTCCCAGCATCACAGTCTTTACCAAAGAGTCAGTTCTTCACATCAGGTGGCCAAAGTATTGGCGTTTCAGTTTCAGCATCAGTCCTTCCAATTAATATTAGGGACTGTTTTCCTTTAGGATTGTCTGGTTTGATCTCCTTGCAGTCCAAGGGACTCTCAAGAGTCTTCTCCAACACCACACTTCAAAAGCATCAATTTTTTGGCCCTCAGCTTTCTTTATGTTCCAACTCTCACATCCATAACATGACTACTGGAAAAACCATAGCTTTTACTAGATGGACTTTTGTTGGCAAAATAATGTCTCTGCTCTTTAGTATGCTATCTAGGTTAGTCATAGCTTTTTTTTCCAAGTAGCAAGCATGTTTAAATTTCATGGCTGCAGTCACCATCTGCAATGATTCTGGAGCCCCCCAAAATAAGTCTCTCACTGTTTCCATTGTTTCTCCATCTATTTGCCATGAAGTGATGGGACCAGATGCCATGATCTTAGTTTTCTGAATGTTGAATTTCAACATTCAGAATGTTGAATTTTTCACTCTCCTCTTTCACTTTCATCAAGAGGCTCTTTAGTTCTTCACTTTCTGCCATAAGGGTGGTGTCACCTGTGAATCTGAGGTTATTGATATTTCTCCCGGCAATCTTGATTCTAGCTTGTGCTTCATCCAGCCTGGCCTTTCACATGATGTACTCTGCATATAAGTTAAATAGCAGGGTAACAATATATAGCCTTGATGTACTCCTTTTCCTATTTGGAACCAGTCTGTTGTTCCATGTCTAGTTCTAACTGTTGCTTCTTGACCTGCATATAGATTTCTCAGGAGGCAGGTCAGGTGGTCTGGTATTCCCATCTCTTTAAGAATTTTCCAGTTTGTTGTGATCCACACAGTCAAAGGCTTTGGTGTCGTCAATAAAGCAGAAGTAGATATCTTTCTGGAACTCTCTTACTTTTTTGATGATCTAACAGATGTTGGCAATTTGATCTCTGGTTCCTCTACCTTTTCTAAATCCAGCTTGAACATCTGGAAGTTCACATTTCACATACTGTTAAAGCCTGGCTTGGAGAATTTTGAGTATTTGCTCAAGACCGGGAGCTGACTGTGGCTCAGATCATGAACTCCTTATTGCCAAATTCAGACTTAAATTGAAGAAAGTGGGGAAAACCACTAGACCACTCAGGTATGATCTAAAACAAATCCCTTATGATTATACAGTGGATGTGACAAATAGGATTCAAAGGATTAGATCTGATAAACAGAGTGCCTGAAGAACTATGGATAGAGGTTTGTGACACTGTACAGGAGGCAGTGATCAAGACCATTCCCAAGAAAAAGTAATGCAAAAAGGCAAAATGGTTGTCTGAGGAGGCCTTACAAATAGCTGAGAAAAGAAGCTAAAGGCAAAAGACAAAAGGAAATAATATACCTATTTGAATGCAGAGTTCCAAAGAATAGCAAGGAGAGATAAGAAAGCCTTCCTCAGCAATCAATGCAAAGAAACAGAGGAAAAGAAAGACTAGAGATCTCTTCAAGAAAATTAGAGATACCAAGGGAACATTTCATGCAATGATGGCCACAATAAAGGAGAAATGTTATGGACTTAACAGAAGCAGAAGATACTAAGAAGTGGCATGAATACACAGAACTAGACAAAAAAGATCTCATGACCCAGATAATCACGATGGTGTGATCACTCACCTAGAGCTAGACATCCTGGAATGTGAAGTCAAGTGGCCTTAGGAAGCATCACTACGAACAAAGCTAGTGGAGGTGATG
>SJXQ01001751.1:699840-750302 GCA_006408695.1 Aepyceros melampus | reverse complement strand
GATGTTGGCAATTTGATCTCTGGTTCCTCTGCCTTTTCTAAAACCAGCTTGAACATCTGAAGTTCACAGTTCACGTATTGTTGAAGCCTGGCTTGGAGAATTTTGAGCATTACTTTACTAGCATGTGAGATGAGTGCAATTGTGCGGTAGTTGGAGCATTCTTTGGCATTGCCCTTCTTTGGAATTGGAATGAAAACTGATATTTTCCAGTCCTGTGGCCACTGCTGAGTTTTCCAAATTTGCTGGCATATTGAGTACAGCACTTTCACAGCATCATCTTCAGGATTTGAAATAGCTCCACTGGAATTCCATCACCTCCACTAACTTTGTTTGTAGTGATGCTTTCTAAGGCCCACTCGACTTCACATTCCAGGATGTCTGGCTGTAGATGAGTGATCACACCCTCATTATTATCCAGGTCATGAAGATCTTTTTTGTACAGTTCCTCTGTGTATTCCTGCCACCTCTTCTTAATATCTTTTGCTTCTGTTAGGTCCATACCATTTCTGTCCTTTATCGAGCCCATCTTTGCATGAAATGTTCCCTTGGTATCTCTGATTTTCTTGAAGTGATCTCTAGTCTTTCCCATTCTGTTCTTTTCCTCTATTTCTTTGCATTGATCTCTGAAGAATTAAATTTACTGAGACTTAATTTGTAACCCAAGATGTGGTCTGTTGTACAGAATGTTCTGCATATACTTGGGAAGAAAATGTATTCTTTTGCATTTGGACAGATTTTCCTGAAAATATGTTAGGTTCATTGGCCTAATGTGTCACTTTACACATTAAAACTTTTAAAAAAATTTATTATTTTTAGCTGTGCTTGGTCTTTCTTGTGATTGGTTTACTGTAGTTTTGGCAAGTAGGAACTACTTTTTAGTTTCAATGTAGGGGTTTCTCATTGTGGTGGCTTCTCTTGTTGTGGAGCATAGGTTCAAGATATGTCAGCTTCTGTAGTTGTGAGTTGTTGTGGTGCACAGGCTTAGTTGCCCCCAAGTCGTATGGGATCCTGGGTTCCCTGCATTGGCAGACAGAATCTTAACTACTTGATCAGTAGGGAAGATGACTAGTTCACTTTTTGATGTGTGTGTGTGTGTTACTTGCACAGTCGTGTCCAACTGTTTGCGAACACATGGATGGTAGCCCACCAGGCTCCTCTGTTCACGGGATTCTCCAGGCAAGAATACTGAAACAGGTAGCCATTTCTTGCTCCAGGGGATTTTCTGACCCAGTGATCGATCCCAGGTCTCCTGCATTGCAGACAGATTCTTTACCATCTGAACCACTACAAAAGTCTTGTAGTGTTTTTCTTTTGCTTTTTTTAATGTTTGCCTGCTGACAATTTATAGACTCATCTCTCCTTTGTGTCTCTTCTGGGTGCAATTTACTACCTTCTTTGATATCAGCAAATCCCTACCATGGAAATCCCATCAACCTCACACGCTAAACACAGTAAAACCCCAACCAGTGTCCTTTCCTTGGGTCCTAGACATATTTTTAAACCAGTTTCAGAAGGCTGTACCCCCAAAATTTCATTATGCAAGTGTGAATCTTTTTATACCCTCTAGGTACTTGTGTGGTAACATCAGTCTCAAAATGTACTGTATTTTGGAGTCCTGCCTCTTTCAGTGTGAAAAACCTTTTAGAAAGCTAATAAATACTCTGGTGATGACAGTTTTGAAGGATGCTCCACTTTAATATCCATGAGACTTGGAAAACAAGAGAAAATGCAAAGATTTTGTTGCCTTTTCTGACGTGAGTGGGCATAAAAATATTTTTGAATAAGAAGTGTTCCATGTGTGTCTCATCTCTTCATCTGAGATTCATGCAACAGTACTAAGCAAATTTCATGGGTTGCAGAAGGCATAACATTTCAGTCTTGAGAGTTTTTGATAATTACGATTGAACAAGGTTTCTGCTCTCATAGAGTTTACACTGTAGTACTGATGTAGGTGGAACCACTGGTATAGGCGCTACAGGTGTACACTGTAGATGGTAAAGGGAATGTATATATAATAAATGGTGAAGAAATAAATCATTCAGGCAATTGCGGTTATGAAAAGGGATTGTGATTATGAGGCACTTTAGATTCTATTGTTAGAAGCAAATCCCTTGAAACAGTGATGAATGAACAGATAATTTCAGTTATAATAAGAATACTACCACCAATGGAAACATTGGTGGAAATACATCCAGTATTGAGAGAATACTCAAATCAAAAGCCCTAGAATAGGAACTTGTGATCTTGAGAAACTTAATGGAAGCAAACAAAGGTTGCTATAACTTGAGTCTGGTAACATGATCTTAAATGAGATAATAGATCATATGAGACATTGTAGGCCTCATTTGAGAGTTTGGATGTTATTATGGTGACAATAGAAATTTTCTGGAGAGTGCAGCTGTTCATGAGTATAACATTATCTGATTTACATTTTAAAAGTTAACAGAGTTTGCTTCATGAAAGATAAGTACATAAGTACTTTGAAAAACAAATAAACCTGTAATGGACTTTGATGTAGATGCAAACTTAAGTGAAATTTTAGAATTTAAGAGGACAACTGAAACATGAAGTTTACGATATAGTTTCTGGAATGAAGTGGGAACGGGACAGAAAATAACTCTGAAGTATTACAGGCTTCATGCTGTTGCTTCACTGAAAAAAAATTTAAAGAAGATAAAGTAGAATTAATACGTAATCTGTATATTTCAACAATATAATTTATTTGCTAGAGAGAAGGTTTATGAAACTCCTCTTGGTATCAAGTCTTCCTTGCATTTATTTGATAAGATTCAGTTCAGTTCACTTCAGTCGCTCAGTCTTGTCTGACTCTTTGTGACCCCATGAATCACAGCACACCAGGCCTCCCTGTCCATCACCAACTCCTGGAGTTCACTCAGACTCATGTCCATCGAGTCATTGATGCCATCTAGCCATCTCATCCTCTGTCATCCCCTTCTCCTCCTGCCCCTAATCCCTCCCAGCATCAGAGTCTTTTCCAATGAGTCAACTCTTCGCATGAGGTGGCCAAAGTACTGGAGTTTCAGCTTTAGCATCATTCCTTCCAAATAAATCCCAGGGCTGATCGCCTTCAGAATGGACTGGTTGGATCTCCTTGCAGTCCAAGGGACTCTCAAGAGTCTTCTCCAGCAACACAGTTCAAAAGCGTTAATTCTTCAGCACTCAGCTTTCTTCACAGTCCAATTCTCACATCTATACATGACCACTGGGGAAAACCATAGCCTTGACTAGACTTACTTTTGTGGCCAAATATTGGAGTTTCAACTTCAACAACAGTCCTTCAATGAACACCCAGGACTGATCTGCTTTAGGATGGACTGGTTGGATCTCCTTGCAGTCCAAGGGACTCTCAAGGGTCTTCTCCAACACCACAGTTCAAAATCAGCAATTCTTCAGCCCTCAGCTTGCTTTATAGTCCAACTCTTACTTACATACATGACCACCGGAAAAACCATAGCCTTGACTAGACACACCTTTGTTGACAAAGTGATGTCTCAGTTTTTTAATATGCTGTCTAACCTGGTCATAGCTTTTCTTCCAAGGAGCAAGAGTCTTTTAATTCATCGGGGAGGGGAACGGGCTAAAGTAAGGTCCCCTGGATTGATCAGGTACTGGGCAGGATTAGGCGGAGAAGACAATGGCACCCCACTCCAGTACTCTTGCCTGGAAGTCCCATGGACGGAGGAGCCTGGTAGGCTGCAGTCCATGGGGTCGCGAAGAGTCGGGCACGACAGCTCTGTCGGGCACGACTCCCCTTTCCCTTTTCACTTTCATGCATTGGAGAAGGAAATGGCAACCCACTCCAATGTTCTTGCCTGGAGAATCCCAGGGACAGGGGAGTCTGGTGGGCTGCCGTCTACGGCGTCCCACAGAGTCAGAGACTACTGAAGCGATTTAGCAGCAGCAGCAGCCAGGATTAGGAGGCGGGGTCGAGAGGGGGGAACTCGCGGGGGCGGGGCGACGCGGCGCGGCGTCATATTGGAGGCTCCGACAGGCGCTGAGGCTGGTGGGAGTTTGCGCCGACGCGGTTGCCACTGTTTCCGCCGTTTTTTTTTTTTTTGGCTTGCCGAATCCGCCATATTGAAGAGGGCCGGGGCAGGCGATTTCTGGAACTCCAGCGGCCCCGTATTCCGCCCTAAAGGGGTTTTGTGGAGCCCAGCCCCTTCAAGCGTCACTCAGCTCCCAGGCCTTTCAGGAGTTTGGCTACTTGTGTTGCCTTCTCCTTTACGGGAGACTGCCGCCTTAGCGACTCATTTTAGTGTTGGCGTTGGCGCTAGGACTGAGTCGGAGTGAAGAGACCAGGCACTAAAAGGTGAAACCGCAGATGCAGGAGCACTAAGCGGACGTTAAACAGGAGAAACGGTCCACCTGGAGACCATCTAAGGACAGAGAAACGCCACCGCGAGGAAAAAAAGAGGTAAGAGGGCCGCAACGTGTGGAGTAGGGAGCAGGGCCTTTTTTCCTCAGGCTACAGGCCGGAGCTCGGCCGTGGCAATTTTTTACCAGTACTAGGAGTTGAGCTTTGTATTTCCTTTCGCTGTCGTGTAGTTTGTTTTTGAGGTGAAAGGCCCTGCATTGAACAGTGAATAGCCACCCCTCCACACCTCCTCAGGGATTCAGCGGCTGGAGCTTGTTAGGTATATCTTCGTCCTTTTGTTGGGGTGGGGGGTCTGTTAGGCCCTCTTTTGTCTACCACCACCCAGGTGGAGTGTCTCTAACCACGCTAGTGGGTGCGGATCCGGCGCTCTAGAAATGTGCCTGTGTTTTGAACTGTAAAGGAAAATGGCTGTTGTCTCTCTCTCCACCCCCCGCCCCCCACCCCTTTTTTTCCTCCGGTAAGCTTTTTTTTCCTGTGCCGAGAGGCTAACCGCCCCACCTTCAGGAATTGTGGCACAATCTTCAGAGGAGATTGGTCTCCTCTTTACACTTAACGGCAAACGCCATCACTGAGACAGAGCGATTTGAAGTGGAGTTGGGCTCCAGCTCCGCATGTCTCTCAGATTTTGACGTTTGTGCACTTCCGGAATACTACACCAAAGTGATTATGGCTGAGGGTTGATGGAAGGTGGTGAAGATAATCTATTCCACGTTTGCTTTCACTTTTTTCTTTCTTCGCTACAGAAATTTTAGCTTCACTCAGTTTCTTAAGAAGTACAGTTTCATTTTTGTTATGTGATCCATTACGTTTCAAATATATAAATTTTTTCGTTATTATGAAATATTACAGTTCTGTAGCACATACTTATGAAATTCTGCTAAAATGTTACTTGAATATGCCACTGTGCACATTCTCCATAGGTGTTTTAAGTAATGTAAGAGCTTTTTAAACCTTTGAGCTTTAGCTTTTAGATGTGGATTAAATTTGCATTTTGTGTTTTTTAAATGATATATGTCCTGTAACATTTTCTTACCAGGGAACGCAGGTATTCGTTCTTTAAAGCTGCTGACGTTCGTGTACATAAAAAACAGTTTGGTATGCTCTTCTTAGGAAAGTTTATTTTTTTGCTAGTCTTATTAGAGATTATATCCTATAAGTAAGATTATAGTCTGACAATAACCTTCGGTGCCTAGCTTAAACATAAATTTTCGTTCTGCTCATTCGGAAATTAAAGCATGTAGCTTAAGTGGCTTAATATTTAGGAGCGATTTGCCATTATTATTTCAAAGGACGCCTTTTGGTATATTTCATAAATTTCAAGATACATTACGTAGATTGTAACTCTTTTTCTTATATTTTTCCCATATATAAAATTTTACACTATATCGTATTGATATTTTAAGTGTTATTCCTTTTTTTGGTTAGACAATATTATTGAATGTTTCTTAGGAATTTAGAGAGAATTTCAGTGGCGACTGCATAACAGCAAAACATTAATTACATTTAAAACTGTTTAAGTTCTGAAGTAATTTTTTTAAGAGCAGATTTTTACCGTAAATCATATTAGTGGGTAGAAGTCGGTCTTTTTTCTGGTTACCTTGAAATGCATTTTCAATATTAAAGTAAGATAAAGCAGTTTTCATGGATAATTTTTCTTTGATGCAGCTTACTGTGTTTGAAATTGGATATTTTTCAAGTGTTGGTGTGGAAACAATATGGTTTTGGATTGGCTAGTACTTAGGAGCAGAATTACTGGATTGTATTTAAATTTAAGATTAATTTAAACTGTACAATCTTGTTCCCACCAAGATTGCCCCATTTTACATTCCTGCCAACAGTTTATGAGATTTCCAGTCCGTTTTGACTAATTTTCATTTTCTGGTATACTGATTTTAGTGGACTTGTAGTGATATCTTACTGTGGATAATTTGCATTTCCTACTGACTAATCATATTGAGGATAATCTTATTTACTTGTTGGCTGTTTGTATATCTTCACTTGGAGAAATATCTATTTAAACTCTCATTTAAAAAAAATTTCTGTTTATATTGTATCTTTTCTCTGGTATATGACTTGGAATATTACTCTTAATCTGTGGTCTTTATGGTGTGTTTAGAAATCCAGTAGTCTCTAATTTTCATTAAGTTCACATTGTTAGTGTTTTTCTTTTTATCACTTTTCATGTCTAGCCAGAAAATCTTTGCTTAGCTGAAGGTCATAAAGGTTCATATTTTTTATGGATTTTACAAAGTATTTATGTCTTGGTTTGCTGTCCTTGTTAACATTTGTGTATTGTGTAATTTAGGGATCCAGATTCATCTTTTGCAGGTGGATATCCAGTTGATTCATGGAAGGTTGTTCAAAATATTTTTCTTTCACCCTACAGTTAGTCTTGGCACGTTTGTTGAAAATCATTTGACATATTAAAAAAGGTTTTATAAATAAGGGCTTATTTCTGAACTACATTTGATGTATTGATGTGTCTTGGGTATCCTCACAGTAGCATTGCATAAGTTATATTCTAATGACAGTGACAGTTAAATTGTTAAAAAAAAATTGTGATGGTGATGGTGGTTTAGTTGCTAAGTCATATCATAGGAGTCATAAAACTCTTTTGTGACCCCATGGACTGTATCCCACCAGGTTCTTCTGTCTATGGGATTCCCCAGGTTTCCTTCAGGTGCTCTTCCCAGCTCAGGAACTGAAGCTCCATTTCCTGCTTGACAGACAGATTTTTACTCCTGGGCCATCTGAAAACCTCCAGTGGTATTAAGTACAGTTGTTGGGCAGCCATTGTGAGAATGACACTTTTATATTACCTTTGCATTTTACTTTCACCTTATGTTTCCTGAATCTTGATACATTTCCTTACTTCAGTACTCAAGAAATAAAAATTTAGCTTCCATTTTGCTCTGTTAGAAGTTGTGTCCTTATAAACATTGATTATCATTAAGTAGTCTATTTGAATATAGAGTCTGACAATATTTGGGAAAGCTTTAACAGAGTTTTTTTGCTCTACCCTGATACTTTAAAAGCACTTGTGGAGCTTTTAAAATATCCTGGTAATTATTTTTACACTCTCCTCCCAACTCCCCAGCAACAGCTCCCACTTAATTTGTCAACAGTTTGTTACTGTTTCTAAGCATGCAGTTTTAATTTTTTAGTGTGTTAGTTACTCAGTGTCTGACTCTTTGTAATCCCATGGACTGTAGCCTGCCAGGTACCTCTGTCCATTGGATTTTCCAGGCAAGAATACTGGAGTGGGTTGCCATTTTCTTCTCTTGTGATCCAGGGATTGAACCTGACTCTTGTGCATTGCAAGCAGATTCTTTACCATTTGAGGCACAAACCATCATTTTTAAAGTTGTGTGCTCTGCTGAAAGAATCTGCCTGCAGTGTAGGAGACCTGGGTTCGATTCCTGGGTTGGGAAGATCCCCTGGGGAAGGAAATGGGTACCCACTCCAGTATTTTGGCCTGTAGAATTCCATGGATTGTATATGGTCCATGGGGTCGCAGAGTCAGACAGAACTGAGCGACTTTCACTTTTGCATTTTAATTATGTTAGTGCTATTTAGCACTTAGTATGCGTCATTTTATTAAGCTACTGTTCTTTCCCCAGACTTGAAAATTGAGTTCTGAGGTCAGCTAGTGGTGATTCCATCTTTTGTACAAATTATTGTCATAGTATTCTATAATCACTGGTTTGTATTTTTCATCTTTAAACATTGAAATGTGACAATCAGAATAGACTCAGGTTTGATTAAAGTTTTTTTTTGGTTATATTGTTTTAAAGATTATTAAATTATTTCAGTACTGAGAAGTAGCCACAGAGATGTGTATTCAACAGAGTTAAAATTCTGTTTTCCTGTGGCTTCCAACACATACAGAATGTTTTAATTGGTGAGTTTATTTTAAAAAATATTTGGATAACTTTATTTGTGACCTCGCTCAGTTGCGGCCAACTCTTTGCAACCCCATGGATGTAGCCTACCAGGGTCCTCCGTCCGTGGGATTTTTCAGGCATAATACTGGAGTTGGTTGCCATTTCCTTTTCCAGGAGATCTTCCCGACCCAGGGATTGAACCCAGGTCTCCTGCATTGTAGGCAGACGCTTTACCGTCTGAGCCATCAGGGAAGTTCCAATACATATATATATTTGTAGTATTTTATTTGTATGGCTGTGGCAAGCCCTGGTTATGGCATGTGGGATCTAGTTCCCTGACCAGGGATCAAACCCAGGCTCCCTGTATTGAGAGCACAGTTTTAGCCACTGGATCACCAGGGAAGTCCAGAGTATATTTTTATTGTTAATTTTGTCATTTTTGATGTAGTTTTTCAGGAATGTAAAATAGTAGTCCTTTGTGTTCCAGGAAATGTATAGAAAAATTTACCTGTAAAAATACATAGTTGTACGCTGTCCTTAGATCTTTAGAGGAGAGCTCAGTTGTAAAGAATCTGCGGAAGACCCTGGTTTGATTCCTGGGTCGGGAAGATCCTCGAGAATGGATAGGCTGCCCACTCCAGTGTTTTTGAGCTTCCCCTGGTAAAGAATCCCCCTGCAGTGTGGAAAACCTGGATTGGAAAGATACCTTGGAGAAGGGAAAGGCTACCCATTCCAGTATTCTGGCCTGGAGAATTCCATGGACTATCCATGGAGTCTCAAAGAATTGGACATGACTGAGTGACTCATTTTAGCCTAGAGTGGTGCTCTTGAGATGCTGCATTTCTGATAAGTTCTCAGGTGGTGTGCTGAAGCTTCTGGTCTTAAAGAATATGCAGAGAACTCTTGGCTTTGAGTATATTTCCAGTGTAGCCTACATTTTATTCTAAGCACTTACGCACGTGTATATTTGGGGTGCATGTGTCTATTAAAGTTATGTTTATTGTTGATGAATGAAAAGTTTTGGACCCTATAAAAGAGAACTAGAAGACAAAACAGATATGTGCAAATATTTTATCTCTGATAGCACCATGTAGAAACAATCATATAGTTAGGTATTTTTTCATGTTAACTTTTTAAAAATAAGTGAAAATACTGTAGGTACAAGTTAGTACTTACTTCGTCATAGAAAGTTATTGTAAGTAGGATTATTCAGGCCTGTTAATACTGCATCTTATAAATGTATTGTGATATAGTTAATTTTCCACTTGATGCCCTTTTTAGATTGTCTGCTGTTTTGGTTGCTGTGATCTTTTTTGTTTTGGCAAATACTTGAATATTACCTTGAATCAAAGTTTTTGTTAGTTGCTGTGTATTTCAGTTTAATAAAATTTTCCTGTTTTTCCTCTACTTCCTTAAAGTTTTAGTGTTTAGGTATATACTACCTGCTCATTCCTCCTGGAAGATTCATAATCCTTGTCTCTATGTCAAATACTGCTGCTGCTTCCTCCCCAAAACTTCTCACTATATTGCTTAAAACACCCATGATGAAGTTAGTTTTAACAGAACTTTGTTTCTAGCTCTTAAAAGCCTCACACATAACCAAAAACTCTTTCATATACTCCATTTATTTTAACTCAGGTGTTTCCTTGTAAACTGGAGGTTTACAATTTTATAACTTCATTCTGTTCTTTTGGGGAGGATTTTTTTTGTTCTTAGAGCTAGTTATTTTTGATCTTCAGTGGCAGAGAGATTTTCCCATTGTGAGTTTAGTATCTGTTTCCACCTTTGATATGAGATTGATTAATTGTATTTAAATGTATTTTCCTCTTTTTACTTGAGGTAGTTGCCCAGACCTTTCTGTAAATAATCTCTGGTTGTGGTGAGCAGGGGACTACTCTCTAGTTGTGGTGCATGGGCTTTTCATTAAGGTGACTTCTTTTGTGGCACTTGGGCTTAGTTGCTCTGCAGCTTGTGGGATCCTCCCAGACCAGGGATAGAACTACTGTTACCTGCATTACAAGGTGGATTCTTAATCACTGGACCACCAGGGAAGTCCTCATAGTACTTTTGATTATAATGATCTGGGTGGTGGGAGGAATTGGCTTGGACTGGTTGGCAAGTTCAGTGGTTAGAGAACACAGAGTTGCTAAGCATCTTGCAATTCACAAAATATCCCCAACCCTGAGAATTATTTGATGTTTATAGTACTGAGATGCCTTGGTCTGCAGAGTTGTTTGGAATCATAGTTCTATTAAGTTTGCATCCCCATAGCTTGAGGGCTATTGGTGGCTCAGATGGTAAAACGTCTGCCTGCAATGCGGGAGACCCGGGTTCAATCCCTGGATCAGGAATATCCCCTGGAGAGGGAAATGGCAACCCACTCCAGTACTCTTGTCTGGAAAATTCCATGGACAGAGGAGCGTTGTAGGTTATAGTCCATGGGGTCGCAAAGAGTTGGACACAACTGAGGGACTTCACTCACTCATTCATCTTGTGAGCTGGAGGTAGAGGGGCTGAGAGTTAGATGAGACTAATGTAGTAGTGTCCATAGGTATATCCATTCCTTGTTAGGAGAGGGTGTTATCTGAGCCATGGAAACTGCTTTAAATTGAATTGTTGTCGATAAAGGATTAGTTTAGTAATCCTCAGTGCTGGTTTTGTGGGAATTACATTAGTGGAATGAGAATCATGGGAAGCTTTTCTGGCTTCCTTTTAGCTACTGGTGCTACAGATAGCACCATTCAGTAGAACCCTGTTTTATCTTCCTTTTCTCTCCTGTGTTAACTCATCAAAGTAATATATTGACAGTTTACATTGCCAGCAAGGCAAGTAATGGGTTATTGTGACCTCTTACAGAGCTGAGAAAGAAATATTATCTGCTACTAATTAGTTTACTGGTGCCAGGAAGAAATTGCCTTTTCCTCTGTTTTGGGGCATTCAGGCCATTCTGTGTCTTCTTAGGAAATCTAGTAAATGTGTAGTACAGATGCAGACTAGAAAGGAGGGAGGAGGTGGTGACTCATACAACACAGGGAGAATTCTGTGTTTAGAAATTTTCTTTGCTGCCTTTATTGTTCAGTTGCTAAGTTGTATCCGATTCTTTGCAATCCCATGAACTGCAGCACACCAGGCTTCCTGTCTTTCACTATTTCCTGCAGTTTGCTGAACTCATGTCTATTAAGTCAGTGATGCCACCCTATCAGTCCCTTCTCCTCTGGCCCTTAATGTTTCCAGCATCCAAGTCTTTTCCAGTCAGTCAACTCTTCGCATTACTTTTTGCAAAGTATTCCAATACTTTGGCCAAAGTATTGAAATTTTAGCCTCAGTCCTTCCAGTGGATATTCAGGGCTGATCCCCTTTAGAATTGACAGGTTTGATCTTCTTGCTGTCCTGCCTTAAAAGCAATTTTATTTCATCAAATTTAAATCCATTTGTAGTAGCATGTTCTTTTACTTGCTAAATATTATTGAATAACTGAATTTTTACTTATTAACATTTATACTGTGATTATTTAGACTCCCAGGGATTGTTGTTACATAATCTACTTTATCACATTGTTAATGAATTATTAATATATTACTGATTCAGTGAAGGTGAAGTTGCTCAGTCGTGTCTAACTCTTTGCGACCCCGTGGACTGAAGCCTACCAGGCTCCTCTGTCCATGGAATTTTCCAGGCAATAGTCCTGAAGTGGATTGCCATTTCCTTCTCCAGGGGATCTTCCCAACCCAGGGATCAAACCCAGGTCTTCCGCGTTGTAGACAGACGCTTTACCGTCTGAGCCACCAAGGAAGTCCATATTATTGACTTACTGGTTATTAAAGAACCTAAAGAAACAGTGCTATAGTATATGCCATTCAGAAAGTTTTCTGTAATGTCTCTTGAGTGAAATTCTTGGTGTCTGAAGTGAAGTTATGTATTCTGAGATCAGCATATGTGACTAGTGGAGGGGGAGTTTGGTAGTTAATATGTAAGTATCCTTCTGTCTGTTAAGATATCTTGGGTGGTAGTACTAGTGCTTCAAACAGTTTGTGAGTTGTTTAACCTTAAAATGAGAGACTTAAGAGATTTCCCTAGTGGTCCAGTGTTTAAGTCTCTGAGATTCCACTGCAGGGAACGTGGGTTTTTGGTTCCTTATCTGAAAACTAAGATCCCAATTGCTTCAAGGTATGGCCAAGTAAAATAGCTTACTGTTTGCTATCTTGAAAGTGAAGTGTCAGTCAGTCAGTTGTTTCTAAGTGACCTCATTCCCAACCCAGGGATTGAACCCAGGTCTCCTGCATTCCTGGCGGATTCTTTACCAACTGAGCTATGATGGTTTGCTATCTTCTGTCCTGTTCCGTTCAGTCACTCAGTCGTGGCCGACTCTTTGCGACTCCATGAATCGCAGCACGCCAGGCCTCCCTGTCCATCACCAACTCCCGGAGTTCACTCAGACTCACGTCCATTGAGTCCGTGATGCCATCCAGCCATCTCATCCTCGGTCGTCCCCTTCTCCTCCTGCCCCCAATCCCTCCCAGCATCAGAGTCTTTTCCAATGAGTCAGCTCTTCGCATGAGGTGGCCAAAGTACTGGAGCTTCAGTTTTAGCATCATTCCTTCCAAAGAAATCCCAGGGTTGATCTCCTTCAGAATGGACTGGTTGGATCTCCTTGCAGTCCAAGGGACTCTCAAGAGTCTTCTCCAACACCACAGTTCAAAAGCATCAATTCTTCTGCGCTCAGCCTTCTTCACAGTCCAACTGCCCCTAATCCCTCCCAGCATCAGAGTCTTTTCCAATGAGTCAGCTCTTTGCATGAGGTGGCCAAAGTACTGGAGTTTCAGCTTCAGCATCATTCCCTCCAAAGAAATCCCAGGGCTGATCTCCTTCAGAATGGACTGGTTGGATCTCCTTGCAGTCCAAGGGACTCTCAAGAGTCTTCTCCAACACCACAGTTCAAAAGCATCAATTCTTCTGCGCTCAGCCTTCTTCACAGTCCAACTCTCACATCCGTACATGACTACTGGAAAAACCATAGCCTTGACTAGACGGACCTTAGTCGGCAAAGTAATGTCTCTGCTTTTGCATATGCTATCTAGGTTGGTCATAACTTTTCTTCCAAGGAGTAAGTGTCTTAATTTCATGGCTGCAGTCACCATCTGCAGTGATTTTGGAGCCCCAAAAAGTAAACTCCTCATAAATAGTGCTAATTTTTGCTTCTTAGGTGTGATTTGCCTCCTCATTTTCTAGCAACAAGGGAGCTTAGGTCCCAAAAAGATGAAGAGAATTATCCAGGCTTACATGTTGAGTTAGGCCTATAGCTAAGACCAAAACCTAAGCTCATTTACTCCCCAGCACTTCATCATTGTGGTGTGTCTAAGCACCATTTTTACTGTAATTATTTCCTTTATATCAGTGTTTCATGTAAAATGCATTTTATTTAACATATAAAGTTACTTTAAAAGGACATTTTATATCACTGCCTTAGATGGAAAATCTGTGGAACCCAGCTATAGATCAGAAAAGCTACAATGAAGACAAAACAATGTGGTTTAGTTAGATGTCCTTGTTTTGAGGCTAAAGCCTGTTCTATTTTTTTAAAGAGGAGATTAGTAGTTTTTAGGTATTAAAGACATACTAGAACTAAAATGACATGATGCAGAGGATTGCATAAGGAATGACATTTTCCCCTGTGTAAGTCGGGTATTTTACCTCATTTCCTGTACCACTGCCAGTGGGTATGGCTAAGAAACTTGTGCTGTATGCCTTGCAGGCTCTCCAGAGAGCAAAGTAGGTGGGCTTTGAATATATTTTGCAGAAAAGCAGTGGATAAGGGTTAGTGTAGAGATGTGATTTACCATGGGGATGAAGATTTCAGAGAACTGGTATTGTTAACATTCTTATTGATCAAAGCGTGCCTGGTCCCTTTGTTAGGGTTGGTGAGAAAAGATTGACAATAATTGAGACCTGTTTTCTTTCTTAGTAGAAATGCTATTGGTCTTTGGGGCCAGATCAGTGTTACTCAGGACTGTCCCTAGCATAGGTTCTCTTGTTCCCTGGGCACTTATGATTTTGGTGTTGACCATCTGGTGATGTCCAGAGTCTTCTCTTGTGTTGTTGGAAGAGGGTGTTTGCTATGACCAGTGCATTTTCTTGGCAAAACTCTATTAAGTCTTTGCCCTGTTTCATTCCACATTCCAAGGCCAAATTTGCCTGTTACTCCAGGTGTTTCTTGACTTCCTACTTTTGCATTCCAGTCCTCTATAATGAGAAGGACATCTTTTTTGGGTGTTAGTTCTAAAAGATCTTGTAGGTCTTCATAAAACCCTTGAACTTCAGCTTCTTCAGCATTACTGGTTGGGGCATGGATTTGGATAATTGTGATAATGAATGGTTTGCCTTGGAAACAGAGATCATTCTGTCATTTTTGAGATTGCATCCAAGTACTGCATTTCGGACTTTTTGTTGACCATGATTGCTACTCCATTTCTTCTGAGGGATTCCTGCCCGCAGTAATAGATATAATTGTCATGTGAGTTAAATTCACCCATTCCAGTCCATTTTAGTTTGCTGATTCCTAGAATGTTGACGTTCACCCTTGCCATCTCTTGTTTGACCACTTGCAATTTGCCTTGATTCATGGACCTGACATTCCAGGTTCCTATGCAGTACTGCTCTTTACAGCATCAGATCTTGCTTCTATCACCAGTCACATCCATAACAGGGTATTGTTTTTGCTTTGGCTCTATCCCTTCATTCTGTCTGGAGTTATTTCACCACTGATCTCCAGTAACATATTGGGCACCTAATGACCTGGGGAGTTTCTCTTTTGGTATCCTATCATTTTGCCTTTTCATACTGTTCATGGGGTTCTCAAGGCAAGAATACTGAAGTGGCTTGCCATTCCCTTCTTCAGTGGACCACATTCTGTCAGACCTCTCCACCATGGCCCTCCCATCTCGAGTTGCCCCGTAGGCATAGCTTGGTTTCATTGAGTTAGACAAGGGTGTGATTAGATTGACTAGTTTTCTGTGAGTATGGTGTCATTGTATCTGCTCTCTGATTACCTTTTGCAACACCTACCATCTTCTTGGGTTTCTCTTACCTTGGGCTTGGGGTATCTTCACGGCTGCTCCAGCAAAGCACAGCCACTGCACCTTACCTTGGACGAGGGGTATCTCCTTACCGCCACTGTTTCTGACTTTCAACGTAGGATAGCTCCTCTAGGCCCTCCTGTGCCTAGACTTGAGGTTACATATGAATTTTATGATGAATGTTTATGTACAAAAAATGTTACTGCTCTATTGATTGGGATTTCATTGATTCTACAGATTGACATCTTCTGAATTTTTAAAACAATTTAAAGTTATTTATTTAGTTGGCTGTGTTGGCTCTTAATTGCAGCATATTTTAGTTGTAGCCTGCAAACTTTTAGTTGGGGCATGTGGGATCTATCACCCTAACCAGGGAAGGAACCTGGGACCTTGTGTTGAGAACAGAGTCTTGCCATTGGACCACCAAGGATGTTCCTAGATCGACATTGTTTTTTATTATTTATTTATTTTTGGCTGTGCTGCGTCTCTGTTGCTGCACTCAAGCTTTCTCTAGTTGACTCAGACCAGGGCTGCTCTTCTCTGTGGTTGTGAGCATCTCACTGTGGTGGCTTTTCTTGTTTTGAAGCATGGGTTGTGGGTGCACAGGCTTCAGTAGTTGTAGCATGAAGACTGTAAAGCACAGACTCAGAAGATGTGCACAGGCTTAGTGGCTCCATAGCTGACATGTGAAATCTTCCTAGGGCAGGGATCAAACTCATGTTCTATGTAGTGGTAGGCAGATTCGTATTTGCTGTACCTAGATTTGATACTTTATTAATAAGTCCTCTAATCTGTGACATGGGTTATCTTTCCATTTGTTAATAGATTCTTTGATTTCTTTGAGAAATGTAGTTTTTCAGGGTATGTGGAACCTTTTTTCTTTGGTTAAGTTTATTCTTAAACATTTTATTCTTTTTTAATGTTCAAATAGAATTATTTTCTTAATTTCCTTTTAGGATTCTTTTTTATTTTTAGTGAACTGGTTTTTAGGATGTTGACTTTTGTACCTGAAACTTCGTAAAACCATTAATTCTAATAGTTTTTATATTGTGGAAGCTTTATGTTATGCATATGGTTCAGCAGTTGCAACATTTATGTATGAGATTATGTAATTTCTGGCAGGCATAATTTATCTTCCTTTTTTGATTGTGATGCCTTTTGTTTTTTCTTTCCTAAATGCCCTGACTCAGAGTTACAAATCTGTATTAAATAGGACTGATGAAATAGCATTGCCTGTTCGTAATCTTAGAAAGCTTTCAGTATTATGGTTTTTGCTGTGGATTTTTCATATTTGGCTTCTTATGTTGGGTTTCCTTCTCTTTATTATTTATCATAAGAGGATGTTCAATTTTGTCTAATCCTTTTTCTCCATCAGTTGAGATAATCACTGGTATTTCTCCCTTTACTCTTTTAGTGTAGAGTATTACGTTGTTTGATTTAAAAATCCCCCTTGGTTGTAGTATTTAAACATAATGTGCTGTTGAATTTGATTTGATAGAGTATTTAGGTGAGAATTTTTGCATCAATATTCATTAGGAATTTTTGCATCAATATTCTTGTTCCTTGTTGCTAAAGTATATTTTAAAAAGATCTGAAATAACAGCCTTACTTGATTAGTTAAGGTACTAGAAAAAGAACCTACCCCACAGTTAGCCCCACAGTTAGCAAGAGGAAGGAAACAATAAAGATTAGTAGAGAGATAAAGAATAGAACTAAAACAGAGAAAATCGGTGAAACCAAACTGCTCTTTGAAGAAGTCAGTACAGTTGACAAATGAGAGTGATAATAAAGAGAAGACTGAAATTACTGAAACTAGAAATAAAACTGGAAATATAACATTTATAACACATATGCCAAAATATGTTGATTTGTAAGAAAATAGTCTGTACTATTCTATACATCACGAAATTAAGTAAACTAGAAGATGCAGAGAAATAGCTAGAAACATTAAAACCAATCAGGATCAAATCATTGCATAGACATAAAACTACTAAGACTTATCAGTAATCAGAAATCTTCCAACAAAGAAAAGCACTGAACCGATGATATTACTTGTGAATTCTTTCATTCAAGTGATATATATTTGAATGTTAAATATTTAAATAATATATTTATAGTGACGTTCTGAAATATTTGCACAAATTGAAGAGGAGGAAATGTTTATTGAGTCCAGCATTAGGCTGCTGCTTCAGCCAAAAACTGAAGAAATCAATGTAAGCAAACTAATAGCATAAGGAGAAAAAGTACATAATAATCTCAATTTTTGGAGATAAACATTTAATAAAATTCTTATCAGCATTTTGAGTTACCATCATTCTTGTAGCCTGCAAATTTTTGCTAGGGAAATTTCTAATCATCATCTATAGGTGCCCTTGTATGTGACAAGTCATTTTTCTCTTACTCCTTTTGAGATTCTCTTTAAGTGTGACTTCTGATTGTTAGGTATCTAGGCATGAGTGTCTAGGGTGTATTTTGGAGTTCTTTGTTGAAATTCTCTCTTTATGTATTTTCTGGTTTTGTTTATCTGTGTTCTCTTTCAGGTCATTCTGCAGTTTTAAGACATTTGAAAAACATTCTACAGGGTTGGTTGTTTGTCCCTTTGATAAGGCCTATTTCCCCATTTTTTGGTGCACTTTATGATTTTTTTGTTGTTGAGTTAGGGTTTGTTGGTGAAAACAGCCAGAGTTTCAGACTTTACTGATTGCCTTTGTGTAGAGGGAAACCTTGGAGAAGGCAATGGCACCCACTCCAGTGCTCTTGCCTGGAGAATCCCATGGACGGAAGGCCTGGTGGGCTGCAGTCCATGGGCTCGCTAGGAGTCGAACACAACTGGGTGACTTCGCTTTCGCTTTTCACTTCCGTGCATTGGAGAGGGAAATGGCAGCCCACTCCGGTGTTCTTGCCTGGAGAATCCAGGGGAGCCTGGATGGGCTGCCATCTATGAGGTCATGCAGAGTCAGACATGACTGAAGCGACTTAGCAGCAGCAGCAGAGGGAAACCTTCACCAGTCAGGCCACCTAGATGGAGGAGCTCTGAGACCTTCTTAGGCATTTATGTTATGGCTTTGTGTGCTTTTCTCCTATGCCTCTGTCAGGGTACTTGGAAATCCCTAGGAAAGCCAGAAATCTGGACCTAAGTTCCACTTCATAACTTCTGTCCTGGGAGAGGCATCAGCTGGAGCCAAGAATTGGGTATTCTTTCTCTCTTTTGGGCTTCCCTCGTGGCTCAGAGGTTAAAAGCATCTGCCTTCAATGCGGGAGACCTGTGTTTGATCCCTGGGTCGGGAAGATCCCCTGGAGAAGGAAATGGCAACCCACTCCAGTATTCTTGCCTGGAAAATCCCACGGACAGAGGAGCCTGGTGGGCTACAGTCCACGGGGTCGCCAAGAGTCAGACACGACTGAGCAACTTCACTTTCAGTTTCTCTCTTTTACTTTGAGCTACATTGGGTTGGGAAATGAACCAGTGTAAATAAAACTCATTGTACTCTTAAGCTCCTCACAGTTCTTTGTTTTATTAAATAACTCTCCTGAGTCTGGAAGCTCTATATTAACCAGTTTCTAGTTGTATCAGAATTGTATTTTGATCTACGTATTGCTGTTAACTTAGTATTTATGTGGGAGAACTTACTATTAATGTGGGAGAACCAGTGCCTGTAGCTGTCCTCATTGCTAATGTCACTCTTCTAGTATGAACTTCTAGCTAAAGAAAAGTGATACTTTTCTAGTCCTGAAAATATGTTGAAATACTGAAGTTTGAATATGAGGGAAAATGCTGTGGGAAATCTAACATTGCTGAATTCATTTTAAGTGATTTGATTAATTTCTAAATTGCTCTTTAGTGTTTTAGGATATAGTTTCTTTGTAGTGCTGAATTGCTGCTTGGACAAAACACTGAGACTTTACAAAAAATAATAGTTATGATCTGGGAGAAAGGTATTTTGTTTGAGAGGAGGGAGATTGCATTGCCACTTTATTTCCCTTTGCACTGATTGATAATTCTTTTGTTATCAATGACTTATTGAATGACTTATTCCTTTTGCTAGGTTACTTAAGATGTGTCTCTAGATAGAGGGATATGGGAGATATAAAATGACAGAGTAATACAGTTTTAAGATGCTTTAATTCAAGTAACCTCAAATGTCAAAGAATACAAAGCAAGGGAAAACTGTGTGAAACATTTTTTAACATTTATTTTTAAAATTTATTTTAATTGGAGGTTAATTACTGTATAATATGGTATTGGTTTTGCCGTACATCAATATGAATCACCACAGGTATACATGTGTTCCCTATCCTGAACCCCCCTCCCCCGTAGCATCCCTCTGGGTCATCCCAGTGCACTAGCCCCAAGCATCCAGTATCATACATTGAACCTGGACTGGCGATTCATTTCATATATGATATTATACATGTTTAATGCCATTCTCCCAAATCATCCCACCCTTTCCCTCTCCCACAGAGTCCAAAAGCCTGTTCTATATATCTGTGTCTCTTTTGCTATCTCACATACAGGGTTATCCTTAACCATCTTTCTAAATGTAGGACCTCTCCCCCGTGTCAGGAAATAGTATTGTTTTAAAGAGAAACTGGATTAATTCTAGGATTGTATACTTTATTACCTGTGGTTTACCTATGCTCTGTCCTTTTCCGCAAACTTGTTAGCTGTGTTTGGTTAAATTACTTAATTTCTTAGACCTTTGTGTTTCTTTGGTTTCACAAAATCTGTGTAACCTGAAAAGAGTTATAGAAACTAAGTGGGATCTTGGTCCTAGAACAGCTATCTCTATTGCCCTCCCCCAAACACTCATCCATAAAATTTTAATTGCAGCTTTTCACAAACTGGTTTCTTTTCAGAGCCAGCCACAACACTTCCTTAAGTGTATAGCCCTGAAAATAATTTTGAACACAGACAACATGATGAGAAACCAGAATGACACTACATGTTTTCAAGAAATTTTTGCAAAAGGACAGATATTTAAACATATTTTTGACCAAGAAAAATGGATCCAGAAAGAAATGGAGCTGAATCTTAGATCAAGGCCCTTTTACATGTGGTGCATACACAGTGGGATCAGAAGTGCACGTAAAGAAGGCTAGAAGAAGAGAATGTTAGAATTAAACAGCTGTTTAAATGAGAATTCATTTTTTTTGAGATGTAAGAAAAAATGATTTAATTTTTGTTAGCAATAGTTCTCAAAAGATGATATAATTTCTCCCAAGTTTAAAAAATGATCTATATAATATAAAATTTGAGTGAGAATGTCTGAGTATTAAAAGACATTAGGTGAAAGATTCTGATCTTCCAGTGACCTTGTGGAAATGTGTATGTATATGTTTGTTTATATAATCTGTATGAGTACTTCAGGTCTTTTTAAAATTAATTTTCTTTCTCTATTACCTTTACATTCTCTGTTAACTTGGCTTTTCGTTTTATTTACTTAAGAGGAGTATACTTCTAAGCGTTTATATTTTTGCAGTATGTTTAAGGCAAAAACTGATCGATCATTCTCTAGATTCTTTTGTAAGTAAAAAATGTTAAGTAAGAACTTTGCATTTTTTTTCTGGAATATTATATAAGAAGGCTTTATGTAAATTTATTAAATAACAATGTTTATAAAACTTTTAACTTTTACTTCTGTCTTTTTTACAGCCATCTGTTATTGATTGTAGAGGTTGGTGATGTTAACAATATATATGTTAAACTTAGAATAATTCATTATTTATTTTTAAAATATTTTAAACAAATATACCCTTTGTTCCCTCTACTTTCAGGTAGTGAAATGGTCTCTGCAAGAATGGTCTGTCCTTGAATTGGAGATATTTAAGGCTGATATATCCTGGTGCTTCGTCTCCTATAAGTGAACTGTAATTTCTTCTCTTACAACAACTAAAAAACAGACAAAATAGCAAAAATCTTTTCTGTTTTGAGTATGACAGCCACTACTCGTGGCTCTCCAGTAGGAGGGAATGACAGCCAGGGCCAGGCTCCTGATGGACAGTCTCAGCCCCCCTTCCAGAATCAGGTAGGAGATGAAGGCTGTATTGTTTTGGGTGCTTTGAATTAGTAAACAATGACAGATACTCTGAGTAATTTGTTAAGTAATCATAAAAAAAACTATTTTCATTAAGTTATACTTAAAGTAAGTCACTGAGGCTTTTAGTAACAGGAAACCTACTGTACATAGGCTTGAGAATGTACCTTTTTAACAAAGACTTTGTGGAATTGTGAGGGCAAAAGTGTGAAATCAGTCGTTTCTCTTTTAGTTATCAACATTGACTCAAGTCACCTGTTTATGTTCATGTCTCATCTTTGTACTCATATTTACCTTATACCTCTGACTAAGTAATAGAATGTTTAATCTTCAGATTCCATATTTTTAAAATAACGTAGAGGAAATAATATTAGTAAAGAGTTTAATACAGATTTTAGTATCAAGAGTTTTGTGCTGGCTGACAACATATTTTTTTTCCCTGTTCTTTGGAAGAATTTGCATATGATGAATATATTAAAACATTCATTAACAGTAATTCTTTGATTCTGATATCTAATATTGGTAACTTGTATTTATTGTATTAAGAGGTTAATGCATTTCATTGAAGTCTGCAAAAGAGTTTTACAAAAGTGTTGGCTTTCATTTTTCTGCTCCCATATATCCATTTTTAAATTTTCATAGTTATTTCTTTTGCTTTCTTAGGGTTTAATTTGTTGTTCATTTTCTAGTTTAGGTAAGTGAACTTTCTAGTTTAGATAAGGTGATTGTTCCAGTTTTATATCAATTTTTCTATTTACTAAGACATATATTTTATACTATAAATTTTTGCTGTACCATATCCCATGACTTTTGATGTATGTTTGCATTTACTATTATTAATGTTTTAAAATTTGTGTGGTGATTTTTGTTTGTAAAGAATACTTCATAAACATGATGCTTCATCTGCAAGCAGTTAGAGATTTTCTGGGTAACTTGTCTTGGTTGTAAATTATTCCTTTGTGAGTAGAGAGTCTATTCTCTGGTGTCTCACATGGAAATTTAGTGAGAGTTGAAATGTTGCTAAAGATCCCCTAGAGTAAGAAATAGCACCCATTCCAATATTCTTGTCTGGAAAATCCCATGGACAGAGGAGCTGGACAGGCTATGGTCTGTGGGTCACTGAGAGTCAGATAGAACAGAGAGAGACAATGAGAGTGAGAGGCACATTCCTGTTCCCTCTGCCCCAACATGCGGGCAAATTCAATTTCTGCCTTTTAAAAAAATGGTGTATGTTATGTTATAGCATTCATTGTACATGTCAGTTAAATGCAGTTTCCTCAGTATTTGTTTCATATATTCTGTTCAGTATATAACCTTATTTCTTTATATATATATAATTTTATTTTTGGCCATGTTGGATCTTCATTGGTGTGTGGGCTTTTCTCAACTTGCAGCAAGTGAAAGCTACCATGTAGTTGTGGTGGGTGGGTTTCTTATTGTGGTGGCTTCTGTTACAGAGCACAGGCTCTAGAGTGCTTCAGTAGTTGCAGCACATGGGCTCAGCAGTTGCAGATTCTGGGTCTAAAAAAGCAAAGGCTCAGTAGGTGTGATACACAGGCTTAGTTGCTCTGCCACATGTGGGATCTTTCTGGATCAGGGATCAAACAATGTCTCTTGCATTGATAGGCCTCTTCACCACTGAGCCACCAGGAAAGCCCTAACCTTGTTTAATTTAGTTTTAAATCTGCTGTTTTTTTTTTTTTTTCACTAGTTGAGACCTCCTTTTGTCTCTACCTGGGACTGCAATTTGATCATTCTGCTCTTCTGTGTTATATCAATTTTAGCTAGATGATTTTGAACCAGTAAGATGGGTTCACATTGAAAATAGTGACTTGGGAGGATAGGGGGTAATTGAGTCATTAATCTTTACATTTAAATCTCTTATGTGTATAGAGATTTCCTTTTATCTCAAATAATTCTTCTACCTCTAGCTCTCACGTATTAATATGGGTGTACCACTTTGCCAGGAGAAAGGAAGATTATTGTTAGGAAGGATATTGTATCCTTTTTTAAACAGCATTCATTGTCTTTGTTTTGTCTTTCATTATTCCTCTGAGTACTACTGTTTAAAATTGTTCTTGATTGGACTTTTTAATGGGCTTTTAGAGTCAAGGAAGACTTGAGCAAAAAGTACAGTTTTTTAATCTTGTTTATACTACCTTCCCATTCTTTGCCACTATCTTCATTTACCAAAGGTGGTACATTTATTAGAATCAGTAAAACTATATTGATGAATCTTTATCACAAACACTGTAGTTTACATTATGGTTCACTTGGTCTTTTCTGTATTCTGTCAGTTTTGACAAAGATATCTTCAGTTCAGTTCAGTTCAGTCACTCAGTCGTGTCCGACTCTTTGCGACCCCCTGAATCGCAGCACACCAGGCCTGCCTGTCCATCAGCAACTCCCGGAGTTCACTCAGACTCATGTCCATCGAGTTGATGATGCCACCCAGCCATCTCATCCTCTGTCGTCCCCTTTTCCTCCTGTCCCCAGTCCCTCCCAGCATCAGGGTCTTTTCCAATGAGTCAACTCTTCGCATGAGGTGGCCAAAGTACTGGAGCTTCAGCTTTAGCATCATTCCTTCCAAAGAACACCCAGGACTGGTCTCCTTTAGAATGGACTGGTTGGATCTCCTTGCAGTCCAAGGGACTCTCAAGAGTCTTTTCCAACACCACAGTTCAAACCATCAATTCTCCGGTGCTCAGCCTTCTTCACAGTCCAACTCTCACATCCATACATGACCACTGGAAAAACCATAGCTTTGACTAGACGGTCTTTTGTTGGCAAAGTAATGTCCTACTTTTGAATATGCTATCTAGGTTGGTCATAACTTTGCTTCCAAGGAGTAGGGGTCTTTTAATTTCATGGCTGCAGTCACCATCTGCAGAGATTTTGGAGCCCAGAAAAATAAAGTCTGACACTGTTTTCACTGTTTCCCCATCTATTTCCCATGAAGTGATGGGACCGGATGCCGTGATCTTCGTTTTCTGAATGTTGAGCTTTAAGCCAACTTTTTCACTCTCTTTCACTGTGATCAAGAGGCTTTTTAGTTCCTCTTCACTTTCTGCCATAAAAGTGGTGTCATCTGCATGTCTGAGGTTATTGATATTTGTCCCGGCAGTCTTTTGATTCTAGCTTGTGCTTCTTCCAGCCCATGTTTCTCATGATGTACTCTGCATATAAGTTAAATAAGCAGGGTGACAATATACAGCCTTGACGTACTCCTTTTCCTCTTTGGAGCCAGTCTGTTGTTACATGTCCAGTTCTAACTTTTGCTTCCTGACCTGGATACAGGTTTCTCAAGAGGCAGGTCAGGTGGTCTCATGTTTCCATCTTTTCAGAATCTTCCACAGTTATTGTGATCCACACAGTCAAAGGCCTTGGCATAGTGAGTAAAGCAGAAATAGATGTTTTTCTGGAATCCTCTTGCTTTTTCGATGATCCAGCGGACGTTGGCAATTTGATCTCTGGTTCCTCTGCCTTTTCTAAAACCAGCTTGAACATCTGGAAGTTCATAGTTCACGTATTGCTGAAGCCTGGCTTGGAGAATTTTGAGCATCACTTTAGTAGCGTGTGAGATCAGTGCAATTGTGCGGTAGTTTGAACATTCTTTGGCATTGCCTTTCTATGGGATTGGAATGAAAACTGACCTTTTCCAGTCATATGGCCACTGCTGAGTTTTCCAAAGATATCTTCCTGCTGCTAAGTCGCTTCAGTCGTGTCCGACTCTTTGCGACCTCACAGAGAGAGGCCCACCAGGCTCCCCTGTCCCTGGGATTCTCCAGGCAAGAACACTGGAGTGGATTGCCATTTCCTTCTCCAATGCATGAAAGTGAAAAGTGAAAGTCAGGTCGCTCAGTCGTGTCCAACTCTTAGCGACCCCATGGACTTCAGCCCACCAGGCTCCTCTGTCCATGGGATTTTCCAGGCAAGAGTACTGGAGTAGGGTGCCATTCCCTTCTCCGAAAGGTATCTTAGTATAATATAATAAAAGAGTTTCACTGCACTAAAATCGGCTTGGCCTTTTCATCCCTCCCTTCTCTGAATCCCTGGGAACTACTTGGTCTTTTGATGGTGTTTAATTGCTAAGTTCCAACTCTTTGTGATCCCATGAACTGTAGTCCACCAGATTCTCTATCCATGGGATTTTCCAGGCAAGAATACAGGAATGAGTGGCATTCCCTTTTCCAGGGAATCTTCCCAACCCGGGGACTGAACCTAATTCTCCTTTATTGGCAGGAGGATTTTTTTTTTAATCACTGAGCCTCAAGGGAAGCCCACTGCCTCTTTACTTGCCTCTTTAGTTTTGCCCCTTACAGAATGTGATGTAGTTGGAATCATGCAGTGTGTAATCTTTTCAGATTAACTTCTTTCATTTTAATATGCATTTAAAATTCTTTGTCTTCTCATAACTTAGCTCTTTTTATTTTTTTAATCAGTGTGAAACATTCCATTTTCTGAATGTTCCACAGATTTATCTGTTCACTTACTGAGGGACAGCTTGGTTGCTTCCAAGTTTTGGCAGTTGGCCAATTATGACTAAACAACAGTGGGATTTTTGTATGGACATTCATTTTTCAGCTTGTTTTGAATAAACACTAAGGAGTGTAATTGCTAGATTGTATAATAAAAATATGCTTGGTTAACAGCATTTTATAAGAGGCTGTACTAGCATTTGGTTTTGTCAGGATTGTAGATTTTGGCTATTCAAATGTGTATGTTTTAGTATCTCATTGTTTTAGTATATAATTCCTAATGACTTGTGATGTTAAACATCTTTTCCAGTGGGTAGTTATTACTTGTTAGTCCTCTTTGATGAGTTGTTTCTTCAGGTGTTTTGCCTATTTTTTGCCTAAAATTGTTTTCTTACTGTTGAATTTGAGGAGTCCCTGGTGGCTCAGATGGTAAAGCGTCTGCCTATAATGTGGGACATGTGGATTCGATCCCTGGGTCGGTAAGATCTCCTGCAGAAAGTAATGTCAACCCAATCCATACTCTTCCCTGGAAAATCCCATGACCAGCAATCTTGATTCCAGCTTGTGTTTCTTCCAGCCCAGCGTTTCTCATGATGTACTCTGCATATAAGTTAAATAAGACACAAGCCTAGATGTGAATAAACGGAAAATATCTATTTCTTATTCTTAGATAGAACATCAATATTATTATGTCAGTTTCCCTAAGTTAATTTATAAATTCAACACAATTTCCATAAACACACCAAGATCTTTTGTGAACATGGATAAGTTGATATGAAAGTTCATAGGGAAAAATTACCAGGATACAATAGCCAGGAAATCACAAGCCACAAGCCCCACCAAACACTGAAACATGAAAAGTGTGGTAGAAAACAAAGCTTAAATAGTAAGCAGGCAGTAAAAGTCATTATCTCCTTGAATTCAAAGTGAATGCCTATATAGTTCTCCCATATGGTGGGCTTGGCTTTGACTTGAGGTTATTAATAAAATGTACACATTTCTTACACTATTGAGTAACTTTAAACTGTCAATGCAGTTGAATTTTGTTCAACTATCTGTCTTGTATCTATGGAGAGGCTTGTCATGTATTATTTGAATTATATTGACTATATTAACTATATTATTATATTTCAAATTCATCTGGAAAGCATGAATATATGATAATAACCAGAAAAGTACAAAGTTAGAAGATAAATTAGGAGCACTCACTCTACAAATTTTAACATATTGGTACTAATTTTGAGGCTCCTTGACACCAGGACAAATATAAAGAACAGACCAATGAAATGAATTAGGAATTCCAAAAGCAGAATTCTATTAAAAAGATAAGAAATATGATAAATACAGCTGCAAAGAATTGCTGCTTTCTTAATAAATGTTTCGAGGATAAAACTGCTAGGTATCTGGAAAATGGTTTCTATTGCACTATGTGTTTTTGTTGTTCAGTCGCTAAGTCATGTCTGACTCTTTGCAACCCCATGAACTACAGCACACCAGGTTCCCCTGGCCTCCACTATCTCCCAGAGTTTGCTCAAGTTCAGGTCCACCGAGTTGGTGATACTATTAACCATCTCATCCTCTGCCATCTCCTTCTCCTTTTGCCTTCAGTCTTTCCCAGCACCAGAGTCTTTTCCAATGAGTTGGCTTTTCTAATCAGGCAGCCAAAGTATTGGAGCTTCAGCTTCAGCATCAGTCTTTCCAATGAATATTCAGGGTTGATTTCCTTTAGGACTGACTGGTTTGATCTCCTTACAGTCCAAGGGACCCTCAAGAGTCTTCTCCAACACCACAGTTCAAGAGCATGAATTCTTCAGTGCTCAGCCTTTTTTATGGTTCAGCTCTCACATCTGTATATAACTACTGGAGAAAACATAGCTTTGACTATATGGACCTTTGTCAGCAAAGTGACATCTCTGCTTCTTAATATGCTGTCTTGGTTTATCATCGCTTTCTAAAATTAATATAGGTTGAGTAAAGTTTTAAATGTAAAAGAAACCGTTAATAATATATATCAAATTTTATATTATCTTGGCATTGGGAAATCTTTTTAAACATAAGAGCAAAACATAAAATATTTTAAAAATAAAGGCATAAAATACAGCAAAATGTATGTGTGTATATATACACATATATATGTTGTATATATGTATATATAACTATGTAAAAAGCAATGGAGAAGGCAATGGCACCCCACCCCAGTACTCTTGCCTGGAGAATCCCAGGGATGGGGGAGCCTGGTGGGCTGCTGTCTATGGGGTCACACAGAGTTGGACACTACTGAAGAGACTTAGCAGCAGCAGCAGCAGCATGTAAAAGCAAAATTCTCTAATCCACAAAAAAACCCACAAATGAAATTAATGAGAAATGATGAAATTTAAAAATTATAGCATATATGTAAAGTTTTTATATTCACATATACTATAATTTTCATAGCTATTTGTAAGGCCACCTCAGACAGTCATTTTGCTTTTTTGCATTCTTTTCCATGGAGATGATCTTGATCCCTATCTCCTGTACAATGTCATGAACCTCATTCCATAGTTCATCAGGCACTCTATTAGATCTAGTCCCTTAAATTTACTTCTCCTTCCACTGTATAATCATAAGGGGTTTGATTTAGGTCATACCTGAATGGTCTAGTGGTTTTCCCCACTTTCTTCAATTTAAGTCTGAATTTGGCAATAAGGAGTTCATGATCTGAGCCACAGTCAGCTCCAAGTCTTGGTTTTTGCTGACTGTATAGAGCTTCTCCATCTTTGGCTACAAAGAATATAATCAATCTGATTTCGGTGTTGACCATCTGGTGATGTCCATGGGTAGCGTCTTCTCTTTTGTTGTTGGAAGAGGGTGTTTGTTATGACCAGTGCGTCCTCTTGGCAAAACTCTATTAGCCTTTGCCCTGCTTCATTCCATACTCCAAGGACAAATTTGCCTGTTACCCCAGGTGTTTCTTGACTTCCTACTTTTGCATTCCAGTCCCCTATAATGAAAAGGACATATTTTTTGGGTGTTAGTTCTAAAAGGTCTTCTAGGTCTTAATAGAACCGTTCAACTTCAGCTTCTTCAGCGTTACTGGTTGGGGCATAGGCTTGGATTACTGTAATATTGAATGGTTTGCCTTGGAAACGAACAGAGATCATTCTGTCGTTTTTGGGACTGCATCCAAGTACTGCATTTCAAACTTTTTTGTTGACCATGATGGCTACTCCATTTCTTCTAGGGGATTCCTGCCCACAGTAGTAGATATAATGGTCATCTGAGTTAAATTCACCCATTCCAGTCCATTTGAGTTTGCTGATTCCTAGAATGTCGACATTCACTCTTGCCATCTCCTGTTTAACCACTTCCAATTTGCCTTGATTCATGGACCTAACATTCCAGGTACTTATGCAATATTGCTCTTTACAGCATCGGACCTTGCTTCTATCACCAGTCACATCCACAACTGGGTATTGTTTTTGCTTTGGCTCCATCCGTTCATTCTTTCTGGAGTTATTTCTCCACTGATCTCCAGTAGCATATTGGGCACCTACCAACTTGGGGAGGTCCTCTTTCAGTATCCTATCATTTTGCCTTTTCATACTGTTCATGGGGTTCTCAAGGCAAGATACTGAAGTGGTTTGCCATTCCCTTCTCCAGTGGACCACATTCTGTCAGATCTCTCCACCATGACCCTCCCGTCTTGGGTGGCCCCACACGGCATGGCTTAGTTTCACTGAGTTAGACAAGGCTGTGGTCCGTGTGATCAGATTGGCTAGTTTTCTGTGATTATGGTGTGAAAAGAAGAGAAGCGAAAAGCAAAGGAAAAAAGGAAAGATATAAGCACCTGAATGCAGAGTTCCAAAGAATAGCAAAGAGAGATAAGAAAGCCTTCCTCATCAATCAATGCAAAGACATAGAGGAAAACAACAGAATGGGAAAGACTAGAGATCTCCTCAAGAAAATTAGAGATAACAAGGGAAAATTTCATGCAAAGATGGGCTCAATAAAGGACAAAAATGGTATGGACCTAACAGAAGCAGAAGATATTAAGAAGAGGTAGCAAGAATACACAGAAGTATACAAAAAAGAGCTTCACGACCCAGATAATCACAATGGTGTGATCACTTATCTAGAGCCAGACATCCTGGAATGTGAAGTCAAGTGAGCCTTAGAAAGCATCACTACGAACAAAGCTAGTGGAGGTGATGGAATTCCAGTTGAGCTATTTCAAATCCTGAAAGATGATGCTGTGAAAGTGCTGCACTCAATATGCCAGCAAATTTGGAAAACTCAGCAGTGGCCACAGGACTGGAAAAGATCACTTTTCATTCCAATCCCAAAGAAAGGCAATGCCAAAGAATGCTCAAACTACCACACAATTGCACTCATCTCACATGCTGGTAAAGGAATGCTCAAAATTCTCCAAGCCAGGATTCAGCAATACATGAACTATGAACTTCCAGATGTTCAAGCTGGTTTTAGAAAAGGCAGAGGAACCAGAGATCAAATTGCCAACATCTGCTGGATCATGGAAAAAGCAAGAGAGTTCCAAAAAAACATCTATTTCTGCTTTATTGACTATGCCAAAGCCTTTGACTGTGTGGATCACAAGAAACTGCAGAAAATTCTGAAAGAGATGGGAATACCAACCACCTGACCTGCCTCTTGAGAAACCTATATGCAGGTCAGGAAGCAACAGTTAGAACTGGACATTTGGAACAACAGACTGGATTCAAATAGGAAAAGGAGTACATTAAGGCTGTATATTGTCACCCTGCTTATTTAACTTATAGGCAGAGTACATCATGAGAAACACTGGGCTGGAAGAAGCACAAGCTGGAATCAAGATTGCTGGGAGAAATATCAATAACCTCAGATATGCAGATGACACCACCCTTATGGCAGAAAGTGAAGAACTAAAGAGCCTCTTGAAGAGAGTGAAAGAAAAGAGTGAAAATTTTGGCTTAAAGCTCAACATTCAGAAAATGAAGATCATGGCATCTGGTCCCATCACTTCATGGGAAATTGATGGGTGGGGAAACAGTGTCAGACTTTATTTTGGGGGTCTCCAAAATCAATGCAGATGGTGATTGCAGCCATGAAATTAAAGACGCTTACTCCTTGGAAGGAAAGTTATGACCAACCTAGATAGTATATTCAAAAGCAGAGACATTTCTTTGCCAACAAAGGTCCGTCTAGTCAAGGCTATGGCTTTTCCAGTGGTCATGTATGGATGTGAGAGTCGGACTATAAAGAAAACTGAGCACTGAAGAATTGATGGTTTTGAACTGTGGTGTTGGAGAAGACTCTTGCGAGTCCCTGGGACTGCAAAGAGATCCAACCAGTCCATCCTAAAGGAGATCAGTCCTGGGTGTTCTTTGGAAGGACTGATGCTGAGGCTGAAACTCCAATACTTTGGCCACCTCATGAGAAGAGTTGACTCATTGGAAAAGATCCTGATTCTGGGAGGGATTGGGGGCAGGAGGAGAAGGGGACGACAGAGGATGAGATGGCTGGATGGCATCACCGACTCGAGGGACATCAGTTTGAGTGAACTCCGGGAGTTGGTGATGGACAGGGAGGCTTGGCGTGCTGTGGTTCATGGGGTTGCAAAGATTTGGACACGACTGAGCGTCTGAACTGAACTGATATTGTCCTTACAAAAATCACTGTAATATTACTAGACTTCTGGAAAACTAAAAGAAGTACACATATAGGACTTGCACAGAGAAGAAATACAAATGGTCTATAAATTCATGAAAAAGATTAAATGTTGAATGTAATAAGACACGAGAATGAAAACATAAGACACCAACTTTCACACTTTCACGTGGCTTATGACAAGCAGGGATGCATCTTAAAAAGTAGTCTAGGGACACAACATTCATTCCAAAACTGACACAGCAGAAATATCAAGTCAATATTGTATTTAAACTTAAGACCTTGGAAAATTTTTTAATGTTCTAGTATGGATTCAATAAACCATGGTTGAGCACAGAAAGAAACATAATGCTACCATTAAGACTTGAAATAATATTTAATGACATGGGAAGATGTTAACCTACGCAAAATGAAATAAGTAAGTATAAAATAATTATAACTTACAGTTTTGCGAATTATATGGTTGTGTGTTAAAGAGGCAGGACAGGAAAGAGATCTTACTGCTAAAGGTGCTGTCTTTTGCATGACCTCATTGTGTCTTTATTTCCTTTTACTCAGCTCTATCCTCTGAAGTTTATGCTCTGAATAAATTTTATGTGGCAGTAAGAAAAATAGATATTTTGAGCCCAGATCACAGCCATGACAAGGAACTGTGCCAGTGGGCCTGGGGATGTGGGTCTGGAATGCAGCCTTCCCTAGCATATTTCCCTCCACCCCTGAGCAGAGCAGGGTGGGCAGCAGGGACCAGGGGACAGTGATGAGATTCCTAGGGTCTAGGGCCTGAGCCTACCCTTTCTCCTGGGAGCTGATTACAGTTGCCTCCGTCTCCTCTCAGCATTGCACCATAGGCCTGGCTCTAAGCACCACGTGACTTCCACAGACCCAAGGTCTGCAGTTCCCTGCCCCCTCAGCTTTCCCGGGTCCCAGAGCCTCGTGGGGCACCTGCAGATATCGGGCTGCAACTGGTGTGGACACCGAGAAGGAAGAAGGCAAGCGAAGCCCCTTAGAGAGCCGCCCCGCATTCAGGGCCTACGCAGCTCAGTGAGAAAAAGAATCGATGGGCCATTGAGTGAGTGGTTCAGTGGGCTCTCTACTCTTGACCCTGGCATCCTGCCTCCCTGGTAGCAGAAAGCCCATCCTTACTGGAATAGTGGGGTTAGTGCTTTTTAAAACATTGTCAGTTAGCAAAGTAGAAAACTGGTAGTCACATCTGGGGAGCTTTTGCTCATCCGTGAAATCCCAGGCAATCCATGGTCTAGAGACAGCGCTATCCAACAGAAAGAAATAGGATTCAGCCCACACATGGAACGTTAAGCTATCTAGCAGCCACGTTGCATTTTAGTCATATTTTATTCAACACAATTTATTGAAAATATTATCATTTCAACCTGGAACCAATATAAAATTATTTAATACCACATTTAACTTTGGAGGTATTGTCTTTGACAGCCAATGTGTGTTTTCCACTGGTTGCACATCTCAGTTTGGACTCGCCCGATTGCAAGTGTTCATAGCCCTGTGGTTGCCAGCGCACAACACAACTGGAGAGCTCTGAAGGCCCGCAAACCATCCAGGACCAATCAGTGAATGGACCAAGGAACCCAGAGCAAGGCCAAGTCGCCAGAGATCTTGTCCAGAAGAGGAGCGCCGCGCGCGGTGCAGTCGATGGCCAGCAGGGGGCGCGGGCGCTCTGTGGCCGCCGGATTTCTCGTGTTCCTGCTCAATCTGTTCTGGCCCCTGGTTGGGGGCTCTTTTCCAAAAACCCTGGTAGCATCTTCACCCAAAAAGAACACCCAGACATTTGGAGGTGGTCTGCGCCCTCTGCACTCCCCTTCTAAAAGTTGAAGACCTTTCCAGAAGGCCACACTCAGCAAGTGGAGGGTAAATATTCATAATCTAACAGAAGGCCTGGGTGTTCACTGGAAGGATTGATGCTGAAGCTGAAACTCCAATACTATGGCCACCTGATGCGAAGAGCTGACTCACTGGAAAAGACCCTGATGCTGGGAAAGATTGAGGGCAGGAGAAGGGGACGACAGAGGATGAGATGGGGTGGCATTACCGACTCAATGGACATGAGTTTGGGTAAACTCCAGGAGCTGGTGATGGACAGGGAGGCCTGGCATGCTGCGGTCCATGTGGTCACAAAGAGTCGGACACGACTGAGGACTGAGCTGAACTGACTGAACAGAAGGCCATGCTCCGTGGGAGGCCAAATGGGATGAATGAATGATTGTCATCCAAGGCTCTAGTGGGATGAATGAAAGATTCGGGTGGCTACTCTTTCTTCCACATCTGCCATGTTAAGCTCAATGTCAGTATTTGAATACAAGGGCAGAACTGGCTGGAAGGCAAGACTCAAGACACTTATTCTGACATTTCCAAAGCACTTAACTCACAACTAAACTGATCATTTCAACTAACTTCAAAGTTAATGCCCTCATTTCTCAGCTGAGGGAAATAGGGAATTTATCTTCCTGGGGACCTTGGGGAAACAGGAAGGGAGATGAGCTACCCGCATAGAAACTAGCCACCCCTGACCAAGACCACCACTTCTCCCATTCAGTCATTCCTTCAGCAAATATGTATTAAGGAGCTGATGTGTGACAAACATTGCGCTCTGGAGCAGGATTGTCAAGAAGAAGAGCAGAGCCCTGCCTTGGAAGGTCAGCAGTACCTGGAGGACAGAGGCCAGCCAGGCCATAGGGGTTAAATCCAATCAGAGTGACTCCAGGACACAAGTGGAGTGTCTGGTCCAATATCCCTGGTCCAACATTCCTCCCCAACATGGCCAAGGCTGGGGTGGGGGTTGTGTGCAGAGGGAAAGGCCAACCCTTCCACCCACTGGAGCATCCTGGAAGTCACTGCTGTGAGCCCCACACAGTCATGCTCCAGTCACTCCAAGACTCCTTCAGGTGCTGCCCTGGCTGTTCCCAGGAACCTGGTTGGAAGCCTCTTTGGTGAGGCTTGTTCCTCATCCCTGAAACCCTGGGTGGGGAGTCTCACCCATGATGAGCCTTCCTAGGTGAAGGAAGAAACAGTGATTCTGCCTGGGAGCTTGAGGGGTGGGGAGGCGGTCAAAGCAGAGGTGAGTTAGGACATGTGTAGGCAGAGGAGGCCCTTAACCACCACCCTACCCATGAAAGCCAATGCAGAAGCTCCTGGCTAGTGGGAGGCTGCTGTGTGTGTTCTGCAGCCAGTGGAGTCCCCACCCCAGGGGGCTTATGCTCAGAATTGTACTGAGCTCCTAGAGTTATAGCTGCTGATAAGTTGAACTCTGACTCCAAATCCCCATGTTGACGCCCTAACCCCCAGGACCTGAGAACCTAACAGTATATGGAGATAGGGTCTTCAAAGAGGTGATGAAGGTAAAAAGAGGCTTAATTCAACAAGACCAGTGTCCTCATCAGAAGAGGAGATGAGGACACAGACTCGCACAGAGGATGACTGTGAGGACACAAAGGACCTCCATCACCATAACGAGAGGCCTCGGGAGAAACCAGTGCTGTAGACACCTTGATCTTGGACTCCAGCCTTCAGAATTCTGAGGCAATTAAAGGTCTGTTGTTTAACCCCGCCGCCCCGCCCCTCCCTCCCCTGGTCTATGGTATATGTTATGGTGACCAGAGTTGACCAATACACAGCCACCCTCTGGTCCCTGCAGGCTCTGCCTTCCCCCACATGCATCCATGCATGCATCTCTGTCTCTTTCTAGCTTGTGAGGGAGGTTCTACATCAGACCACTTGTACCAGAGTTGGGGTTCTGCAGACACTTTCAGTAGCCCAACCTCCATTCAAACTGCCTGACACTCCCGTGGGAGGTGGCCCTTGCCTTCCAATTTGTGTCTAGTTCCAGTCACTACCCCAGTTTCTCAGAGGCACTGATGTTCCTGGGAGTCCTGGCTGGTCCTAAACCACCAGACATGGGTAATCCTGCCAAAAGGGAGGAGGTGATTCGAATTCTATCTAGGAGATTGAGGAGTAGCCTGGGGGAAGTGGAGGACGCTCCCTGGCCACAGAGTGTGGGACACAGGGCACTTATCTTAAGTTTTACCATATGAAGTTATTAGTTTCCAATCTCTTAAAGTCACATTTAGGGAAAATGATAAAACAGACTGTGGGGAAGCAGACTTAGAAATCTATACTGGATCTTCCCTGGTGGTACAGTGAACAAGAATCTGCCTGCCAATGCAGGCAGGGGTCGTGGGTTCGATCCCTAGTCTGGGAAGATTCCACATGCCGCAGAGCAACTAGGTTCATGCGCCAAAACTACTGAAACACTTGCACTCTAAGCCCGCAAGCCGCAATTAGAGAAAGCTTGTGCAAAGTAGTGAAGACCAAGCACAGCCCCCTCCCAAAACCCCCACAAATTAAAACAAAAGAAAATAAATCTACACTGTGAGCCACAGAGGTGGAAAGGCAGATGTCCAAGTGCTACCTCTGACCCAGTGGGCCAGCTCTGCAGATTTCCCAAGTAAAAATAACTGGGCACAGGAGAATTGTTTATAACAAACACAAAACTGGAAACAACCCAGATTCCCAGCCGCAAGACACTTTTAATGCTACCAGCTTATTTAAATTGGTGATCATTAAATGGGCTTCCCTGATGGCTCAGTGGGTAAAGAATCCATCCGCAATGCAGGAGATGAGGGTTCGATCCCTGGGCCTGGAAGATCCTCTGGAGGAAGAAATGGCAACCCACTTCAGTATTCTTGCCTGGGAAATCCCATGGACAGAGGAGCCTGGCAGGCCACAGTCCATGGAGTCACAAAGAGTTGGATATGACTGAGTGATGAGCACACCCACACATAAGATAGCAATAAAAATGTGGCAACAATAAAAATATGCCATATAAAGTGTGCGAGGGAAACTATTCATATTCAATATACTATATATAACTATACACTCTAATTACAACATAAAAATAGATATACATGTTGATAGAAACTAGAAGGGAACCAGAAAAATGAAAAGGAAAGATTATGTATAATTTTTTTTCATTTTAAACTTCCTTTAATGTTTTAGGAAAGTTTTAATAGATGACACTTTAAAAATACTTCTATCTTCTGAACTAAAGCTTGTGTTCAACAAAGAACTCAGAAGGATAAGAAGAGGGATGCTCATTTGCTAACCCACTGGGCAGGCAGGAAAATACTGTTTGGAAAGAGAGAGAGAAAGTATAACCCCTTCCCTGGACCCGGAGTTTATCCCTTTTTACTCTGAAGACCAGAGAAGCCAGACTTTGGAAATAAAAGCACATTCAAGGCTCTGATCATGGCTCTGCCTCTTGGTGTCAGGTTCCATTTTGGGGTAGATTCAGCTACAGCTGGTGGCTTGGGAGCAGATGGTGAGGCAGAGGCTCCAACAGTGGGGACAGCCAGGACCAGGGCTAGAGAAAAACAGGGGTTGGTCTTAGCCACACAGAGTCTGAGATGCAGGCAGGACAGGCAGCTCTATCCAGCTAGTGAGAGAATCCAACACAGGCAGAAGGCCAAGGGCTCTGGTGAGGACATGACCCATCGGAAAGCAGTGAGAGTTCAGAGTCCCTCAACACTCAAGGACAAGGTGTGACAGGCCACTGGGACCCCAAAGGGGTGGCAGTGGGAGGTGATCAGGGCAGGAGCACAAATAATTGTGTTAAAAATGTATACAGAACTCCTGCTACTGCTAAGTCGCTTCAGTCGTGTCCGACTCTGTGTGACCCCATAGGCGTCAGCCCACCAGGCTCCCCCGTCCCTGGGATTCTCCAGGCAAGAACACTGGAGTGGGTTGCCATCTCCTTCTCCAATGCATGAAAGTGAAAAGTGTAAGTGAAGTCACTCAGTTGTGCCGGACTCTTAGCAACCCCATGGATTGCAACCTACCAGGCTTCTCCATCCATGGGATTTTCCAGGCAAGAGTACTGGAGTGGGGTGCCATTGCCTTCTCCTAGCCCGATGGAAATGTAGACAAAAACCACAAACAGGCATTTCACCAACAAGGAAACACCTAGAGCCAACAAGCACACAAAGAGATGCCTGGCCTCCTGGTTTTTCTGTTGTTGCTGTTTGTATGTTTTTAAAACTTTTATTTTGTACTGGGATAGAGCTGATTAACAATGCTGTGCCAGTTTCAGGAGAACAGAGAAGGGACTCAGCCATAATACACATGCATCCATTCTCCCCCAAATTCCCCTCCCATCCAGGCTGCCACATGACATTGAGCAGAGTTCCATGCGCTATACAGTAGGTCCTTGTTGGTAATCCACTTTAAATACAGCAGTGTATACACATCCATCCCAAACTCCCTAACTATCCCTTTGCCTCTTCTTTCTCCTGCTCCAGCAACCGTAAGTTTGTTCTCTAAGTCTGTGAGTCTCTGTTTTGTAAGTTCCTTTGTATCATTTCTTTTTAGATTCCACATATAAGGGATGTCATACGATATTTCTCCTTCTCTGTCTGACTTACTTCACTCAGTTTGACAATCTCCAGGTCCATCCATGTTGCTGCAAATGGCATTATTTCATCCTTTTTAATGGCTGAGTAATATCCATTGTGTATATGTACCACATCTTTTTTATCCATTTTTCTGTTTATGGACATCAAGGCGTTGCTTCCATGTCTTGGCAATTGCAAACAGTGCTGCGGTGAACACTGGGGTGCATGTATCCTTTCAGATCATGTTTTTCTCTGGGTATGTGCCCAGGAATGAGATTGCAGGGTCATATGGTAGCTCTATTTTTAGTTTCTTATGGAACCTCCATACTATTCTCCATAGTGCTTTCCTCCTTGTTAATCAAGGAAATATAAATCAAGGCAGCCAAAAAGAAGCATTTTTCATTCACTCTATGACAAACGAAGAATCTGACAATGTCAAGGGCTAGAGAGGCTGTGGACCAGCAGCCTCTTAAACACGGCCAAGGAGAGTGAAACCAGTGTTAACAATCACCTGGATTTTCCTTGTAAAGGAAACTGCCCCTTGGTGTATTACCCAAAACAAAGTCCCGAACACCTACCCCAGGAAACAAGTTCCAGAGAGTCCTCCAGTCTATTTGTGACAGCAGCTGTGACCCTGATGCCCACCAGCAGAAGGTGAAACAGGGTAGGGGCATTTTCTAGCAGTGAACGTGAATCAACACCAGCTTAAAAAAAAAAGTATCTGGATCTTTATAATATGATGTGTTGGGAGAAGATGAAGTCCAGGAGGCTACTTAGGTGATGGCTAATTTTATGTGTCAACTTAGCCAGGGCACTGTACCCAGATACCTGGTCATATTTGTTGTTGTTTTTTAGTCCCAAAGCTGTGTCTGACTCTATTGCCTCATGGACTGTAGCCTGTCAGGTTCCTCTGTCCATGGGATTTCCCAGGCAAGGATACTGGAGTAGGTTGCCATTTTCTTTTCCAGGAAATCTTTCCAACCCAAGGACTGAACCCATGTCTCCTGCATTGGCAGGGAGATTCTTTAGCACTGAACCAAATACCAGTCTTGATTCTGTGATGATATTGTGTAGGCAAGATTAATGTTTACATAGTCAACTTTGAATAAAGCAGATTACTATCCATAATGTGGGTGGGCCTCATCCAATCAGTTGAAGGCCTTAAGGAAAAAAAACAAAACCTGAGTTCTCTTGAATAAGGCTTTCCCTGGTGGCTCAGACAGTAAAGAATCTACCTGCCAATGCAGGAGACACAGGTTCGATTCCTGGTTTGGGAAGATTCCACATGCCTTGGAGCAATTAAGCCTGTAGGGTTGAACTACCAAGCCCACACATTCTAGGGCCCATGAGCCACAACTACTGAGCCTGTGTGCCACAACTGCTGAAGCCCACACCCCTAGAGCCTGTGCTCAGCGACAAGAGAAGCCACTTCGATGAGCAGCCCCTGCTTGCCACAGCTAGAGAGTGCTCTCTCACAGCATCAAGGACTCAGCACAACCAAACAATAAAAAAGCAAAAAAAAATTTTTTTAATATATGGTAGACCAAAGATTTTGATCAATCTAATTCTAAGCATAAAATAAAAGCATCATACGTCAGTATGTATAATATGAATATATGTATATACACATATATGTGTAAATTCGCATTTAAAATTTTGCATAGGAAAAGCTCAAAAGGACAGACACTGCTGTCTATGGACAGGGGGTGGCTCTTCATCAGGGAAGAGCTGATGATGCCATCTAAGTCATTTATATTCTCTTACTTTTGTTTTCTGTATTTTCCAGTTTCCACAATAAAAATATACTTTTTAAAAGAGCTTACTTCCTAATAGGAGGGAAAACTCGGTAACATCGCCAGGATGCCCAGCTGTCACTCAATTGCGATTGCCCATTGTGTGCTACTTTCATGCAGCACAGAGTGGTCAAAGACATGGGGAGTTGAAGATCTCATTCTTCTTTTCAACTTAATTCTGTTACATATTTACCAAGTGTTCACTGTAAGGGAGACACAAAGATAAGACATGGTCCCTACCTTTAAGGAGTTTGCAGACCAGTAGGAAAATAAATCTTGGGAAATAACTGACCACAGAACAGAGCATGTAGGAGCTGTGAGAATACCCTGACTGCCATGTGTTTCAGCCAAGCAAGGTGGCCCCAGTGCTCAGAGGTGCTTTGAAAACCTTTATGGAAATTCTAAATGGGCAAGTGACCAGCCCAGGAAGTTGCATGCTGAAGCAGGCAGTGAAAATGAAAAGGTTACAAGAGGACAAGGAGAGTAGCAAAATTTATCTGGGATTTTTTTTTTTTTTGGCTACTCTGCATGACTTATGGGATCTAAGTTCCCTGACCAGGGACTGAACCTGGGCCCACAGCAGTGAAAGTGCTAAGTCCTAACCACTGGATTGCCAGGAAATTCCTCTATTGGGATGACATTTCAACAACTTGAGGATTTATTTTTAACTTTTTATTAGACATAATTTTAGACTTAAAGAAAAGTTTCAGGACTTCCGTAGTGGTCAATAGCTGAGACTGCATTCCCAAAGTAGGGGTTCCAGGTTCGATCCCTGGTCAGGGAACTAGATTCCACAAGCCACAACTAAGAGTTCATATACTGCAGCCAAAAGTTGCACATGCTCCAACAAAGATCAAAGACTGTGCATGCTGCAACTAAGACCCCAATTAGTGCAGCCAAATAAAGAAAGAAAAAAAATTTTTTTAGAAAAGGCCAGTTAGAAACACACAAATCCATTAAAGAAAAAAAAAAGTTGTGGGGCTTCCCTGGTGGTTCAGGGTAAAGAATCCACCAGCAAACTCAGGAGACAAGGTTCAATCCCTGGTCCAGGAAAATTCCACATGCCACAGAGCAATTAAGCCCGTGCACTACATTACTAAGCCTGTGCTCTAGAGCCTAGGAGCTGCACTACTGAGCCCACTACTAAGAAGCCTGTACACAGCAACTAGAGAGTAGTCCTCACTCACTGCAACTAGAAGAAAGCCTGAGCAGCAGTGAAGACTCAGCACAGTCCCCCCAAAAAAGAAGTTGCAAAGTTAGCACAAGAAACTCTATACACTTCACTCATCCTCCAAATGCTAATGTTTTCCCATATCTACTTCGTTGCACTCTGTACATGTGTGTTTTTTTCTGAATCCTTTGAGTGTAAATTATAGCCATGATGCCTGTTTTACTTCTAAATATTTCAGGGTATATTTCTTAAAACTAAGGATATCCTCTTAAAAAGCCACAAGGAAAATGATCAAAATCAGGAAGTTAACATTAACACAGTATTATTTTCTGATCTACAAACCTTATTCAGATCTCATCAATAGTGTTTTTTATGGCAAAGAAATGATCAAATTGAGTTGTTGCATCTTGAGAAACCTATATGCAGTTCAGGAAGCAACAGTTAGAACTGGATATGGAACAACAGACTGGTTCCAAATAGGAAAAGGAGTACATCAAGGCTGTATATTGTCACCCTGCTTATTTAACTTACATGCAGAGTACGTCATGAGAAACACTGGGCTGGAAGAAGCACAAGCTGGAATCAAGATTGCTGGGAGAAATATCAATAACCTCAGATATGCAGATGACACCACCCTTATGGCAGAAAGTGAAAGTCTGTGAAGTCACTCAGTCGTGCCCGACTCTTTGCAACCCCGTGGATAGTAGCCTGCACCAAGCTCCTCCGTCCATGGGATTTTCAAGGCAAGAGTACTGGAGTGGGTTGCCATTTCCTTATCCAGAGAATCTTCCCAACCCAGGGATGGAACTCAGGTCTCTCACACTGTAGACAGACACTTTACCATCTGAGCACCAAAAAGCTTTTTGATGAAAGTGAAAGAGGAGAGTGAAAAAGTTGGCTTCAAGCTCAACATTCAGAAAACGAAGATCATGGCATCTGGTCCCATCACTTCATGGAAAATAGATGGGAAAACAGTGGAAACAGTGTCAGACTTTATTTTGGGGGGCTCCAAAATCACTGCAGATGGTGACTGCAGCCATGAAATTAAAAGATGCTTACTCCTTGGAAGAAAAGTTATGACCAACCTAGATAGCACATTCAAAAGCAGAGACATTACTTTGCCAACAAAGGTCCATCTAGTCAAGGCTATGGTTTTTCCAGTGGTCATGTATGGATGTGAGAGTTGGACTGTGAAGAAAGCTGAGTGCCGAAGAATTGATGCTTTTGAACTGTGGTGTTGGAGAAGACTCTTGAGAGTCCCTTGGACTGCAAGGAGATCCAACCAGTCAATTCTAAAGAAGATCAGTCCTGGGTGTTCTTTGGAGGGAATGATGCTAAAGCTGAAACTCCAGTACTTTGGCCACCTCATGCGAAGAGTTGACTCACTGGAAAAGATTCTGATGCTGGGAGGGATTGGGGGCAGGAGGAGAAGGGGACGACAGAGGATGAGATGGCTGGATGGCATCACAGACTCAATGGACGTGAGTCTGAGTGAACTCCGGGAGTTGGTGATGGACAGGGAGGCCTGGCGTGCTGCGATTCATGGGGTCACAAAGAGTCGGACACGACTGAGCGACTGAACTGAACTGATCTGATCTCTTCATCCTGCAGTCTTCCTCTCTCACCGCGCTGGCCTTTCTGAAGTTAGTTTGTAGCGATTAGTTTGTGATTCTGTGGATGTTCCTTCAGTGTAGGTTTGTCAGCTGTTTCCTCTAGACTAGATGCAGGTTCCGTATTTCTGAGAGGAATACTACAGAAGTGATGTGTGTCCTTCTCGGTGCTTGTATCAAGAGACACCTGAGGTTGATTTATCCCATTCGGGGTGGCCTGACCCGCGATCACTGGGTTAGGGAAGTGGCTGCCAGATTTCTCACTGCAGGTTACTGTTTTTCCTTTTGTAATTAACAAGTACTTCAGGGAGATTCTCTGAGACTAGGTCAATATTCACTTTACTCAGTACATTTTCACTTACTGTTTTTAGTATCCATTGGTGATTCTTGCCTGAATTGGTAATCACTGTGATAATTGCCATTATGCTTCATATTCCATCATTTCTTCCATACTTGTCACTTTGCTTTCTACTGTAAAGAGCTTTTCTTTCTCTCAATTACATATTAGTATTTATATCAGCATATATACATGGAATATGTCTTGTTTTATTCACTGGCTTATAATCTGTTACTATTATTCTTTATTTGATGCTTAAATTATCTCAGATTTGGCTAAGAGGGGTGTCCTTTTGCCATGTCCCACTTATTTTTTGAGCATTTACTTACTTTCTGACACAAGAGATTCCAGGCTCAACTTGTGCTTTCTCTCCTCCAGCCCTGAAATCAGCCATTTCTCCAAGAAACTCTGGTTTCTTTCAGTACAGAATGGTATTGAGAAACCAAGGTCTGGGTACTAGGTGTGCTCATTGCTCCTGGGGTGTCATTGCTTCTAGGAAGCATGTATATAAATAAATACATCCATACATAAGTCTGTGTGTGTGTTGCTACACCTCTGTATGTGTCTATTTCCATATTTATCTGTGTGTGTATGTTCTTATATTTATTTGCATGTGCGTGCACGTACACGTGTCTGTGTAATGAAGCTACGAGCTCACATTGATACCTCTGATTCTAAGCCAGTGCCCTGCAGGGCATGCTCTCATCTTTCTGGGCTACATTCCTAACTTTTACCAGGTAAAGATTTTTTTAAAGGCTGTGGATGGAGTTCAGGTCATTCATCATTACTGCTGGCCCTGGAAACCTCCTTCTCCCTTCCATATGGCCTTGCTTGTGCTCAGCATGGACTTGGGCACCGCCAGTCATTATCTAACTGAATGAAGGGCCGGCGGAGGAACCCAGCAGGGGCCCGGTTCAGAGCAAGACGGCCTTCTGGAAGATACAGAGAGGCCGAAGCAGAACCCGTAAGAGCAGGGGGGCAGAACACTGGGATTTTCTGGATGAAATGAGCAGCAGAACAGATGGCTGTTGTCCGGCTCCATGGAAAGACCACAAGTGACCTAAGGGTGCTTGGAAAGGGCAAACCTGTTCCCCATGGCAGCTGGGAGGAGAGTCCTAACTAGAGGCTTTGTGGGCACAGCTGGCTCTAGCTGAGCCACTAGGACAGCTGAGAGGAGGCCCCTCATATCCCCCTCTCACTGAGAAGGCCAGCCCCCTGCTACTTAGGGTGTGAGTGGGTTCAAACACGAGTGACCTGAGTTACAGCCTCCTCAGACCTGCTTATCCATCACCAGCTGATATATTTTCCGACTCTTCTATTTTAGGGATGCCATTCCTTTTTACGATGGTTGTATTTCGGATATCAACTCTCTTATCCAACAAATGCACCTCCTAAAGAAAGATGAAAGTCCCTCTGGGTTTTATGTTCATGGTCTCTCAACTCAACACCAGGTCTCTGCAGAACTTGGAGCCTGGAGGAGAGGTCTGGAGGAAGCTCAGTCACATCCATGAATTACACTCAAAGGGCAAGGCCGTTTGGGGCTCTTGTGTGCCAGCTGCACCACTGAACGGTCTGCACACAGCTCACCGCTGGGAAGCAGGAGTGAAACAGTGGAGGCCTGCCACGTTCCAAAGAGCACATTGCTATTCCAGGGACTCAGGGAGCTACATGGGAGGTGGTGAATGTGAGGTAAATAAGCTTGATGGGTGTGCGGAAAGCAGTCTCAGCCTCTGGGAGTGCCACAAGGGTTTTATCTTTTTAAGGTCAAGAGAAGCTATAAATCAGGGAGGGGGAAGGCTATTGAGTTAAGTCCCAAGGCTGAGAAACGGTGCCCCTTGGAACCCAACACCAATTGATTTTCTACCTCTTGGAAGACAAAAATCCCTAGAATAAACAGCAGGTGCAGGCCTTCTTCCCAGGCTGGATGCAGTGATCTCTTTAGATTATTCTAGAAGAACACACCTGCTTCAGACACCCAAACCCAAGAAAACATCCCTGGAGACTTCAACACATGCCAGCCAACTTCTGGGCCCAGAGCATAGCTGAGATGCATCTGCAAGGTTGGGTGCCCGGTCTGGGAATCCCTGTGCCAATGCCCTCAGGGATGGCGCTCCTCCACACTGGATTCTGCTAAGTTCACCTTCTTCCCTTTTTTCCTTCTCGATGGGAAAGGACCGAACAGGCCAGGAGGTCATGCGGCTTCTGAGCAGCTCACAGCAAAAAGGCTGCTACAGATTTGACCACGAATACATTTGACTCCCCATCCCCACCCAGTCTCTCCTGCCTTCCTTGCTGACTCTGGAACCTTCTACCACCTCATCCTCCCCGCTGCTCTGGCACCAGTGCTGGTAGGCAGCACTTCGCTTGCTGTGGGGAGTTGAGTTAGCCAGGGCAAGGATGTGCATTCAGACTGAGGTTAACAAGTGCCTCCCGATGCAAAGTGGGAGACAGTCTATGAAATAAGGCCCCTTCATCCCTCAGATATGTCAATGCCAAGGACACAGACAGGCAGAGGTGGGAGCAGCTCCAGAGTGAAACGAGGAAAGGTGAGGGCCCCCTGGATGCAATGGGATCTTCTGTTGTTACAAAGGACATAATTGGGGCATTTGGCAATATCTGACTCAAGTCTGTCAATGAACTTCCCTTCCACCTCCCATCCCCATCCCACCCCTCTAGGTTGTCACAGAGCATTAGATTTGAGCTCCATGAATCAGACAGCAAATTTCCGTTGGCTATCTACTTTACATATGGTAATGCATGTTTCAACGCTACTCTCTTAATTCGTCCCAGGCTCTCCTTCCCCACTGTGTCCACAAGTCTGTTTTTTATGTCAGCATCTCCTATGCTGCCCTGTAAATAGGACCGTCAGTACCATCTTTCTGACTTACTTCACTTGGTATCACAGGCTCTAGGTTCACCCACCTCACCGTGTTCATTTCTTGTTTTTGATCACTATACTCTGGTTAGGCAAGAGAAGTCCTTGCTTTGGGAAGAGATGCTAAAGGACATCACGCAAGTGATTCTCAAATGGTTCAGGAGGAAGAAAAACTAGAGAAAGAGAGGTGATGAGGCAAATGTGGTACCATTTGGGGGATCTGGGTGAGAAGGACTATTCCTCAACTGTTCTGAGTTTCAACTTTAAGCATAATAGGAAAAAAATAACAGGAAAACAAAGGCATGACCTACAATGTCTGACCCCTTTCTCCTTCTCCTGGCCTGAAACCAGGAGAAGGCTCTGGCCATCTGAGGACACTGGCCTCCAGCCTCCTCCCCCACCCCCCTGCCTCACAGGTCTCCCCAGTGCTGGCAAGGCCCGCTGCCATCTGCTGCCTCCTGCTCAGCCTCCAAGCTGCTCCAAGTGGCTGGAGACAGTGAGCTTCTGCCTGGTCTTAGCAGGATCCTGAGCTGTTTAGGGATTCTCATCCCAGCCAAGCCTCACAGGTCTTCTCGGCCTCCTTCTTGGCATATGGCCTCGCTCTTGGGCACTGGAGCAGATGCAGGAACAGCTCCAGCTTCTCTGCTCTCCATCAGAAGCTCCTGTGTCTCTCCTCCACTCTCCCTGGTATCATGAGCAGAAAGACGGATTCTTGCCTCCCATGGCCCAGCCACACCTCCCATACCCATCTCCAGGTTCATGCTTTTCTTTGTTGGTTACTATTCCAGGTGGCACTAGCAGTAAAGAACCCGACTGCCAATGTAGGAGACATAAGAGACGTGAATTCCATCCCTGGAGGTCAGGAATATCTCCTGGAGGAGGAAATGGCAACCCACTCCAGTATTCTTGCCTGGAGAATCCCATAAACAGAGGAGCTTGATGGGCTACAGTCCATGGGGTCACAAAGAGTCAGACATGACTGAACGACTAACGCTCACAATCCCCTCTGTCACCGGGGCAGCTCTTGAACCCATAGTCCTGCCCTCGCTAGCACTGTGACATATGGCTTCCATGCTCTCTCCCAAGGTGGCAGCATCAAAGACAGAATTTAGAATTGGAGCCTTGAGCTGCAGCCTCGCTCCGTTCCTTAAGATCTGTGTGATTCTCCACATATTTCCAGGATGGGCAGGAAGTGTTTGTCAGGTTCAGTGTGAACTGTGACACCTGACCCCTGGCCTCATTCTCTTCCCCATCTTTCTCACTTGTCCCTGTTTTCTCTATGTGGCCTTCTGGGAGCTGATGTCAAATCCATGCTGTCTGCTGGCAGCTCCCAAACCAGCATCTCCACAGGTGCCCCTCGTCTTGACTCTGCTTCTCTGGGTCCCACAGCTGCTTGGAGACTCCCCGCCCAGCACCCAGCTGGCTGCTCAGACTTCACATGCCAGTACTTAAGATTCACACTCACTCATGCTGGATTTGCCAAAAGGCAGTCCCAACAAGTGCTTAAGGCCATCAAGAGGTGATAAACTTTCCAGGAAGAATTTGCTATTCCAAAAATGCATCAAAGCAGCTCTTCCTGTTGGGTCCTGTCTATTGTGAATTTCATAGGGGAGGAAAACCTAACATTTGCAGCATCTGAATCTCTAAAGTCTTAGATCAGTGCTCTTACTATCTCGAACAACAGCCTCGACAGCAGTCACTCAGAGCACACACTCTAAAACCACCCTTTACGCCTCTCCCCCGTCCCCACATCCAGTTTTTAAATCTGGTCCTTTCTCATGTCCTCAAAGCCCCCAGTGGCTCCTTCTTAGTCAGTCAGCTGCATCCAGTCCCTGCTGGCTTGGTTCTGCCAGGTGGTTGCTGCCTCCTGACTAAGCCCACCCAAGCTATTCTCTGCCATGGTCTCCTCTTCTCTGTCACACTCCTGTTCACACAGCTCCAAGGGCTCCCCCTCAACTCAAGCCCACTCTCCTGCCCACAAGTGAAGGCCTCCCCACTGAGTCCAGGTTTAACTGCCTCCAACTCTTTTGTTCACCACCCACTCCTCACAGACTTTGGGCTCCAGCCAAACTAGACTTTTCACCATCTGGGAACACATGTTCCCTCTGCCCAAAATAACCTACATTCATCTCCACCTGTCGAGATCTGTCCTTGAAGGGTATTTAATGAATAGTACTGGGACAATTGGTCATTTGAAGGAAATTTTTTAGATTCTTCACTTCATACTATTCACCAAAATGTATTCAAGATAAACTAAAGATGAAATAAAGATATATGATATAATCACACCTATTAAAAATTGAACTGTAAAGTCTGAGAAATGTATGATTTTCAAATAGATAAAAAGGGAGAAGATGCTAAGCTTAAAATCCAAGAATGAAATTTCAAAGGAAACAAAGCAGGAACTTCCCAGGTGGCCCAGTGGTTAAAATGGCATTCCCAGTGCAGAGGGCACAGATTTCATCTCTGGTTGGGGAACGAAGATCACGCACAGCACAGACAAAAAAAGGAAATAAAGCAATGTGTTTAACTCATTAAATAGGATTTGACATTAAAACTGAACTGATAAGGAATGAATGGGTAGAGAGTCCTTCACATGAACTGAGTGTTGGGGTCCCCTATGCAGAAAGTGGTTTGGTTAGCAAGAAATTAGAGGAGCTTATTTCTTCCCTAGGGATTTCATATGTCCAAATTCTCTCAAAGACTGAAATGTTCAAGACCCCAAATTTGATGCTTTCCCCTGGACTCTTATGTGTTGTTGAGAGGTATTACTCTAATTTTGTTTGTTTGGGTCTTTTTTATGAATCAGGACGAAGAGTGATTAAACACTTGGGGAGGGGCTGCCCAGTGGTTTGGTCTCAGAACTTCCAGTATAGGGGACACAGGCTGGAGAACTAATATCCCTCATGACACGTCCAAAAAAAACAGGAAAAACTTGGAGAGTGCCTCTTCTGTGGCAGGGGAAGTGCTTAATGTGCATTATCTCACTTAATTCTTATAGCAACTCCACAAGACAGTTACTATTATTCCTATTTAACAAGTTATGCAACTAAGGCTTAAGAGGTTAATTGATGAACCCAAAACCTCACAACTAGTATGGGATTCAGACCCAGGCAGAATGACTCTTAGCACACACCTCCTCCCATCAAAAGATACACATTTTACTTTTTTTTTTTTTTGGACCCCACCCCAGTACTCTTGCCTGGAAAATCCCATGGATGAGGAGCCTGGTAGGCTGCAGTCCATGGGGTCGCAAAGAGTCAGACAGGACTGAACAACTTCACTTTCACTTTTCACTTTCCTGCATTGGAAAAGGAAATGGCAACCCATTCCAGTGTTCTTGCCTGGAGAATCCCAGGGACGGGGGAGCCTGGTGGGCTGACGCCTATGGGGTCGCGCAGAGTCGGACACGACTGAAGTGACTTAGCATAGCATTAATTAGGCTGAGCTTCCCTGGTGGGTCAATTGGTAAAAGAAGCCGCCTTCAACGCAAGAGACCTGGGTTCAATCCTTGGGTTGGGAAGATCTCCTGGAGAAGGGAACAGCTACCTACTCCAGTATTCTGGACTGGAGAATTCTATGGACTGTACAGTCCACGGGCTTGCAAAGAGTAGGACGCGACTGAGCGACTTTCACTTTCACTTTATTTGGCTTTTGCCGGTCTTAGTTGCAGCATTGAGATCTTTAGTTACCACAAGTAAACTCTTGGTTGAAACATGTGGGATCTAGCCCTCTATATTGGGAGCATGGAATCTCAGCCACCAAACCACCAGGAAGTCCCATTTTTCATTTTTTAAATCCATTCCTGTTTCTCCACACAATGTAACACATGGAACAAGTATTCTTCCAAGCTAACGTGTAAAATGGTTACCAGTCCCTGTACATACGTGTTTTATAAAAATTAACTCCTTTCCTAAACTCTCCATCACCACTACCACTACTCAGTTGAGGCCATCATTTTATCTTACGCCTCTGAGACGGTGATGATTATGTTACCAAGCATGTTCCAGGCACTATGTACAATATTCCACGAACTAAGACTACGTATTTACTGAGCACTCACTATAACTCGGTGGCTCAGAGGTTAAAGCGTCTGCATGGAAGGCGGGAGACCCGGGTTCGACCCCTGGGTCGGGAAGATCCCCTGGAGCGGGAAATGGCAACCCACTCCAGTACTCTTGCCTGGAGAATCCCATGGAGAGAGAGCCTGGTAGGCTACTAGTCCATGGGGTCGCAAAGTATCAGACACGACTGAGCGACTTCACTTTCACTATAACTCAGTTATTATGCTAAATATCACTCACGGATTCTTATACAGCAATCCTATTAGGTTAGTTTTGTTTTGAGTACCCCCAATATCTTCCTTCCTTGGATTCCGTTTTCATAAATAATAACTGTACTCCGGTATAATCTCCCTAGAATAAACCTCATTTATATAAAGCGTAATTTGAATCACTTTCGGCTATCTTGTAAAACCACCACCACAAACAGGATGCAGACTGTTTCCGTCGCCCCTAAGCTTCCAGAGTTCCTTCCCAGTTTACCCACCCGGGTCTCCAGGGTCCCCAAACCCCCGCGGACCCGTGACGTCACTGCCCTGCGCCCCGCAGCCACCGCCTTACGCCGCGCTTCCGGTAAGGAGGACGTGGGGGCGGGGCGGGTGACGTCACGGAGGCGCGCGCCGGAAGCTGGCCCGGCGGAAGTGGCGGGGCGGGGCGCGGGGGCGATGGGGGGGCGGTGGCGGCGGCTGC
>SJXQ01001751.1:642741-689534 GCA_006408695.1 Aepyceros melampus | reverse complement strand
CTGCCACCAGTCCAGCTGCTTCAAGTTTCTGAGCAGGTTTGGGTGTAACCTGAGAAGCTGCATTTCTAAAGTTCCCAGGTGCATGCTGCTGCTACTAGTTGAGGATCACACGGATTCAGCAGAAATCACAAAAGTTCTAGGAAAAATTAGCTATTGCCACCAATTTAAGGTGGCAAGAGGTCAGGAAGCCTTTACCCTGATGTATCAGTTTGCCATAGCCCTGCTGAATTTTTTTTCTTGATGTGAAGTTGTCACCTCGAATTTAGGGACGAAATGGAACCAGGCTATATAGTCTGCAGTTTTATTGGAGCCAGTGCCTCAAGGAATAGGGCTGTTACCTCATAGTTTTGGTTTTTTGGATGTTGTGAGCTAGGTTCTGTCCCCGAATCTGTCAAACTGATAGTGTGAGTCTGAGATAGTATCTTTAACACTTAAAAATCCTTAAGGTCCTACGACAGTGTCCCGTTTCCCCAGAGAAGACACTGGGTCTTAGGAAAATGAGAGCCACCTGGTGGTCAGTACTGAAATCTTTAATAACCTTTGTGAAATCATACAATTTGTAAACTCATGCATACTATATACCAGGTGTTACACTAGGTGTAGAAAATATGGTCCATGGTCCATGTCCAAATGGAACTTAAGAGTTTATTCCAAAGAAAAAAAGCTTTTAGGAAGAACTAGGAGGAACTAAGTTACATTGGACCGACGCTCAGTCGTGTCTGATTCTTTGCGACCCCATGGACTAGTAGCCTACCAGGCTCCTCCCTCCATGGGATTCTCCAGGCAAGAGTACCGGAGTGGGTTGCCATTTCCTTCTCCAGGGGATCTTCCCGACCCAGGGATCGAACCCGGGTCTCCCGCCTTCCAGGCAGACGCTTTAACCTCTGAGCCACCGAGTTATTATTTAGGATCAAATGTTTTGATCTGTGTGACCCTAGATCTTCAGGAGGCTCAGATGGTTTGCAGCTCAAATTTACTAGACATATCTCCTTGCTCAGTAAAACACCTCTGTGCAGTCTCAGATCCTGGAAGCTACTTTCCCAGACCCCAGGGAGGAAGCGGGTCCAGCGTAGGTGAACAGAGGAAGGAAGGAGTAGGAGAGTTCGCTCAGAGCCCTGGTCCACATTCTCACCACACAGGACCTGGGAGGGCAGAGGTTCCATTGCTGGGATGTGTGCCCCAATCTTATCCAGCTAGTGAGCACCAGCACTGGGCTTTGACCAGGCCCCATAGGTCCTCCTTCTTGCCCACCCTTCCATCAGTTCAGTCGCTCAGTTGTGTCTGACTCTGCAACCCCGTGAACTGCAGCACGCCAGGCCTCCAGTCCATCATCAACTCCTGGAGTCCACCCAAACCCATGTCCATTGAGTCGGTGATGCCATCCAGCCATCTCATCCTCTGTTGTCCCCTTCTCCTGCCCTCAAACTTTCCCAGCATCAGGGTCTTTTCCAATGAGTCAGCACTTTGCATCAGGTGGCCAAAGTATTGGAGTTTCAGCTTCAACATCCGTCCTTCCAATGAACACCCAGGACTGATCTCCTTAAGGATGGACTGGTTGAATCTCCTTGCAGTCCAAGGGACTCAAGAGTCTTCTCCAACACCACAGTTCAAAAGCATCTATTCTTCGGTGCTCAGCTTTCTTTATAGTCCAACTCTCACATCCATACATGACCACTGGAAAAACCATAGCCTTGACTAAACGGACCATTTTTACTTTGTTGGCAAAGTAATGTCTCTGCTTTTTAATATGCTATCTAGGTTGGTCATAACTTTCCTTCCAAGGAGTAAGTGTCTTTTAATTTCATGGCTGCAATCACCATCTGCAGTGATTTTGGAGCCCAGAAAAATAAAGTCAGCCACTGTTTCCACTGTTTCCCCATCTATTTGCCAAGAAGTGATAGGACCGGATGCCATGATCTTCGTTTTCTGAATGTTGAGCTTTAAGCCAACTTTTTCACTCTCCTCTCTCACTTTCATCAAGAGGCTCTTTAGTTCTTCACTTTCTGCCATAAGGGTGGTGTCATCTGCATATCTGAGGTTATTGATATTTCTCCCGGCAATCTTGATTCCAGCTTGTGCTTCATCCAGCCCAGCATTTCTCATGATGTACTATGCGTATAAGTTAAATAAGCAGGGTGATAATAAACAGCCTTGACGTACTCCTTTCCCAATTTGCAATCAGTCTGTTGTTCCATGTCCAGTTCTAAATTGTTGCTTCCTGACCTGCATACAGGTTTCTCAAGAGGCATGTCAGGTGGTCTGGTATTCGCCTCTCTTTCAGAATTTTCCACAGTTTATTGTGATCTACACAGTCAAAGTCTTTGGCATAGTCAATAAAGCAGAAGAAGCTATTTTTCTGGAATTATTTCTTTTTCGATGATCCAGTGGATGTTGGCAATTTGATCTCTGATTCCTCTGCCTTTGCTAAAACCAGCTTGAACATCTGGAAGTTCACAGTTCATGTATTGCTGAAGCCTGGCTTGGATAATTTTGAGCATTCCTTTACTAGTGTGTGAGATGAGTGCAATTCTGTGGTAGTTTGAGCATTCTTTGGCATTGCCTTTCTTTGGGATTGGAATAAAAACACCTTTTCCAGTCCTGTGGCTGCTGCTGAGTTTTCCAAATTTGCTGGCATATTGAGTGCAGTACTTTCACAGCATCACCTTTCAGGATTTGAAATAGCTCAACTGGAATTCCACCACCTCCACTAGCTTTGTTCATAGTGATGCTTTCTAAAGGCCCACTTGACGTCACATTCCTGGATGCCTGGCTCTAGATGATTGATCACACCATTGTGATTATCTGGGTCGTGAAGATCTTTTTTGTACAGTTCTGTGTATTCTTGCCACCTCTTCTTAATATCTTCTGCTTCTGTTAGGTCCCTACTATTTTTGTCCTTTATTGAGCCCATCTTTGCATGAAATGTTCCCTTGGTATCTCTAATTTTCTTGAAGAGACCTGTAGTCTTTCCTGTTCTATTGTTTTCCTCTATTTCCCTAAATCAGTTCCTAATGAGATCATCACATTCCTGGATGCCTGGCTCTAGATGATTGATCACACCATTGTGATTATCTGGGTCGTGAAGATCTTTTTTGTACAGTTCTGTGTATTCTTGCCACCTCTTCTTAATATCTTCTGCTTCTGTTAGGTCCCTACTATTTCTGTCCTTTATTGAGCCCATCTTTGCATGAAATGTTCCCTTGGTATCTCTAATTTTCTTGAAGAGACCTGTAGTCTTTCCTGTTCTATTGTTTTCCTCTATTTCCCTAAATCAGTTCCTAATGAGATCTGAGTAAACAAGTCTCCCTCAATCCAGGCAATAGAGAATTTGATTTGCAAGCCTCCTGCCCCAGGCCTTTTACTCCTTAAGGGAAACAACTGAAACTATACTAAGAATGGGACGGGGGGAGGGGAGGGAGGCTCTTGAGGGAGGGGATATACCTGTACATTCTCCAAGCCAGACTTCAGCAATACTAGGAACTCCGTGATGTTCAAGCTGGTTTTAGAAAAGGCAGAGGAACCAGAGATCAAATTGCCAACATCTGTTGGATCATGGAAAAAGCAAGAGAGTTCCAGAAAAATATCTATTTCTGCTTTATTGACTATGCCAAAGCCTTTGTGTGGATCACAATAAACTGTGGAAAATTCTGAAAGAGATGGGAGTACCAGACCACCTGACCTGCCTCTTGAGAAATCTGTATGCAGGTCAGGAAGCAACAGTTAGAGGCAGGAGGAGAAGGGGACGACCGAGGATGAGATGGCTGGATGGCATCACGGACTCAATGGACGTGAGTCTGAGTGAACTCCGGGAGTTGGTGATGGACAGGGAGGCCTGGCATACTGCGATTCATGGGGTCGCAAAGAGTTGGACATGACTGAGCGACTGAACTGAACTGAACTGATAGCTGATAAAAACTTGTACAGCAGAAACTAACACAATTTTGTAAAGCAATGATATTCCAATTTTTAAAAATTAAAAAATATATACACTATGCAAATGAACTAAACACAAAAACTAAAAGCATAAATTAAAAAAAAAAGAAATTGAAGGGATTTCTCTAGTGGTCCAGTGGTTAAGAATCCACCTCCCAAGAAAAAAAAAAAATAAAGAATCCACCTCCCAGTGCAGAGGATGTGGGTTCAATCCCTGGTCTGAGAAGATCCCACATGCCACAGGGCAACTAAGCCTGTGTGCCACAGCCACCGAGCCTGTGAGCTTTGGAGCCCACATGCCACACTGAAGATCTCGTTTGCTGTAATGAAGGCCCAACACAGCCAAATAAATAAATAAATAACCGAAACTGTAAATAAAGATGTTCTCCACACAAGAGGTAACTTCTCTTCAACTTCTGTGGTACCCTGGAAGTCATCTCAGTGGACCCAGTTAAGGTCTCCAAACTAATTAGTGGCAGGAGTGAACACACATCTAAATTGGTTCTCTCAGCTGCTACACCACAGAGCCACAGAAAGGAGTGCATTCCTGTGCCAGGAGCCTAAGATGACACATGATGAATCCACAGGTATTTCACAAAACTCTGCAGAACTAGGTAAAGTTTCTGCCCAAAGGAAGTTAGATGTAGAAACTGTGGGTCATGTTAATGTTTTCAGAATAAAGTATCTGAGAACCAAATTTAAAATAGTTCCCCTAGTTAAAAAAAAAAAAAAAGATAAAAACATACCAATCTGATTCATTTGTAGCAATAGCCAAAAATAAAATTCTAGTCTTCTTTCAGGGCAAACAGCTTAGATCCCCATTTCAATCATAAGTACCAGCAGCCCACCCTCTATATGTTAAAATCATGTCCTCATCAGAATACAAATGGTTACAATGTCATGTTGCCAGAGCAGATTGGAATCAGGTACTCACTATGAAATTAGCAACATAAAGCGATATGGATCTCAAAATACCTCTTTTCTATGTCATTTTGTATTTTCCCTATCTTAGATGTCAAACCAAGAAATAGCCGAGAATGAGCAGTGGTCCACATGCAACTCTAGATCTGGATTCCCACAGGTATGTTATGGAACAGATGTTTCAGAAAATGGAGTGAGGCTCTTGAGCCTGTGCGTACAGTACTGGCCAGGACCCAGCCATTACATGGCCTTCCCCATCTTCTCACCTTCAGGACTCTACCAGGAAGCTGTCCCTAGATGTCCAACCCTCAAAACTGCCTTGTCCTTTGCCTGTTTATTCAATACCCCTCATAATTGGCGGGCATCATTTTTGGCAGTTATAATCTCTAAACTTTCATCATAAAAATGAATGCAGTCAATTTAACAAGTATGAACAGAAGAGAATCACTGTAATGAAACAACAATGAATGTGCTTTCTTCCTTCAAACACACTTCTTTTTTTTTGGCTGAGCCACACAGCTTGTGGGATCTTCATTCCCCAACCAGGGTTCCAACCTGTAGCCCCTGCAGTGGGAACTCAGAGTCTTAACCACCAGATTGCCAGGGAAGTCCCTAAACCCACTTTTTAAGGGTAACTACTGTTAAATAATTTAGCATACATCCTTCTGAAATTTTTTGATAATTAAAAAAAACAACAGTATTAAATGGCCATCACATTTACATATGTACTGATATACATTGAAAAAATGTAATATTAACTAAATAGGTTTAATAAGGAGTTCATGTTAGGTACACTGATAGCTATTGCTTGTGATATTTTCTAATGTACACACCTTATTATTAAGCTGTGCTACAAAGCCAACAACTCATGGAGAAGTTAAATTGAAAAATAATTTAATTTTCATTATTCTAGGTCCATCCAATCAGGCATAGGCAAACACATCTTCTCTGGTGGTAAAACAAAAAACTCTCCAGCCTCTAGATTTAGAGAAAAATGTCTTTATTCCATGAAGTCTGAAAAATGAGCATTTACTGATTGAATTTCATAGATCTTTTCTATTTTGTGTTTCTTTCAGGTAAACAACGTGCATAAAAATTAATAAATCAATAAATGAAGTGATTGGGGATTAATCGGGCAATCCACTGATTAAGACTCTGCCTTCCGGGAGTTGGGGGTCGGGATTGGGAGTTCATGTACACTCGTGGCTGATTCATGTCGATGTGTAGCAAAACGAATACAGTATTGTAAAGCAAAACAAACTAAAAAATAAAAATTAATTAAAAAAAAAAAAAAGACTCTGCCTTCCAAGGAGGGGTCATGGGTTTGATACCTGGTCAGGGAACTAAGATCCCACATTCTGTGCAGTGCAGCCAATAAATAATTTTTTTTTTAATGAAGTGATTGCTGAGAATCCATTCAGCTGAGTAGAGGTACCCATACCCTCAGGTTTTATGTTAAGAAATTACTGTTATGAATAAAACAACTTGGTTTTGTTATATGACCTATAATAAGGTATTTCTGTTTGTAGATTAAAAAAATTATACCTACATCTAGCTGCTTCTGATCTTGAAAATTCTGCTCAGAATTAAAAAAGCATATATAATGTCTCCTATAAGAAACCTATATGCAGGTCAGGAAGCAACAGTTAGAACTGGACATAGAACAACAGACTGGTTCCAAATAGGAAACGGAATACGTCAAAGCTATATATTGTCACCCTGCTTATTTAACTTATATGCAGAGTACATCATGAGAAACGCTGGGCTGGAAGAAGCGCAAGCTAGAATCAAGATTGACAGGAAAAATATCAATAACCTCAGATATGCAGATGACACCATCCTTATGGCAGAAAGTGAAGAGGAACTAAAAAGCCTCTTGATGAAAGTGAAAGAGGAGAGTGAAAAATTTGGCTTAAAGCTCAACATTCAGAAAACTAAGATCATGGCATGCAGTCCCATCATTTCGTGGGAAATAGATGAGGAAACAGTGGAAACAGTGTCAGACTTTATTTTGGGGGGCTCCAAAATCACTGCAGATGGCGATTGCAGCCGTGAAATTAAAAGATGCTTACTCCTTGGAAGGAAAGTTATGACCAACCTAGACAGCATATTAAAAAGCAGAGACATTACTTTGCCAGCAAAGGTCCATCTAGTCAAGGCTATGGTTTTTCCTGTGGTCATGTATGGATATGAGAGTTGGACTGTGAAGAAAGCTGAGCACCGAAGAACTGATGCTTTTGAACTGTGGTGTTGGAGAAGACTCTTGCGAGTCCCTTGGACTGCAAGGAGATCCAACCAGTCTGTTCTGAAGGAGATCAGTTCTGGGTGTTCATTTGAAAGACTGATGCTAAAGCTGAAACTCCAGTACTTTGGCCACCTCATGAGAAGAGTTGACTCATTGGAAGAGACCCTGATTCTGGGAGGGATTGGGGGTAGGAGGAGAAGGGGATGACCGAGGATGAGATGGCTGGATGGCATCACTGACTCGATGGACATGAGTTTGAATAAACTCCAGGAGTTGGTGATGGACAGGGAGGCCTGGGGTGCTGGAATTCATGGGGTCGCAAAGAGTCGAACATGACTGAGTGACTGAACTGACTGGACTGAACTGACTCAACTGACTGACTGATAATGCATAGTTCAAAACAGAAAGTTAGATTCCTCACGCTAGTATAAATAATATAAAAAGAGAAAGCATGTTAGATCCTGGGGAAGAATAGTACAAAAGTCTTCTGAGGGAAGGAGGGCTGCTGTCAGCAATATAGAATGTTCTAGTCCACCAGCTGCTGATGTTCCTGCTGTGAAAACTCAGCTGGTGACATCACTCAGCAAGTGACTCATCAGGGCAGTGGGATTTCATTGGTCTGCTCTTCATCTGGCACCTATCTTATAAATAATATAAAAAGAGAAAGCATGTTAGATCCTGGGGAAGAATAGTACAAAAGTCTTCTGAGGGAAGGAGGGCTGCTGTCAGCAATATAGAATGTTCTAGTCCACCAGCTGCTGATGTTCCTGCTGTGAAAACTCAGCTGGTGACATCACTCAGCAAGTGACTCATCAGGGCAGTGGGATTTCATTGGTCTGCTCTTCATCTGGCACCTATCTTTTCTGGTGAGGACTGCAAGCTCTCTTTTGGATACAACTGCTCAACTCTCCCCAGCCTCTGTCAGCTCAAGGTTTTCTCTTTTGTGGAGAAGAAACAAATTTGTGGGGAATTTGGAGGCTTTTGTTGTGGTGTTTCTATACTGCACATACCATTTAGCCTTCAAAGGCCACGCTTCGATGGGGCCAGGTCTTCTACTTTCCCTAAAAGCTGTTCTCATCTGCCCTATGAAGACAGGTCTGACATCTTCGCTAGGGTGTGTTCTAGAGTAGGGCTGGAGGAAATGGTCATTCTTTGATTCACTAAGCCCAACAAGGGGCCTTTCCATGTGCCCATCAAGCCCACAAGCTTGGTCTTTACCAGGAGCTGTGATGTTTTCACTGTACTAACTTTGAAACAAGGAGCACATAGTTACTATGCTCAGAAGAAGTTACCATTGTTAAATTTCAGTAAATATTAATAGATGACTGACACATGGGATGTTCCAGTCACAACTCTCTAGACTGATCCAGGATCCCAAAAGAAGAGCTAAATTCTCCAGAACTGGCAATGTTTCAGTGTCCTGTGCTAGAACTATTTTGTGGCATTAGAGACTTACTTACAGCCAAAGAGCAGCAACCAAATATGGGTATTCTGCCATAGAAGTTTCTGGATCCTGTATTTGGGTCCTAGGGAAACATGTTAGGCAAATAGATGGGGGAAAAGTGGAAGTAGTGGCAGATTTTATTTTCTGCAGATGGTGAATGCAGCCATGAAAGTAAAAGGCACTTGCTCCTTGGAAGAAAAGCTATGACAAACCTAGACAGCATATTCAAAAGCAGAGACATCATTTTGCCAACAAAGGTCCATATGGTCAAAGCTATGGTTTTTCTAGTAATCATGTAAGGATGTCAGAGTTGGACTATAAAGAAGGCTGAGCACCAAAGAATTGATGTTTTTGAATTGTGGTGCTGGAGAAGATTCTTTGAGTCCCTTGGACAGCAAGGAGATCAAGCCAGTCAGTCCTAAAGAAAATCAACCCTGAATATTCATTGGAAGCACCGATGCTGAAGCTCCAGTACTTTGGTCACCTGATGCAAAGAAGTAACTCATTGGAAAGTCTCTCATGCTGGGAAAGATTGAGGGCAGGAGGAGAAGGCAGGAGGAGAGGGCAGGGGATGAGATAGTTGGATGGCATCACTGACTCAGTGGATGTGAGTTTGGGCAAGCTCTGGGAAATGATGAGGGACAGGGAAGCCTTGTGTGCTGCAGTCCATGGGGTCGCAAGAAGTCAGACATGACTTAGCAACTGAACAACAACAAAAGCAAATCACATGTGTGTAAGTAATTGATACAGACATTCATAGAAAAAAAGTAATACAAATGGTTCATAGTTATATATGCAATCTCATTCATAAGATAAATGAAATTTTAACCCATATTGAGATACCATTTCTTGTCTACCAGATGAGAAACAGTCTGACAATAAACTCTATTGGCAGTTCTGTGGGTAAACAGGTATGTTCATATGTTGCTGTGGAAAACACACAATCCCTTGTGAAAACATTTGGCAGTACCTAGCCAAATTACTCGGAGAAGGCAATGGCACCCCACTCCAGTACTTTTGCCTGGAAAATCCCATGGACGGAGTAGCCTGGTAGGCTGCAGTCCATGGGGTCGCTAAGAGTCAGACACGACTGAGCGACTTCACTTTCACTTTTCACTTTCATGCACTGGAGAAGGAAATGGCAACCCACTCCAGTGTTCTTGCCTGGAGANGTACTTTTGCCTGGAAAATCCCATGGACGGAGTAGCCTGGTAGGCTGCAGTCCATGGGGTCGCTAAGAGTCAGACACGACTGAGCGACTTCACTTTCACTTTTCACTTTCATGCACTGGAGAAGGAAATGGCAACCCACTCCAGTGTTCTTGCCTGGAGAATCCCAGGGACGGGGGAGCCTGGTGGGCTGCTGTCTATGGGGCCGCACAGAGTCGGACACAACTGAAGCGACTTAGCAGCAGCAGCCAAATTACCTAAGAAGTTACCCTTTGATTCAGCAATTCTACTTCTAGAATATACCCAAAACATAGCTATAGACTTTACAGAAATAAATTTAAAAATTGAATTTATATTTATTTATTTTTGACCAAATGCCTGTTTTGAACTGTTTGTTATACACTCATACCACAATAAGGACCGAAATGGTATGGACTTAACAGAAGCAGAAGATATTAAAAAAAAAAAAAAGATGGCAAGAATACACAAAAGAACTATACAAAAAAGATCTTCATGACCCAGACAACTACGATGGTGTGATCACTCACCTAGAGCCAGACATCCAGGAATGTGAAGTCAAGTGGGCCTTAGGAAGCATCACTATGAACAAAGCTAGTGGAGATGATGGAATTCCAGCTGAGCTATTTCAAATCCTGAAAGATGATGCTGTGAAAGTGCAAATATGCCTACTCAATATGCCAGCAAATTTGGAAAATTCAGCAGTGGCCACAGGACTGGAAAATGTCCATTTTCATTCCAATCCCAAGGAAAGGCAATGCCAAAGAATGTTCAAACTACCACACAATTGCACTCATCTCACACGCTAGCAAAGGAAAGATCAAAATTCTCCAAGCCAGGCTTCAACAGTTCTTGAACTGTGAACTTCCAGATATTCAAGCTAGATTTAGAAAAAGCAGAGGAACCAGAGATCAAATTGCCAACATCCGCTGGATCACGGAAAAAGCAATAGAGTTCCAGAAAAACATCTACTTCTGCTTTATTGACTAAGCCAAAGCCTTCGACTGTGTGGATCACAACAAACTGTGGAAAATTCTGAAAGAGAGAAGTCTGTATGCAGGTCAAGTAGCAACAGTTAGAACTGGACATGGAACAACAAACTGGTTCCAAATAGGAAAAGGAGTAAGGCAGGCTTCCTTGGTGGCTCAAAGGTTAAAGCGTCTGCCTGCAATGTGGGAGACCTCGATTTGATCCCTGGGTCAGGAAGATCCCCTGGAGAAGGAAATGGCAACCCACTGCAGTATTCTTGCCTGGAGAATACCAAGGACGGAGCAGCCTGGTGGGCTACAGTCCATGGGGGCCACAAAGAGTCAGACACAATTGAGCGACTTCACTTTCGCTTTCAAGGCTGTATATTGTCACCCTGCTTACTTAATTTGTATGCAGAGTATATCATGCAAAATGCTGCTGGATGAAGCACAAACTGGAATCATGATTGCTGGAAAGAAATATCAATAACCTCAGATACACAGATGACACCACCCTTATGGCAGAAAGTGAAGAAGAACTAAAGAGCCTCTTGATGAAAATCAAAGAGAGTGAAAAAGTTGTCTTAAAACCCAACATTCAGAAAACTAAGATCATGGCATCCAGTTCCATGACTTCATGGCAAATAGATGGGGAAACAGTGGAAACAGTGACAGACTTAATTTGGGGGGACTCCAAAATCACTGCAGATGGTGACTGCAACCATGAAATTAAAAGACACTTGCTCCTTGGAAGGAAAGCTATGACTAACCTAGACAGCATATTAAAAAGCAGAGATATTACTTTGCCAGCAAAGGTCCATCTAGTCAAAGCTATGGTTTTTCCAGTAGTCTTGTATGGATGTGAGAGTTGGACTATAAATAACTCTGAGTGCCGAGGCATTGATGCTTTTGAACTGTGGTGCTGGAGAAGACTCTTGAGACTCTTGAGAGGAGATCAAAACAGTCCATCCTAAAGGAGATCAGTCCTGAATATTCATTGGAAGGACCGATGCTGAAGCTGAAACTCCAGTACTTTGGCCACCTGATTCGAAGAACTGATTCATTGAAAAAGACCCTGATGCTGGGAAAGATTGAAGGCAGGAGCAGAAGGGGAGGACAGAGGATGAGATGGCTGGATGGCATCACTGACTCAATGGATATGAGTTTGAGCAAGCTCCAGGAGTTGGTGATGGTCGGGGAAACCTGGCGTGCTAGTCCATGGGGTCGAAAAGACATGACTGAGCGACTGAACTGACTGATAGTATAATCCTAACCTTTGCTTTTACAGCAAGCTGAGTAGTTTACTTGGAATAACAAAAGGATTTCCTTATATTTTTGACTTCTCACTGACTACAAGTCAAATTTGAGGAGCCTCAGAATATTGTTTAAAAAGAAATTATAGGGACTTCCTTGCTGGTCCAGTGGCTGAAACTCTGACTCCCAATGCAGGGGGTCTGAGTTAATTCTTGGTCAGAAAACTAGGTTCCACATGCAGTAACTAAGACCTGGAACAGTCAAATAAATAAATAAAAAATTTAAAAAAGAATTTCTGGTAGTCTTTAGAAAAAAAATTATAGGCAGGTGGTTTTTTTTAATAGATGGCATTCTATATATTATTTTTAAATTTTAAATTAATCAATTTAAATTTATTGTTGGCTGTGCTGGGTCTTTGTTGCTGTGTGCAGGCTTTTCCTAATTGTGGCCAGCAGAGACTACTCCTCGCTTCGTGCATGGGCTTATTTCAGTGGTTTCTCTTGTTGTGGAGCACAGACTCAGTAGTTGTGGCACATGGGTTTAGTTGCTCCATGACATGTGGGACTTTCTTAGACTAGGGATCAAATCTGCGTTGGCAGGTGGAGTCTTAACCACTGGACCACCAAGGAAGTCCCTATAAATTATTTTACTTCTTGCTTTTCTCTAACTTTTAAAATACATAATGTTTACATATTTCAAAATCAAAACAATATAAAAAGGAAATTGAAAAGTCTTGTTCCTGTCTTCTCTACCCATTTCCGTTCTTTCCATAGGTAGTGTTTGCTCTGGACTCCCATTTTTGTCTGTTTTCAGTGTCCCACTTGTCCAAGATTTAGCATTTGTCCAACTTTTATTACAAAGTAATATTTATTTCTACTGCTATTAAAATAAGCAGAAATGGGTTTTGAAATCAAGAAGGGTAAGTCCTCCAACTTCATTCTTCTTCAAGGTTATTTTGGCTATTCTTGCTCACTTATTTTCCTATATAAACTTTAGGATGGTTTCATCAATGTGTACGAAGAAGCATGCTGAGATTCTGGTTAGATATTTAACTTTATTCACCAGTGTTTTGTAGTTTTCAGAGTATGTCTTGTTTCTTTTGTGAAATTCATTCCCAAGTACTTTATTCTGTTAGATGCTGTTATAAATGGAAGTGCTTTTCAGTTTACTCTTTACTAGTGTATGGAATAAAACTGATTCTTGTATGTTGATCTTACATACTGCAGTCTGCTGCACTTGTTTCTTAGTTTCAATAGCTTTTTAGTAGATTCCTTTTTCTTGCCTAATTACCCTTACTAGAAGTTCCAGTAAAATGTTAGATAAAAGTGGCAAGAGTAGACATCCCCATCTTGTTCCAGATCTCAGGAATATTATCTTTTCCTATTAAGTATGATAGTTGTGGGTTTTTCAGATGACTTGCATCAGGTTAAAGAAGTTCCCTTCTAATTCTAGCTGTTGAATGTTTTTTGATGAGACTATTGCATCTGTTGAATGCTTTTCCTGCCTGCATTGAAATGATCATGTGGTTTTGTCCATTAGTCTATTAATATGGCACACTATATGGTTTGAATTATTAGGATATTGGCCTGTAGGTTTTTTGTTGTTGTTTTGTTGCTGTATCTTTGTCTCTTTTTGATATTAGAGTAACACTGGCATCATACAATGAATGTGGAAATGTTGCCTCCTATTTTTTTGGAAGAGTTTGTGATGGATTGGTATTCTTTTAAAAAAAATTGATTTAAAATTATTTTTGACTTTCACGTCTGCGGCGCTCTCTTCGTTGTGGTCTGTTATCTGTTCTAACCCTCATCCGATGTCGTCTCAACCCTGGAATCAGAATTTGCTACTGTATGTGATTTGCGTGATCAGACGCTACAGAATGAATCTTGGCGGAGAGGTCCCTGCTGGGGCTCCAAGAGAACCACGTGTCGACAGGCACAACCTTCAGCTTCCTGACATCTGGGGCTCACTGTTGGCAGCAAACAGGCACTGAATGGACCATGATGGATGCAGGATTGGGAGAGAATTTGACCAGAGCCCTGTGTACATCAGGGCCTACATTGGTTGATGGCTGCCTGATTTCAGTTTGGTTCAGTTCTGTAATAGGAATTTCAGCTGTTACTTCTGAGAAAGCATGAAGATTTGGGTTGTTGTGTAACCTGAGTGTCCAAAGGTAAAAAGCTTGTGGCTGTTTTGAAGAATGAAGTATTGTGTCAAGTTTTGGTTGTTAAGGTTTTAATTTTGTAGCCTTATCAGAATTTGCTACTGTATGTGATTTGCGTGATCAGACGCTACAGAATGAATCTTGGCGGAGAGGTCCCTGCTGGGGCTCCAAGAGAACCACGTGTCGACAGGCACAACCTTCAGCTTCCTGACATCTGGGGCTCACTGTTGGCAGCAAACAGGCACTGAATGGACCATGATGGATGCAGGATTGGGAGAGAATTTGACCAGAGCCCTGTGTACATCAGGGCCTACATTGGTTGATGGCTGCCTGATTTCAGTTTGGTTCAGTTCTATAATAGGAATTTCAGCTGTTACTTCTGAGAAAGCATGAAGATTTGGGTTGTTGTGTAACCTGAGTGTCCAAAGGTAAAAAGCTTGTGGCTGTTTTGAAGAATGAAGTATTGTGTCAAGTTTTGGTTGTTAAGGTTTTAATTTTGTAGCCTTTCTATCTGGAGAAATAAAATAAAATCTTTTAAATGAAAAAAAAATTATTTTTGGCTGCACTGGGTCTTTGTTGTTGTGAGAACTTAGTTGTTTTGAGGCATGTGGGATCTTCCTGGACAAGGGATCAAAACTATGTCCCCTGCATTGCCAGGCAGACTCTTAACCACTGGACCCCGACAGAAGCCCAGTATTAATTCTTCTTTAAACATTTGATAGAATACAACAGTAAAGACTGGGCTTTTCTCTGTAGGAAGTTTTTTTTTTTTTAATTGGAGGATGAATACTTTACAATGTTGTGTTGGTTTCTGCCACATAACAACTTGAATCAACCGTAAGTATAGATATATATATACAGATAGATACATATATAGATAGATATCTCCCTTCCCTCTGGTGCCTCTCCTACCCACCTCCCCATCCCACTGCTCTAGGTCGTCACAGAGCATAGGACTGGGCTTCTGCTGGAAGAATTTAAATCACTAATTCGATTTCTTTATTTGTCATAGGTCTATCAGATTTTCGATTTTTTTCTTAAGTAAGTTGCAGTAGTTTATTCTTCCTAAGAATACCCATTTCATCTAGGTTATTTAATTTGCTGGCACACAGTTGTTCAAAAGGATTCCGATAGTCCTTTTTATTTCTGTAAGCTCAATAGTGATTTACCCTCTTTAACTTCTTAGTAATTTGAATCTTTTTTCTTTTCTAAAGATTTGTCAATTTTGTTGAACTTTACAAAGAGCCAACTTTTGATTTCATTAATTTTTTTCCTATTGATCTTCTTATTCTCTATTTCTGTGTATGTGTGTGTGTGTGTACGTTAGTCGCTCAGTCGTGTCTGACTCTTTGAGACCCTATGGGTGTAGCCCATCAGGCTCCTCCATCCATGGGATTCTCCAGGCAAGAATACTGGAATGGGTTGCCAATTCCTTTTCCATTTTTTTTCCCCTAATCTTTATTGTTTTCTTGGTTCTGCTTGTTTTTTGTTTGCTCTTTTTTTAAAAAAATATTTTTTTATTTATTTTTGGCTGTGCTGGGTCTTCGTTACTGTGGGCTTTTCTCTAGTTGTGGTGAGCGGGGGCTACTCTAGTCACAGTGCACAGGCTTCTCATTACAATGGCTTTTCTCATTGCAGAGCACAGGCCCTAGGCCCCGGGGCTTCCTTCAGTTGTTGCAGCTCCCAGGCTCTAGAGCACAGGCTTAGTAGTTGTGGCATACAAGCTTGGTTGCTCTGCAGCAGTTTGGGATCCTCCTGGACCAGGGATCAAACCTGTGTATCTTTCATTGGCAGGCAGATTCCTTACTACTAAACAACCAGGTTAGTCTTGCTCTTCTTTTTTGTCTTCCTGTTTAGGAAAGCAATGAATGCACATTGTACAAATTCAAGATGACCGGTTTTTGTAAGGAAACTATTTTCCTGTAAAAATATTTGTTGTCCCTTTCCTTTACTTTGAATTTGTTTCATTGTAACCCACTTAGGGGAGGGGCAGATGTCAAATGTGAATGTAAAATAAAAACAAATGTGGCCATGAATTAATGCTCATTACAATTGTATGACATTGTACATCAGGTTCATTTTATATTTTCTTTACTTTGTATATCTTTGCTGCTGCTGCTAAGTCGCTTCAGTCGTGTCCAACTCTGTGCGACCCCATAGACGGCAGCCTACCAGGCTCCCTCGTCCCTGGGATTCTCCAGGCAAGAACACTGGAGTGGGTTGCCATTTCCTTCTCCAATGCATGAAAGTGAAAAGTAAAAGTGAAGTCGCTCAGTCGTGTCTGACTCTTAGCGACCCCATGGACTGCAGCCTACCAGGCTCCTTCACCCATGGGATTTTCCAGGCAAGAGTACTGGAGTGGGGTGCCATTGCCTTCTCCGTTGTATATCTTTAACTTTCCATAATAAAAAGTTAGAAATATATATATATATATCATAGGCTTATCAATCAGGGTCTATTCAGTGTGTAGAAAACATACCAATTATTTGAACAAAGAGTACTAACAGAGTACTGTTAACTGGATATAAAGTTGTTAACTGCTAAATGATAAAAAGAGAACTCTAAGGTGTCATGGAAGTTAACAAATAGCTACCCTGAAGAAACAAAGGGAACCCCTTAGAAACCTAGAGGAAGGGCCCCATGGAACTAGAAAGAACTCAAACCTCTGGGAAAAGAGCTGGTTGCTGGTGAAGGGGGAGGGAGGAAAGAGACGGGTTTCTCAAGTGTTGAGAAAGCTGATTTAGCTGCTCCTACAAAAGGAACTGCTGCTGCCAGAGTAAAGAAGCATTGCGTGGGTGATGATGCTCAGAGAAACAGAAAAGAGTAAGTCCCTTCTTCCTCCACTCTTACAGTTTCCCTCTAGTGCTCCTAACGGGCAAAGCCTTAGCAGGGAAGCAGAAGGCAAAGCAGAAATGTTTGCAGAGTCCTAGCCTCAGAATCACAAAGCTCAGTGTAGGTAGGTGGATACTGCATCCTGACTGACCTCAATAGTATCTGACAGCTTCTGGCTCATGTAAATAGCTGCCCAGCCACTGGGATCTGGCATTAACCTCCAGGAATAGTTTCGAAAATAAAAAGAATTTGTCCTATAACTAGAGTGACTAAAGAAAATTTCTGTCTCTTAACAGCTTTTTATTATTTGAGGGGAGTACTGCAGTGTTAAAGGGGAATTGAAAATTAAACACAGAAATTAAAAACTCCTGGAGTCCATGTAATGATTAAGACCCTCCTCTCTAAAGGCTAAAATATTTCTACTATACTGACAACACTGGTTGCCTATGCAGAGGTAAAATGGATAATTGGGTAAGGGATGGGAAGGGTTTTTTCACTGTATATCCTTCGTACCTTTAAAATATTGTACATGTGAATATATTGCCCTATCAAAAACTAACTAAGTTTTTTCAGAGAGAAGCCATCGTCTTAGATCAGGCTTCCCAGAAGACTGTGAGGCTTCACTGGGGTGACTCACTAGTAAAGAATTTGCCTACAATGCAGAAGATGTAGGTTCGATTCCTAGGTCAGGATAATCCCTCGGAGAAGAAAATGGCAACCCACTTCAGTATCCTTGCTTGGGAAATGCCATGGACAGAAGAGCCTGGCAGGCTACAGTCTATGAGGTCGCAAGAGTCCAACACAACTCAGTGACTAAACAACAAGCCCCAGATTCTAATTTACCTTCATGAAGTTTACTGTGATTCCACAGTGATATTCTTGGCAACATTATTATGAGAAAATGAAGGAAATAGGATTAAGTAGTGGGAGAAGCTGAACTGTCACGCAGTTCAAACACAGGTGTTAATCACAGAAAATTCTGGACCTGGAATGACCCTTTAGAGAGTTGTCCCAAATTAAGGCAAAGCAGCTGGGCAGCTATCTCACTTCCACCAGTCCTCAGGAGGCTGCCTGCTGAAAAGGGGTTAAACTTGGGTGATGCAGCTCCTTCTGAGCAAGTACAATTCCTCGGAGGAGACTACTAGGCAATAATCAGTCAACACTGCACTACAGACCACAGTTTAGACTATTCCAGTGGTTCTCACATTTTCATGCGCAGCAGAGTCCCCTGAAGGGCCTGATGGGCCCCACCGCAGTTTCTGGTTCAGCAGGTGTAGGCTGGAGGTCAGAATCTACTTTCTCACAAGTTCTTTTTTTTTTTTTTTCTCACAAGTTCTAGGTGTACTGATGCTGCTGTCTAGGGATCACATTTTGAGAACCAATACTGAGGCTTTCCAGGTGGCTTAGTGCCAAGCAGGAGATGGGAGTTTGATCCCTGGGTCAGGAAGATCCCCTGGAGGACGAAATAGCAACCCACTCCAGTATTCTTGCCTGGGCAATCCCATGGACAGAGGAGCCTGGTGGGCTACAGTCCATGGGCCACAGAGTTGGACACAACTTAGCAACTAAACAACAATAGCACAGTGTCTTACTGGGTTAAATCTAGCAAAGGTGAATAATGTGTTAATGTTTGGTAGTTTATAATTTATAGATGCTAATACTTAAGGTTCTCTGGTTAGATGTGCTCCTTATGAGTCAATACTGCCTTCTTTGCAACCCCAGTTCACTGTAAACTAGATTTTATTCACTAACACACTTGCTTCATAAAGAGCTAATAGGCAGTTTTTCTGTTTACAGATGTCAGAAAACTTGCATCCATTTTCCTTAAGTCTGTGGGCTTCGATATATTTCTTTAATCCCTAAACAGGATATATAAATCACTAAAGAGATTACTATTGTCTGTGATGAGAACCAGTTTCTTTCAACCTGATTCCATTTTCATCAAAATGTGAATCAATGAAATGGAGAATGGCAAGTGAAAAAATGAACTTCCTGTTAAGGAAAGAAATTAATATTTACTGGCTATTTATTACATACTAGGTACCTTTTTATACATCATTGAATTAGTATTAATTCACAACCTGTAAAATAAGTTTTGCTATTCTGTTTTACAAATAACAAAATAGATAATATTAAATCCCTCACCCAGATCACACAACTAATAATAAGGAGTTTGGATTCAAACTCAAATCTTTCCACAGACCACACTGCCTATCTAAAAACGAGTTAGTATTGTTTCTTTTCATTTGCCAAGTGACATTTTCAGGGTACTAAGTACTGTACCAAGCAAAGAGTGACAACCAAGGGAGATCAACACATTGAGCACGACAAGGACTGATGATAGCAGAATCCACTAGATGATACAAAGCTGTCGAGGAAGACATACTGAAGAAAGTGATATTTGGGGTTGGCCCTTGAAGGATGATTAAAAGAGCCAAAAAGAAGCTAAGATGGAGGAATGTTCCAAGCAAAGGCATGAGCAAAGGCAAGACTGAGCTTCAGGGGTGGTAAGGAGAAGAAACAAAACCTGAGATGAGCAGAAGCCAGAAAAATGTAGGGCTTTTACACCATGCTAAGGATCTGGATTTTATTCTAAAGTCAATGAGGTTAAAGGAAAATATAGCAAGAATTGTATTTTAGAAAGAGTGAAGTGAAGGAAGAAAAGGATCAGACATTTGTTAAGAGGTTTTTGCACTACTGAGATGAAAAATGGCAAATGCTAAACTAAATCAGTGTTAAACCCAGGGGTAGGGGGGAAAGCCAGATTTGATATTCAGAAAGTAGAGGGATCTGGATAGAATTGCAACAGCCACACGAGCTTGCTTTTAAAGTCCCTTCATTGTGACAATTCTTTCTCACCTCAAGAACCTTTATACTTGCTTTCTTCTTCACAGAACACTGCTAAATTACACCTTATGAAGAGAAATGGATGAAAGAGGATGAGATGGTTGGATGGCATCACTGACTAAATGGATATGAGTTTAACCAAGCTCAGGGAGATAGTGAAGGACAGGCAAACATGGCATGCTGCAGTTCATGCAGTCATAAAGAATTAGACACGATTTAGTGGCTGAACATTGTAAATTACATTTCCTCCACTTCTCCTCTCACAACACCTTGTTCTTTTCCTACTATGCACTTGCATTTATTATAATTCACACATTTGCCCGTTTACTTTAACATCTCACTTCTATCAGGGACTCTTAGGACACGGACAAGTCTATTTTGCCAACCCCTGAATCCCAAGGACCTAGCATAGTGCCTTCAAACAGTGCCAACTAACCACTAGGTGACTGGTTGAAGGTGAAGTCACAGGTGAATGCCTTGGCAGACGTGTAAGCCATCCACTGAGGCCAAAAACACGAAAGGAGGAGCAGCAATTAACTAAAAATGGTTATTGCTTACTGAATGACTCCCAACTCTTGCACCTTTTCAGGTTTTCCTCCCCCTGTCTTCAGTCACCTCCTTCCTCACGTTCATCTACACCTTCACTCATATTTTTCCACACACCTTCACTCCAGCCAATCCATTCTAAAGGAGATCAGTCCTGGGTGTTCTTTGCAAGGAATGATGCTAACGCTGAACTCCAGTACTTTGGCCACCTCATGCGAAAAGTTGACTCATTGGAAAAGACTGATGCTGGGAGGGATTGGGGGCAGGAGGAAAAGGGGACGACAGAGGATGACATGGCTGGATGGCATCACTGACTCGATGGATGTGAGTTTGAGTGAACTCCGGGAGTTGCTGATGGACAGGGGGACCTGGCGTGCTGCTATTCATGGGGTCTCAAAGAGTCGGACACGACTGAGCGACTGAACTGAACTGAACTCACTCATATTTTTCCAAACTCTTATGTAGAAGTTCTCCTTTTTCCTCTCCTGGAACTCGTTACATTTCCTTAGAGACTCAGGGGTCCCCCCACCCCACATGTTACCTCCATGTCAGAAGAGAATTCTCACTTTGGGATAGGATCTGCCCATCTGGTATACTTCTGAAATTCCCGCCTAGGTAAATCCCGCCAGAAAAAAATCTCCGCGGGGACCATCGGCTCCATACACCCGGAACGCTGCCCGGCGCGGTCAATGCAGACAACTGTAAAAAGAAGCAAAGGTTCCTAACTGCAGCGGGTGAGAACTGGCCCGGAGCCTGGGCCTGGGGCCTGGCAAGCAGGGGCAGTGCGGTCCAGGAGATGATCAGGCCAGCACACCGCCTAGGGGCTGCCGGGGTTGCGGGAGGTGGGGAGCAGCCGTAAGCTGACAAGTGATAAAGCTCTGCTTCGCACCGGTCCCTCAGCTTCGCAGCGGGCGCGGGGACTCCAACACCATTTCCGAATTTCTCTCCCTTTGCAACGAGCGGCTAACCTAAGGCCAGCGGGAAGGCGCTGCGGAGAAGGGCTGCCAGGCCTGGAAAGAGTGCCTACCGCGGAGCGAGTCCCCGCTGGCACAGAGAAATCCTCGGAATCTGCGAAAAACCACGAGGAGAAGCTAAGAACACCACCGTTCCCTTCCCAATCAAGTCTCAGAAACCCTAGAGTCGACGCTGAGAAAGAGCGGGAAAGCCAGCGCAGCCACCAATCTGTCCACCCATTGGCCAGTCGCGCTGTCTTTCCCTAAGATCCGCCTCCCTTGCTCGCGGGCGATGTTCTTATCGGCTGATTTCCGCCAGCCTTCAGCTCTTATTGGTCAGCTCCTCCGTTCGTCAGGTTGGGCCTTGTAGACAGGCGGAGAACGGAGTCTGGCTCCGCCCCGAGTCGCGCACAGGCGCGTCTGTGTTGGAGTAGGAGGCTCCGCCTCCGCGTGCCGTGTGCAAAAACAAACAGCCGTTAGGGAGGAGGGGCTGAGGGGCGGGGCCTTGTTAGAAGGAAGTGCGCGATTGGGCAGCAGACGGGGTTCAAACGAGCAAGGCGAACGGGCATTGGCCGGGGCGGTGCGAGGCGGGCCCCGGTTATTGTCCGGGCTCTCGCGGCCGCGGCGGCAACGGCGGTCGGTGCTGCGCTAGCGGCGGCGGCGGCTCGGCGGGACCGAGGGCACGAGCGGCCGAGACCATGGTGAGGGCTGCGGGGCGACCGGGAGGGCGGCGATGGCCGAGTGGCGCCGCTACCTGTTGAGGCGGCTGGCGTCAGGCGGCGACGACATCGGTGGGGCGGGCGTCAGGCGGCCGGGCTGCCAGCGGTCCCGGCCTCGCTCGCCGCGGCGCCGGCGCGAATCGAGGTGCGCGGGCTGAGGCCGGGTGTCCCTGAGCAGGACAACCCTCGCGGCTCCAAAGCACCTCCGCTGCTGCTGCGACTGACTTTGAGTCCTAAATTGTGCGTTGGTAAGAAAAGTGCGGCTTTTTAGAAACGCGAATGGAGGGAACCGGGCTCCTTGTGAAGTTGAGAGGGAAAGGCGTTGGAGGGGGTCTGTGCCCTGCGCGGGAGTGAAGCAGTAAAGCCGAGGCGACGAGTGGTGTCCGCCCGAGCGCCCTCCGGAGACAGCCCTGCCCGAGGCTGAACCACAAACAGAAATTGTGGTTATCGTGACGTTCTCGCGTCTTAGACCTAGAGTCTAACTTGCGGATGGTAGCACCCGGGCTCTGTAACTTGTATTTGTGCGGTTAACGGAAGCGCTTTCACAGGCAGACTCTGGCATAGATTACATCTGCTCTGTAAACTGATTTGCTCAAGCCGACAATTCTCGTGATGCTTGCTGTTTTCAAAAGGTGTCACTCGTTTAATCTCTAGCAACCTACTATATATTGGCTGTCCCTTTACCAGCAGCTAAAAATACATAACGCGTTCGCATGGCTAAAAATACAGGAGGCATGGAGTTGTCATTCTTGTTTTGAAATTTTAAACGTGATGGGAAGTGAACATGTATCTGTTAAACAAATTTGCAACTTGCTTGACATTCAGTTTGCAACTTTTTCTGAATGAAATATACTCCATTGGCCTCCATAGGCATATTTTCTACCTGGAGATGCTTAGCCCAGGTTAATACTAACTCAGTTTTTAGAATAAAAAAGTTTATCGTGCTTGTATTTTGTTTCTCAGCAAATGTATTAAGATGATTGTGCGAAGTTGGGAAGGTGTGTTTACAGACTTTGAGGAGGTTGTGAAATGAAAGTATTCATTTACTATGCAATTTTATATTCACAAGTTTAATTCCATAAAGTTTTGTTTTTGCTAAGTATAAGAAATGTATTGGACTCTCCAAGCCACGGAAATAGTCATTTAATTTACTGAGATTTTAAAAAACTGATTTCCTGCCTACTTCCTTAAAAAACAAATAGGTTAAACAGCAAATGTAATGGATTTGAAATGGTAGGGATAAAATTGCTTAAGATAAGTAAATTGGGAAACCTGAGGAGTTTTGCAGTTAATAACTTTTTATTAATAACTGTTTCATAATTCAGTCATAGAGAAATAATGATTATAGTTTTAGCCTCATGCACTCGTTGAGATGTTTCTTATGTTTTACATCAGGGAAATAGAGCTGAAAAGATTTATTTGAAGAATAAGTGAAAGCCCATGGTTACTTGAACTGACCTCAGAAACCCAAAGATGATGCAGTATCTTTTTCTTGTATAGCAGTATGGTCAGAAATTATTAAAAATATATGAGGCATTCTTGTAGAAATCTAAAGTTTCTCAGTTCTCTTTGTTAAACTTAAATCAGTCTCTCTTAATAGATTATTAAATTTAAGAAAGATACTAATTAGTTATTCATTTTTTGTTCCTGCTCCTAACACCTGCCAAGGCCTTTTATTTTTTTCCCTTGAATATAGATTTGAGAGATAAACATTGGCTTAGCTGAGAGATGGGGTATGGGGCATACATCGTTGATTTTTAGTCTAAAAAATAAAGCATTACAAAAGGGATATGCCATTTCTACTTCACAAATACCTTCAAACAACTGGCCAGTTTTGTATACTGATTTTTTTTTTAAACAGACAAGAAATAGATTTAAATAGTAAAATCGAGCAGTTCAAAAGGGAGTATTGATTTCCTTCTCAAGTCAGATCCTTAGTATTCCCTCCCTAGTGGCAAATAACTTTTCTGGTGTGTTATGTGACCTTCTGAAAATGTATGTTATACACACACTCGGCAGTACCTCATTTTTACATAAACAAAAGCTCACTGCGCTTGTATATACCTTGCCTTTTACCCAAATATGTATTGTGATTTCTTCCATATCAGCACATGTCTATAATTCATTTGTTGAAATGGCTGCATAATATTCCATTGCATTTATATACTGTATCCTATTTGTGAACATCCAGGTTATTTGAGAAACATTTCTATCATTTGAAAGTTTTTCTTTAACTCCTTAAGAATAAGTTTGAATGTCTTTTTTTTTTTTTAAACGCACATAACAGTGACAATTTTTACAGTTTTTTAAATGCCTGCCAACTCTGTATTCCATCCTCTTCCCAGCCTCTGGCAGCCACCCTTTTGCTTTCTGTTCTGTGATTTTGACTAGGTAGGTCATGTTAAGTGAAGGTAGACATATTGTCTTTTTGCAACTGGCTTGTTTCACTTAGCATCATGTCTTCAAGATTTATTTGTGTGGTAGCATGTATCAGAATTTCCTTCATTCTTACGGTATATACCACAATTTTCCATGATGGACATTTAGGTTGTTTCTGTCTTTTAGCTCCTATTTATAATACTGCTGTGAATAAAATAGCAAATAGTATACAAAATATCTGTTTGAGTCCCTGCTCTCAATTATTGAGTATGTGCCTAGAAGTGCTAGATCATAAGGTAATTCTGTGTTTAATTTTTTGAGGTTTTTTTTTTCTCATGATGGTATTTTTTTTCCTCTCAAAAGAGGTAAGTTCTGAAAATTTCTATGGAAATGATGGATGCTAGCATTTAAAAAAATTATTATGAACTATTTCTAACATAAGAGTTACATTGATGATGAATATTCTTCAGTCTGAAGTTTGAAAAATATGTTCAAATCTTTAGAAATCTCATTTTAAATAAGTATTTAAGTTTTGATCTCATCTTTATATAAATCAATAAATGGCAATATGGCATGTATATTTAAAATTGAAAGAGAATTTTTTTTTTAACTACCTAAAATAAAACTAGAAGAAATTTTGTTTCCTAGATATTTTTGAAATAACATTTTTGATTCTTCATCTGGAACTTTTTTCACTTAGGCTGGAGGCAAAGCTGGAAAGGACAGTGGGAAGGCCAAGGCCAAGGCAGTGTCTCGCTCACAGAGAGCTGGGCTACAGGTAACGGATTCATTATTAAATTAATTTCTTAACAGTTGTAACTCATGACTCAAATGTTTCTTTAATTGTAAAAATTTTCTATTAACCTTTGATAATGAAATTAATTGGTCAAAATATAAACAACAAAGCAACTGCCTTTTAGTTTGTACTCTCTTCTAAGCAACGACAAGTTAGGAAAACATCTTACGCAAATTTGGTGATTTTGCTGTCTTAAAATCTGTTATTTCTAGATTATAATTATGTTCCTAGTACTTTTATAAACCATCATATTGAAGTGAGTATGCTGTACTTTCATTTTGAAGAAGGTGTTTGTAGTGATATATAAGCTTTCAGGATGAAATAGAAGAATGGACTGTCCACTAGTCCCTCTGAGTCTTTCCCCAATACCTTCAAATGTAGACTGAGTTGCATATACTCAAGAACACTAGATTTTATGTATATGAATTGCTGCAACTTTAATCCATAAACTCAAATTTTTCTGGATGAGTAAGAATTAATTGCCTTACATGTAAGAGATACTTTTTAAACAGGAAAGTTTGAAGGCCAGACTATAAGGTAGTGATGCAAAATTTTTAAGGAAGAAGATGACATTTTCTGAATGGTACTAAAGGAAGTGGGAGGGCAAGAACTTAACCTTTATGGATACTTTCTCTGTTTTGGAACATCATGCAAATATCAATTAGAATTTATTTGAGGGAATTCCCTGGCAGTCCAGTGGTTAGGACTTGGTGCTCTCACTGCAGAGAGCCCGAGTTTGATCCTTGGTCAAGGAACTAAGATCCTGTAAGCTGCATAGCCAAAAAAAAAAAAAAGTGGAATTTATTTGAAGTATCCTTACCTTGAAGTTGGAGATGGAAGACAGATTACAGGTTATTGCAGTGGTTTAGGAGTAAGGTAATGCATACTTGAATTTGTGTGTGTGTGTATGCTAGTTGCTTAGTCGTGTCTGACTCTTTGCAACCCCATAGACTGTAGCCCACCAGGCCCCTCTGTCCATGAGATTCTCCAGGCAAGAACACTGGAGTGGGTTGCCATTTCCTTCTCCAAAAGGAACTATAGAAAGAAAGAAAGTGAAGTCGCTCAGTCGTGTCTGACTCCTTGCGACCCCGTGGACTGTAGCCTACAAGGCTACTCCATCCTTGGAATTTTCCAGGCAAGAGTACTGGGGTGGGTTGCCATTTCCTTCTCCAACTTGAACTTGGATGGGATGGAAAAGAATAGAAGGCATATATATGCTCCTAAAAAATGAGAGGAGAGATATAGGTTTGAGAGGAAGGTCAGAAGTTTCTCTAAGGCCTAGACCCTAAGGGAGTTTGTAGTAGGAGCAAGTTATGAAATAAAAATTTTAAGTGGAATCATTTGGAAGTTCCAGTAAAATATCCATATGAAAATATCCAAAAGTTGAAGATTTGAGTCTAGCTTTCCAAAAGAAGTGATCAAAAGAATTACAAATTTAAAATCACTTAAGTAAAATTGGTAGTTTGTGCTATGGATGAGTTTCCTCAGTAGTGCTTGAGAAAAGAACAAAAAGACATTGGTGGACTCCTCACTGTATTTGACATATTTGAATCAAACAATGAAGACTGAGGAGTAGTCAGAGTTAAGTGTTAGAACTGTATAATCCCTGTAGCCTGAGAAGAATGGTTTTCAAGGTCCTCTGTGTCAGATAACATGTCAATCACTGAGGATCTAAAAGGGAGTAAGGCATAGATCCTGGTCTTGGGGACCTGAGAATTAGGGAAGGAATGTAAATAGAACAGTCATGCATTTTCTTCTGAAGCATGCAATCTGGAAGTGGCTAGTAGATTTGGTAATTAAAATGTTACTGCTGATCTTTAAGAATGGTGTTTAACAGAAGCCAAGTTTGGATTGGGAGAAAATGGGTGACAAGAAAGAGGTTTCAAGTTTACTTTTGGAAAGGGATGTCTAGACTGTAACTGGAGGCAGTTACAGTAGACTAGACGTGTAGAGACCTTTGAACTGTGCAGAAGGAAAGGAGCCAGCAAAAAGGAGGTAATTGAGTTGTTGAATGATGGAGCAGTAACAGGATGAGGAAGATCCTTAAAGTCGGGGGACAGGGGGGTGGGTGTAGTCAGAGGCATAGACAAGTGGGATTAGGGTACTGTGGAAATGAGAAGGTACCTATTCTCAGAAAGTAGGAAGTCACAATGTTGGTTTTCTTAACTATCAGGTTACCTCTTGAAACTGAGGAAGGAAAAATGAAGTTGGGGCCTAAAGAAGGTGGTAGAGGTTCATAGTCACATGAGCCTGTTATGTAACCAGGAGACTTTATGGTATAATGACTCCATATTATGCAGGAATTAATTTGTAAACCGTGAGTGGTTTTTGTTTGTTTTTAAATTCTGTCTTCAGGGGGTGTAAAATTAGGCATGTCCATTTAGGGCTAACTATTAGGAAATACTAACTTACAAGCCCAAAGAATTGTTAATTGGCAAATAATTTTGGCTTTTAATAAGTGTAACCAAATTTTTTATCTTGATTTACTTATGTCATTCGGCTGTTTGTTATGTTCAGTAACGTGATGTTAAAACTTCAGTGTTTCCCATTTGGATGGTCTTTCTTTCAGTTTCCTGTGGGCCGCATCCATAGACATTTGAAGACTCGTACCACAAGCCACGGAAGGGTCGGTGCCACTGCTGCAGTGTATAGTGCTGCAATTCTGGAGTACCTCACCGCTGAGGTTAGTGGTAGAAATAATTATGTGTTGGAATCCCAGAGTTGTCCTAGACATAAATGGCTGAAACCTATGGAAAATGAGTTTGAAACAAAAAGACTCACTTTTGTTAGTTTCTTTTAATAGCGGTTTTTAGACAGATCTTATCAGCCAGTACTAGTGTCAAACAGAACTTTGGTGTGCTCACTTTCAAAGTTAGGACAATAAAGGACAGAAATGGTATGGACCTAGCAGAAGCAAAAGATATTAAAAAGAGGTGTCAAGAATGCACAGGAGAACTATACAGAAAAGATCTTGATGACCCAGATAACCGCGATGGTGTGATCATTCACCTAGATGCCAGACATCCTGGAGTGTGAAGTCAAGTGGGCCTTAGGAAGCATCACTATGAACAAAGCTAGTGGAGGTGATGGAATTCCAGTTGAGCTATTTCAAATCCTAAAAGATGATGCTGTGAAAGTGTTGTACTCTGTATGCCAACAAATTTGGAAAACCCAGCAGTTGCCACAGGACTGGAAAAGGTCAATTTTCATTCCAATCCCAAAGAAAGACAATACCAGAGAATGCTCAGACTACCACACAATTGCACTCACCTCACACGCTAGCAAGGGAATCCTCACAATTCTCCAAGCCAGGCTTCAACAGTACATGAACCATGACTTCCAGATGTTCAAGCTGGATTTAGAAAAGGCAGAGGAACCAGAGATCAAATTGCCAACATCCGCTGGATCATGGAAAAAGCAAGAGAGTTCCAGAAAAACATCTACGTCTGTTTCATTGACTATGCTAAAGTATTTGACTGTGTGGATCACAACAAACTGGAAAATTCTGAAAGAGATGGGAATACCGGATCACCTGACCTGCCTCATGAGAAACCTATATGCAGGTCAGGAAGCAACAGTTAGAACTGGACATGGAACAAGAGCCTGGTTCCAAATTGGGAAAGGTGTACGTCAAGGCTGTACATTGTCACTCTGCTTATTTAACCTATATGCAGAGTACATCATTTGAAATGCCTGGCTGGATGAAGCACAAGCTGGAGTCAAGATTGCCGGGAGAAATATCAATAACCTCAGATATGCAGATGACACCACCCTTATGGCAGAAAGAAAAGAACTAAAGAGCCTCTTGATGAAAATGATGATCGACCCGGGTTCAATCCCTGGGTCGGGAAGATTCCCTGGAGAAGGAAATGGCAACCCACTCCAGTACTCTTGCCTGGAGAATCCCATGGAGAGAGGAGCCTGGTAGGCTACTAGTCCATGGGGTCGCAAAGAATCGGACACGACTGAGCGACTTCACTTTCACTTTCTGATGAAAATGAAAGAGGAGAGTGAAAAGCTGGCTTAAAACTCAACATTCAAACTAAAATCATGGCATCCGGTCCCATCACTTCATGGTAAATAGTTGGAGAAACAATGGAAACAGTGTCAGACTTTATTTTTTGGGTCTTCAAAATCACTGCAGATGGTGACTGCAGCCATGAAATTAAAAGACGCTTACTCCTTGAAAGAAAAGCTATGACTGACTTAGCATGTTAAAAAGCAGAGACAGTACTTTGCCAACAAAAGCTCATGCAATCAAAGCTATGGTTTTTCCTGTAGTCATGTATGTATGTGAGAGCTGGACTTTAAAGAAAGCTGAGCACATTTTGAACTGTGGTGTTTGGGAAGACTCTTGGAGTCCCTTGAACTGCAAGGAGGAGCAGGCCAGTCAATCCTAAAGGGAATCAGTCCTGAATATTCATTGGAAGGACTGATGCTGAAGCTCCAATAGTTTGGCCACCTGATGTAAAGAACTGACTCATTGGAAAAGAACCTGTTGCTGGGAAAGATTGAAGGCGGGATGAGAAGGGGATGACAGAGAATGATATGGTTTGATGGTATCACAGTCTCAATAGACATGAGTTTGAGCAAGCTCCAGGAGTTGGTGACGGACAGGGAAGCCTGGCATGCAGCAGTCCATGGAGTCGCAAAGAGTCGGACATGACTGAGCGACTGAACTATACCAGCTGAGCTACCAGGAAAGCCTGAACTGAGGGTCAGTAATCCATATTTTAAGTGACTTGACAAACAAGTGTAAAATAATTTAAATGCCATATTGCTAATTGAACAAATTCTGAACTATGTATATAAGCAGTAGGTGGTATTTGTGGACTTCACTGATGGTCCGTCCAGTGGTAAAGACTGCACCCCCCTGCAGGGACATTTGATCCCAGGTCAGGAAAGATTCCCAAATGCTGGGCATCATGTCTCCACCCCCCCAAAAAAAAGTAGTATTTGTGAAGCTACAGGATAACTCTTAATTAATAAAAATTTGAGGTGGAGTAAAGTTTTAGCAGTGTGATCATACATTTTTTTAATGTTATAACTATATCAGTTATTAATTTGGCTGTACTGGATCTTCATGGCAGTACATAGGCTTCTCTCTGCATTGGCTGCTTTTGTTGTGGAGCATGGGCTCTAGGGTGCACAAGCTTCAGTAGTTATGGCACATGGGCTTAGTTGTTCCACGGCATGTGGAATCTTGCCAGACCCGGGATCAAACACATGTCCCTTGCATTGGCAGGCAGATTCTTCAGCACTGAACCACCAACGAAGTCCATCACAACTCTTGTGATGATATGATAACATGAAATTTGGTAAAAGACCTAATCAGTCCTGGTGCTCTGTGTGGTTGTACACATAAAATGCTGTATCTTACTCAGTTTGACTTTTTAGGAAATTAGTTAAGTTATTTGGGCACAAGTTCTTAATTCATGGACCATCACTTCCTCCATAGTAATCCCTCTTAAGTAAAACAAAAGGGATATCATGAGATTCCTTCAACTGCATTCTAAACCAGGAGAGTAATTTGAGTAGCAAGCAAGTCAAGTGATAGAGTTAGCCAGTCTGCTAGAAGCAAGGGGAAGATTCACTTGGGAAAGATGTGCTTGGGAGCTAGGTTGAAAGATTTAGGTTTAACCTGTGTGTTAATCATCACTGCTGTCATTTCATTAACTTTACCAAATCATTTGTTTTCCCATTGGAGATTTAACATTTACTTTAACATTGATAGTTTCAACTTTACTGTGTTACAAGGAGGGATTTTTGTGTTGGTAATATTTTTGTTGGTACTAGTTAGGAGCCTTTCTCCTCTATCACTTTTATATCAGTTTTCATTAATATTTGTTTAGCTGCAGGCTTTTCAGAAAGGTATCATTTTGTTCACTCATGTGAAGATACAGGCTTCTGCTTCAGAACGTTCATGTCCCATCTGAACTCCCATTTTCTTTATTCTGAGGAACTTTGATTATGACTTTTTGGGTTAAAATTAAGTAATAAATATACACATTTACACACACACACAAACATATATACATATGTAATCAACATGTGTCTTCCAGATATCTAAGTTTGGGGTTTTATAAGTAAAGGAAATACTGAAATCTAAGTTTGGAGGTAATTGACTTTTCAGTGTTCGTTTCACACTAGAATCACTTGCAAAAGCTTTCAAAAGTTGGTGGTGCCTGACCTCACCTCTGTCCACTCACAGTTGCAGAGGAGAATGGAATAGAGAGTACTGGTGGTTTTTAAAGCTACTGATTGCTCCAGATGTATACCAAGGCTTTCCACCACTCTGCTTAAATCAGGAGGCTCTGTGGAGTTAGTTTTGTATTGTTTCCATCAAAAGTTTTATAATACCAGTACAGTCTATGGAGATGAAAAGAGAAATGCAGTTTTATGCCAGCTGGGACTTTGAAATTACTCTTGCTGAAAATTCCCATTATAGAATAAAGGGCTTCTGGCATACTGCCTACATATTATAAAGCCCAGCAGTGTTAGAAATTCTGAATAAGGAATTATCTTTATACTTTTAAACTTTTGTACAAGTCGTAAGCAATAAATTCCAACTGTTAAGGGCTATGAAAAATTAGACTACACGGGTATATTAAAATATAATCATTTTCTAGATGTTCACAATTAGAATCTTGGCTAAGGGATAATAACACTTATTTCTTGCTATAGAAGTTGATGATTTTTGCTCGTTCCTAGTTATTTTGCGGAGAAGCCAATGGCACCCCACTCTAGTACTCTTGCCTGGAATATCCCATGGATGGAGGAGCCTGGTAGGCTGCAGTCCGTGGGGTCGCTAAGAGTCGGATATGACTGAGTGACTTCACTTTCACTTTTCACTTTCATGCATTGGAGAAGGAAATGGCAACCCACTCCAGTGTTCTTGTCTGGAGAATCCCAGGGACAGGGGAGCCTGGTGGGCTACCGTCTGTGGGGTCGCACAGAGTCGAACACGACTGAAGTGACTTAGTAGCTAGTTATTTTGCAGAGAATTAATGTAAAAGGACCAAATGAAGTACTAAGAGTTCTATAACCTTACTGTAGAAATTTGGAAATAAATTATTGTTGGTTTATTTGTGTATCTTTTGTGTTTTATGTGTAGGTGCTGTAGCGATCTTTTAGCTATAATTGCAAGTCTAAACAGAATCCTTAAACACTTCACCCTTGTTTGATATGCCATCTCATGGGTGCTTTGTAGGTGCTGGAGCTGGCAGGTAATGCATCCAAGGATCTCAAAGTTAAGCGGATCACTCCACGCCACTTGCAGCTTGCAATCCGTGGTGATGAAGAGTTGGATTCTCTTATCAAAGCTACCATAGCTGGGGGTGGTATGTATTGTTTACTCTTCAACGTAGACTATTATTGCCCTTTATGACTAATACTTAATTCAGATCAGTGATCCAGTACTGAGAACATAGAAAGTTAAGTTCCAAAAGTGTTAAGTCTGTTACTATTCTAGGCTGCTTCTCATGATCTGAATAAATATTTCTTCTCCACATACAATGCTGTTTTTAAAAGGAAGTTCTTCAGGTAAATTTCATAGATGAGAAATGAAGTACTAAGAGTTCTATAACCTTACTGTAGAAATTTGGAAATAAATTATTGTTGGTTTATTTGTGTATCTTTTGTGTTTTATGTGTAGGTGCTGTAGCGATCTTTTAGCTATAATTGCAAGTCTAAACAGAATCCTTAAACACTTCACCCTTGTTTGATATGCCATCTCATGGGTGCTTTGTAGGTGCTGGAGCTGGCAGGTAATGCATCCAAGGATCTCAAAGTTAAGCGGATCACTCCACGCCACTTGCAGCTTGCAATCCGTGGTGATGAAGAGTTGGATTCTCTTATCAAAGCTACCATAGCTGGGGGTGGTATGTATTGTTTACTCTTCAACGTAGACTATTATTGCCCTTTATGACTAATACTTAATTCAGATCAGTGATCCAGTACTGAGAACATAGAAAGTTAAGTTCCAAAAGTGTTAAGTCTGTTACTATTCTAGGCTGCTTCTCATGATCTGAATAAATATTTCTTCTCCACATACAATGCTGTTTTTAAAAGGAAGTTCTTCAGGTAAATTTCATAGATGAGATTTGAAACCAAGTGTTTAAAATATTTCCTGTATCCTTTAAACTGTGTTTCAATAAAATCATCTTGAGAAGTTGCATGATGTGATGCTCTTGAAAGTCAGACTGAGGGTAACTGAATGAGTCAGAATCAGTGAAGGTGAGATATAAGTTGGTGGTTCTTCATCCTTTTTGGATTACATTTGGAGAACCTCTTGAAAGCTGTGGTTACTCTTCTCAAAAAAAAAAAAAACACAGAAAATCACACCATTTTACATATAGTTTTAGAGGGGGTTCCCAGATCCCAAAATGAAGATCCCTTGGTATAGATACTTAAGTAAACTTCATTCTAAGAGAAAAACAAATACCGTATATTAACACATATATATGGAATCTAGAAAAATGTTACTAATAAGCCTATTTGCAGGGAGGAATAAAGATTCAGACATAGAGAATGGATTTGTGAACACAGTGGAAGGAAGGAGAGCATAGGAGGAACTGAGAAAGTAACCTCAACATACATACACTGCCATGTGTAAAATAGATGACTAGTGGGAAACTGCTGTATAGCACAGGGAGCTTGCCCCTGCACTGTGATGACCTCGTGGGGTGGGAGGGGCGCTCCAGAGGGAAGGGATATATGTATACTTAGAGCTGATCCATGTTGCTGTACAGCAGAAGCCAGCACAGCATTGTAAAGCAGCTATCCTTCAGCTTTAAAAAAAAAACACCTTCATTCTTTGTGGATTGCTCTTTGGGGTTGAGGGCCTGAACTGATAAAAGTTTTTCTGCTAATACAGTTTCATTTCATTTCATTCTAGGAGTGATCCCTCACATCCACAAGTCTCTGATTGGAAAGAAGGGACAGCAGAAAACTGCTTAGAGAGTTGTTATAACTAACGCTCTTCCTCCCTGTCGTTGTACTGTAACGGGACAGAGAAATAATGGGGTTATGTGGAATTTTTAAAACAGTTAAATGGAAAACCATAGACAATTACTGTAGACATGATAAAAGAAACATTTGTACGTTCTTAGAATCGAAGTTTGATAAAAGTACCTTTTCATGTGGCAACAGTTGTGTTGATTGGCTAGGTTTCTCCCTTGTGTTTTATACAAAAATGGAATTGATAAACCATTTTTTAAAAAAAAAAAGCTTGTCTCAAAATGTTCTGTTTGTGCTGTGTTGGAAATATTTTGCTCATCCTTTGAAATTTTAATATTTCAAATTGGTTATATATTCAGAAAAATCAGAAATTGGGAATCTGCTTCTATCATTGATACCATATTATATTGGATCTTAGATGCTACCTATTTGTAGTAAGTAACAATTATTTTACATACCACTAAAGAAAGAAAAACTGCCAATTAAACCGTGATATGCCATCAATTATAAGATGCATCCAAATTTCAGAATCTTAAGAGTATAAAAACATGTTCAAGAAATGATGAAAACGAGAGTGAAATTATTTGAATTACTTAATGAGCACTTACTATATGAGCAGGTTCTGTACTAAGTGCTTTACTGATGAAAAGCATCAGTAAAGCTGATGCTTTACCTCCATCTTAAAGGTATGGAAACTGAGGCTCACAGAAGTTAAATGGCTTGCCAGAAAATTTTATCTAGTAGATAGAAAAAGGCAGAAGTAGGATACAAACCTAGATTTGGCTGACTCCAGAACCCACACACTTAAACCTAGAATTGAAGTGAAAGTTATGTAAGTTGTCTGCTTTTGGCTTAAAATTCCAGCTTTTCATGATCTTTTATTGGTACAGTAATATTCAGTAATTTGTACAATATTTTAAAAATATTTTTGTCAGTTTCTAAGTAACTATTTTAAGATTTAAGTTAATGTACCAGTTAATGGTCCATCAGGAAATTATATTTTTTCTGCCTGGAAGTCTTCATTGACAGTGGAAATTCTTGAATGTTTTCTAATACAACAGTATCAGTACAAAACTCTCATTTTTAAAAACTTATTTTATTATGGAAATTTTCAAAAATAAAGAGAATTAGTATGATGAACCCCCGTGTACTCATCCTCCAACTTCAGCAGCTATCCTGTGGTCAATTTTGTTTTACCTATATCCCTCCTCAAGCCCTTAGTTGATTAGTTTGAATCCCATTCCAGGCATGATTAATTTTCGTATCTACATACTGAAGTATGTGTCGCTAAAGAAGGGGTACTTTTTAGACTATAACCACAATACCATTATTTTAAGACATTTTGTAATAGCAAATATCCAGTCAATATTCAAATATTCCTGATTGTTTCCTAATTTTACAATTGGTTTGTTTGAATCAGGATCTATACACTGTCTTCCATTTTACTGATAGCTCTTCAGTTTCTCTTCAATCTATAGGTTTCTCTTTTTTTTTTTTTTGAAGAAACAGTTCTATAGGAGTGTGGATTTTACTAAATCTTGGCACATTTTGAAGAAGCTTCTATATTGAGAAGATCTACAATTGTCGTGTAAGTTTTGTAGTTTTTAGAAACCAAAGTAGCAATAGAAAAGAAGGCAGAATAATCTTAACAGTATTACTAGAGTTTTACTAGAGTTCTCTAGAGATTTGCTTCAAATTTTGGTAATGTAATTATTTGCTATGTACTGTGTTCCCCAGGATTGTATTTTTATTTTCTAATGGAAGAAAACTAGAGCAATTGGGCCAGGTACTTTGGGCCTCAGCCTCACACTTGGTCCATCTTGCTGCATCTGTACACCACTTCCTCCTACTGGCTTGTTGTAAAGTGTGTCCCAGCCGTCATATTTCATCTATTGTACCTTCACAGGTAATTAGGAAGGGTTTATATGAATGTGTGTGTGTTACATGTTTTTGTGTGTGTGTGTGTGTGTGTGTGTGTGTTTTTTTCCCCTGACACTGAGTGGGATGCAGGATCTTAGTTCCCTCAGGATGGACCTGAGCCCCTGCTTTAGGAGCATGGAGTCTTAACCACTGAACTGCCAGGGAAGTCCCAATAATAAACAATTTGAACTGAGCCAAATTTGGTCATACTTCAGAATCCATGCAGGATTGGTTCCAGGACCGCTCGGATACTCAGATCCATAAGATGCTCAAATTTGTTATATAAAATGGCATAACACTTGCACACAAGATTGGACCAGATACATTAACTCATCTCTGGATTACTTATATTACCTAAAACACTGTAAATACTATATATAGTTGTAAATACAGTATAAATGTTCTGTAAATAGTTGTAAGGCATGGCAAATTCAAGCTTTGCTTTCTAGAAATTTCTGGAATATTTTTCTCCAATATTATTAATTTGGCTGCACCAGCTCTTATTTGCAGCATGTGGGATCTAGTTCTCTGACCAGGGATGGAACCTGGACCCACTGCATTGGGAGAGCAAAGTGTTAACTGCTGAACACCAGGGATGTCCCTCCAATATTCATTTTTGGTTATGCTGGGTCTTCACTGCTGAGGGCGTATTTTCTCTTGTTCTGGAGGGTTGGGGCTACTCTAGTGTGCGTCTTCTCATTGTGGTGGCTTCTCTTGTGGAGCACAGGCTCTAGGACATGTAGATTCAGTATTTATGCATAAGCTTAGTTGCCCCTCAACATGAATTGTCCTGGACAAGGGATTGAACCCATGTCCCCTGCATTGGCAGGCGAATCCACTGGATTACCAGGGAAGCTCCCTCCCAAATATTTTTGATCCATGATTGGTTGACTCTGGACGTAAAACCTGTGGTATTTAGTACAGGTAAAAGGAATATGTGATGAGAGTCCTCTCTGCCCATAGGCCTTCACCCCTCTACCCAAAGACACCCACTGGAAAACATTACTCTGTATTCTCCGAAGGATCTATAAAAACACAAAGATACACTTCATTCTGCTTTTTTACAAAAACTATCATGTTATAGGGCTTCCCTGATGGCTCAGTGGCTAAGAATCCTCTTGCCAATGCAGGAGACTTGGGTTTGATCCCCGGTCAGGAAGATTCCCTGGAGGAGGAACTGGCTACCCACTCCAGTATCCTTGCCTTGGAAATCACATTGACAGAGAAGTCTGGCGGGCTACAGTCCTTGGAGTCACAAGAGTCAGACACGACTTAGCCTAATCACAACAGTATATGTTATATTGTATTTTACTGCTCTTTTTTTCACCTAAAAGTCTAGTTGACACTATTCTGGAGATGCACTACCTTGTTCTTTTAACAACTACATCCTATCTCATGTCAGTGATTTTTAGCCTGAGGGCAGTTTGAAAGTTTGTGGGCCTCTGACAATAGATGGGGGCTAGTGCTGCATGTATTACAATGCCTGAAACTGCCCCACTGACTTCCAAACATCAGATGTTTGTGCATGTGAAAAATGCATCTAAGTCTAAACTCCATTTTACATGTTAACAAAGAGTTTCAGTTTGGGTTGTTGAAAATTTGAATATCCCTGACACTTCCTAGGCCTCTAACTGCTTTGTATTCTAATGGAAGCATGAACTTTTTAAGGGCCTAAAGGCTACTGGAATTATGTCAAAGACTCACAGAGGTCAATTAGGGGGCCTTATACTAGTCAAATTTGGGATGATTTGAACATCAAAAATAATGAGTGCAATCGTAATACACTGAATGAAAATCCTTGAGTCTATTGTGATAGGGAGGGAGAGATTAGAAGATTTCTCAATTTTTTGCAACCACAGAATTGATTCAGGGGAATTCCCTCGTGGTCCAGTGGTTAGGACTTCACACACTCACTGCTGAGGGCATGGGTTCAGTCCCTGATTCCATGACTAGAGAAATAGGATCCTTCAAGCCACGTGATGCAGCCAAAACCTTTTTTTAATTGATTCAGGTGAAGACCAGTAGTTGATACTGATCACGCAGGCAAAGCAGCATTCCACAGGTTACCTACTCGGCAGGAAGTGTACAAAGAATCTTCACGCAGGCAAAGCAGCATCCCACAGGGTACCTACTCGCCAGGAAGTGTACACAGTTACCTTTCCAGGGGAGCAGCTGACGGTCTGTTAAGTCTAACCTCATATGCCAACTGCCAAGAGGCAGAATTAAGTGGATATAGCATCACCTACGAAATCTGATTATATTCTTTGCAGCCAAAGATGGAGAAGCTCTATACAGTCAGCAAAAACAAGACCAGAAGCTGACTGTGGCTCAGACCATGAATTCCTTATTGCCAAATTCATACTTAAATTGAAGTAGGGAAAACCACTATTCAGGTATGACCTAAATAAAATCCCTTACGATTATACAGTGGAAGTGAGAAATAGATTCAGGGGATTAGATCTGATAGAGTCCCTAAAGAATTATGGATGAGGGTTTGTGACATTGTGCACAAAAACCATCCCCAAGAAAAAGAAATGCAAAAAGGCAAAATGGAGGCCTTACAAATAGGTGTGAAAAGAAGAGAAGCGAAAGGCAAAGGAGAAAAGGAAAGATGTACCCATTTGGATGTAGAGTTTCAAAGAATAGCAAGGAGAGATAAGAAAGCTTTCCTCAGGGATCACTGCAAAGAAATAGAGGAAAACAATAGAATGAGAAAGACTAGAGACCTCTTCAAAAAAATGAGATACCAAAGTAATACTTCATGCAAAGATGGGTACCATAAAGGACAGAAATGGTATGGACCTAACAGAAGCAGAAGATATTAAGAAGAGGTGGTGTGGTAGGGGGGTTCAGGATGGGGAACACGTACACCCATGGCTGATTCATGTCAATGTATGGCAAAACCACTACAGAAAAACAAAAGGTGGCAAGAATACACAGAAGAACTATACAAAAAAGATCTACATGACCCAGATAATCACGATGGTGTGATCACTCACCTAGAGCCAGATATCCTGGAATGAGAAGTCAAGTAGGCCTTAGGAAATGGTATGGACAGCTAGTGGAGGTGATCGAATTCCAGCTGAGCTATTTCAAATCCTAAAAGATGATGCTGTGAATCAAGATTGCTGGGAGAAATATCAATAACCTCAGGTATGCAGATGACACCACCCTTATGGCAGAAAGTGAAGAGGAGCTAAAAAGCCTCTTGAAAGTGAAAAAGTTGGCTTAAAGCTCAACATTCAGAAAACGAAGATCATAGCATCTGGTCCCATCACTTCATGGGAAGTAGATGGGGAAACAGGGAAAACAGTGTCAGACTTTATTTGGGGGGGCTCCAAAATCACTGCAGATGGTGATTACAGCCATGAAATTAAAAGACGCTTACTCCTTGGAAGAACCAACCAACCTAGATAGCATATTCAAAAGCAGAGACATTACTTTGCCAACTAAGGTCCGTCTAGTCAAGGCCATGGTTTTTCCTGTGGTCATGTATGGATGTGAGAGTTGGACTGTGAAGAAGGCTGAGCACCGAAGAATCGATGCTTTTGAACTGTGGTGTTGGAGAAGGCTCCTGAGAGTCCCTTGGACTGCAAGGGGATCCAACCAGTCCATTCTGAAGGAGATCAGCCCTGGGATTTCTTTGGAAGGAATGATGCTAAAGCTGAAACCCCAGTACTTTGGCCACCTCATGCGAAGAGTTGACTCATTGGAAAAGACTTTGATGCTGGGAGGGATTGGGGGCAGGAGGAGAAGGGACGACGGAGGATGAGATGGCTGGATGGCATCACTGACTCGATGGACGTGAGTCTGAGTGAACTCCGGGAGATGGTGATGGACAGGGAGGCCTGGTGTGCTGCGATTCATGGGGTCGCAGAGTTGGACACGACTGAGTGAACTGAACTGAACTGATGCTGTGAAAGTGTTGCACTCAATATGCCAGCAAATTTGGAAAACTCAGCAGTGGCCACAGGACTGCAAAAGGTCAGTTTTCATTCCAATCCCAAAGGCAATGCCAAAGAATGCTCAAACTACTGCTGCACAATTGCACTCATCTCACACAGTAGCAAAGGAATGCTCAAAATTTTCCAAGCCAGGCTTCAACAGTACATGAACCGTGAACTTCTAGATGTACAAGCTGGAGTTAGCAGTTAGAGGAAGCAAAGATCAAATTGCCAACACCAGTTGGCTCAGAAAAAGCAAGTTTCAGAAAAACATCTACTTCTGCTTTATTGACTATGCCAAAGCCTTTGACTGTGTGGATCACAACAAACTGTGGAAAATTCTTCAAGAGACGGGAATACCAGACCACCTGACCTGCCTCATGAGAAATTTGTATGCAGGTCAAGAAGCCAGTTAGAACCTACATGGAACAGACTGGTTCCAAATAGGAAAAGGAGTACATCAAAGCTGTATATTGTCACCCTGCTTATTTAACTTATATGCAGAGTACATCATGAGAAACGCTGGACTGGAAGAAACACAAGCTGGAATCAAGATTACCAGGAGAAATATCAATAACCTCAGATATGCAGATGACACCACCCTTATGGCAAAAAGCGAAGAACTAAAGAGCCTCTTGATGAAAGAGGAGAGTGAAAAATTTGGCTTAAAGCTCAACATTCAGAAAACTAAAATCATGGCATCCGGTCCCATCACTTCATGGTAAACAGATGGGAGAAACAATGGAAACACTTTATTTTGGGGGGCTCCAAAATCACTGCAGATGGTGACTGCAGCCATGAAATTAAAAGATGCTTACTTCTTGGAAGAATAGCTAGACCAACCTAGACAGCATATTAAAAAGCAGAGACATTACTTTGCCAACAAAGGTCCATCTAGTCAAAGCTATGGTTTTTCCAGTGGTCATGTATGGATGTGAGAGTTGGACTGTAAAGAAGGCTGAGCACTGAAGAATTGGTTTTGAACTGTGGTGTTAGAAAAGACTCTTGACAGTCCCTTGGACTGCAAGGTGATCCAACCAGTCCATCCTAAAGGAAAACAGTCCTGAATATTCATTGAAACAACTGATGCTGAAGCTGAAACTCCCAATAGTTTGGCTACCTGATGTGAAGAACTGACTCATTGGAAAAGACCCTGTTGCCGGGAAAGATTGAAGGTGGAAGAAAGGGACGCAGAGGATTAGATGGTTGGATGGCATAGCAAATTCAATGGACATGAGTTTGAGTAGGCTCCAGGAGTCAGTGATGGACAGGGAAGCTTGGCGTGCTTCAGTCCATGGGATCGCAGTCAGACACAACTGAGTGACTGAACTGAACTGACAATGCCTTTCTGCTTAAAAGTTGAACTTGTGTCCATTGAAGCTTCTCTAGATACAAGAACTAGAACAAGCAAGTAACACAAAGTGGAGACATTGGCAGCAGCTCCAAGATAAGTGATATTCCACAAAGTCAATGTGCTGGACTTAAAGGAGTTGGCATCATTTTAAAAAATGGAGGTCAAAGACCACAGTGTAGAATTCATCTTTTATGAAACAGAGAAAAGGCAAATCTAGAGTCTTGTAGTTTGCCAGGCATTGAGAGTGGAAGTCAAGAGGTACTGCAAATGGGCATATTCTTCCTAGTGTGGTGGATTACAGGGATGGTCGCATGACTTAGTAAATTCACTGCTGTACCCTTAAAACAGGTGAATTTTATGGTATATTATGCATATACCATATATGGTATGCCCGCCCTAGTCACTTCAGTGGTGTCTCTTTGTGGCCCCATGGACTATGTAGCCCACCAGGCTCCACTGTCCAGAGGATTTTCCAGGCAAGAATAGTGAAGCAGGTTGCCATGCCTCCTCCAGGGGATCTTCCCAGCCCAGGGGTTGTACCTACATCTAACACCTCCTGCATTGGCAGGCGGATTCTTTACCACTAGCACCAGCTGGTATATTATGTATATTACATATTATAATACCGATAGTTTTTAATATCAAATTGTTAGAAAGTAAGACTATTCTAGATTAAAAAGACACCCAACAATCAAATAGGCTTCCCAGGTGGCACTAGGGATAAAGAATCCACTGATACAGTCACTGGGTTGGGAAGATCACCTGGGGTGGGAAATGGCAACCCATTCCAGTATTCTTGCCTGGGAAACTCCATGGACAGAGGAGCCTGGTGGGTTACAGTTCATGAGGCTGCCAAGAATCAGACACTTCAGACACTACTGAGCGACAGAACACACAGCAGACTAGGAACTGCCCTGGTGGCTCAAATGGTGAAAAATCTGCCTGCAATGCAAGAGAACTGGGTTCAAACACTGGGTAGGGAAGAACCCCAGTATTCTCGCCTGGAGAATTCCATGTACAGAGGAACCTGGTAGGCTATAGAACATGGAGTTGCACAGTCAGACATGTCAGAGTGATTTTCAAATATGTAAAACTTAGGTTAGATCATGGTGAGGCTGGGGGAGAAGAGCATTAGGACACTGATTGTATAGCAACTGTACCTTAATAAAGCGGATTTCGGGCTTTCCTGGTGGCTTAATGGTAAAGAACCCATCTCCCAATGCAGGAGATGTGTGCTGGTTCAGGAAGATCCCTGGGTAGGAGATGGCAAGGTGCTCCAGTATTCTTGCCTGGGAAATCCCATGTACAAGGAAGCCTGACATGTTAATATAGTCCACAGGGTCAGTCAGACACAACTTAGCAACTAAACAAAAGCTGATTCTAAACACAACTTTTGTCTTAGAAGTAACCTGTTGCTGCTTAAAATGAAACCTCCATCAATACTCTAATGCAAACAAAGACAGATAATTGTTTAGTTTTTATTTCATAATCATAAATTTAACTTTGCAATCCAGCTAAACTTGGAGGGAATAAGGAAAATATGGAACCCAAAGAACTGTAGCAAGAGCACAAAGAATATAGGATATTTCGAGCAGATGGGGTGAAAGGGTGCTCTCCTGGGCTACAGAAGGAATGGTCTGGTGGTTAAGTAAAACACAAGTCAAATTTATTAGATTTGTCCACAGTCAGCAATGGTGATCTTCTTGCTGGTCTTGCCATTCCTGGACCCAAAGCGCTCCATGGCTTCCACAATATTCATGCCCTCTTTCACTTTGCCAAAGACCACATGCTTGCCATCCAACCACGAAACAGAATAATAAACATTACTACCTGTGACCAGAGATGTTAAATACTGGAAACATTTTATTCTTCTACCTAAAAAGAGTTGGCAACACCAATAGATTGCTTTAGGCTAGTCTAAAAAACATAGAGTCTCCACTGTTAAGAATCCTAATTTTAGAACAGACCCTTAAAAAGAGCCAACAAATCACAAGCAAATTAGATGAAAGCACCACTCGTAACTAAACCAATCAGCTAAATGCCTTGTTTTGCTAGAGCATCTCCACTTACTTTCTGTAAGCACACTATAGAAATTTTAACTATGGTCCATGCCCTTCCACTACCTTAGAGCAGGCAACAGCAGGGAAAGGGTGCCTTTGCCATCTCCTGTCTTACCACTCAGTCTTGGCAGTGCAGATGAAAAACTGGGATCCGTTTGTGTTGGGGCCAGCATTTGCCATGGACAAGATGCCAGGACCTGTGTGCTTCAGAATGAAATTCTCATCATCAAATTTCTCGCCATAGATGGACTTGCCACCAGTACCATTATGGCGTGTGAAGTCACCACCCTGTGAACATAAAGAGAAACATGTCACTTTTGGACACAGTCAGGAAACATGCCATGTCTGCAAGGTTCAAACTTTAAGACTCAAGTTCAAAACAAGAAGGTCAAGGGACTTCCCAGATAATCCAGTGGCTAAGACTGTGCTTCCAATGCAGCAGGTCCAGGTTCAATTCCTTGTCAGGGAACTAGATCCCACACATTGCAACCAAGACCCAGTGCAGCCAAATAAATTAATATTAAATAAGTAAAACTAGAAGGTCACTTGGAACCAAAATGGTAGAACAGCACTTCATATGTGCACATATTTTTAATAACATTATAGAACTATAGCAATTTAGATGGCATCCTATCAGTGCAAAATCATAAAATAAACAAATGGACCAGAAAAAAAGTTCAAAACAAGAAGGTCAAGGGACTTCCCAGATAATCCAGTGGCTAAGACTGTGCTTCCAATGCAGCAGGTCCAGGTTCAATTCCTTGTCAGGGAACTAGATCCCACACATTGCAACCAAGACCCAGTGCAGCCAAATAAATTAATATTAAATAAGTAAAACTAGAAGGTCACTTGGAACCAAAATGGTAGAACAGCACTTCATATGTGCACATATTTTTAATAACATTATAGAACTATAGCAATTTAGATGGCATCCTATCAGTGCAAAATCATAAAATAAACAAATGGACCAGAAAAGTTTAACAGCAGACTGGCACCAGTGCAAACAAACCATATATACACATTCTGGAATATTCTAGTTCAATCCTAAATTAAGACAACCCAAGTCAAGTATCAGTCTATTTCATACCTGGCACATAAATCCCGGAATTATTCTGTGAAAGCAGGAACCTTTGTAACCAAATCCTTTCTCTCCAGTGCTCAGAGCGCGAAAGTTTTCTGTTAAAATAAAGTATATATACGTATGTATAGAGAGAGGGAGGGAGACACACGCAGAACAGTTAATAATCAGAATACCTTTAACTAACCTGCTGTCTTTGGAACTTTGTCTGCAAACAGCTGTAAGAGAAAAATGACAGTTAATTAACAACATCTGTTTGCATATTTTGTTGCTTAGTACCCTTGTCTTTAGGGGTTTCTGAATCATAAATTCGTTTTCTCACAAGAACAGAATGCTTCTTCAGTAATTACTCTGAATCCCAAATAAGAACTGTTCCTGACAGCCTTAAGTCCTGTGGTGTTGGGTTAGCAACATGAGACCCAAAGACGTGCCAAAAATCCAGAACCAGCGATGACTCAAATAGTGTGAGGCTTCTAAAGTGACTTAAAACTTTTATGTGTTATCACACCTACTTCTTAACAGATACATGGCTTCTCAATGTACATCACCTCCCCCAACTTCAATTTGAACCTAGGGACAAGATTTTCAGGAATAGCAAGTACTCCTGCTTGATCAGGGAGTATACAGGTGTAATTTCAGTCACTGGTAATGAAAATGCTACTACCTCCAATCTGTTAACATAGCTTTACGGATTGGATGAGCAGTCACTTCTTGGTTTCCAGGTCCCTTACCTAGTAGTGGGGTAAAAAATAAAGATTGGTTTCTAGTACAACTGCTTCAAACCTTTCCTGCATATATAAAACATTTTGGCCAAAAACACTTAATCATCACACTTAAACAAACCCTTAAAAATATTTTATGAACTATTCCAGAGATCTGTGACTAAATTATCTGTTGAAATCCTGTATATTTCTTTGATCTAGTTATTTAGCTTCTAAGTATTGTATATAAAACATATGGTCTCTCCTAAGTCTAACGTTTCTCAAACCCTGTACTCACCCGCTTCCCTTGTAAACCGTTACTAAAGTTAAAAGTCCGTACTGGCAGTTCCATCTCTATTCTCACCAATGGATATGCCAAGAGCTCCTATCTCATTTCCATTAAGCCCTCTGGCTAACCCGAGACACACTCTAGGAAGCGTTAGGCTTAGGCCAAGTTTCCACGTGGCTCCCGATCAATTATCAGCTGACTACAGATAAAAGTGGGGCGTAGATCAATAGGATCTATTATTTCTCCGAAAAGTTTTACCTCAGGGCAAGCTTCCACATGGGTCCTTACCAATCCTTAGTTCTGACTACAGTACGAGTAGGGTATAGGCTCAATACGACCTAATGTTATCTCTAACAAGGGCTTAGGCGTCTTCTATTGTGTCTCCAATGTGGAAGTTATCATGACAGGAAACCCTCTGCCCTCATGATCTGCATGGGGGCCTATCCATCCTTGGAATAAGATCCTAAAACTAACCACTGACAGCTTTTGAGAGGTCGTTAAGGAGGATAAAACCACTTAGGGCGAGACAGCAGGACAGAGGAGCCTGGCGTGCTGCAGTCCATGCGGTCAAGTTAGACACGATTTAGCGACTGGACACTTCCAAGACCTACCGGTTAACTGGAACGGAATCGCATTTACCCTTTCAAGAGCACGCCGAGTTACTTAGCTACCTTGCTGTAACCACAAACTGATTAGTAAGTACTCCTAATATCCCTTAACTAGTTAAGAAACCATCAGAGGTGGCCTGCTGCGGAGCCAGTCTGGACTGGCCCATTCTGCAGGACGACGACCGGGAGGAGCCCGGGCGCCTCCCACCCACAGTCACCGCAGCGGAAGGCGGGCCTCGGCGCCAGCGGAGGGAAGGCCGCCTGCACATTTCCGCTCGGGGTGGGGGGCCGGGAGGGGCGCGAGGGACCTCTTTCTACATTTATCTCAAGATTTTAAGACATCTGGGCAAACCCTGGAGTCTGCCAGCCCCGCAACTCAACCCTGAACTAGCAGGCGTCTTCCGGGACCAGGGCTAAGCTGCTAATCCCACCGACCCTCACGCGCCCGGGGCGGGAAAAGCAGCCTTCAGGTGCGACCGTCGGGTCAGCGCGAAGGGAGCCGCTTCCGAGCCCTCGAGAGTGGCTTCGGGACGGTCGCAGCGGCCTGGGGCCGCCGTCTGCCTTCCGTTTAGGGCGTTGTCGACCCTCTGGGGCCTGCAGTCCCGCGTGGCGACTAACAGCTACCAGTCCGAGCACGTGCGCGGCCGGAAGGGCGCGGCCGCCCCTCCCCCGCCCGCCCCGCCTTTGTCTACC
>SJXQ01001751.1:614061-642363 GCA_006408695.1 Aepyceros melampus | reverse complement strand
GAGACGCGGCCCAAGGGCTCGCCGTCGACAGCGATGTCGAAGAACACGGTGGGGTTGACCATGGCTAGACAGCAAGGGAGGCTCCGGGGCGGTGGCGTCTGCAAGGCAGCACGAGCCCCGCCGCCCTCCTCTTTTATAGCCAGTTCAAGCCCCGCCTACAGCCGGTCGCGCGCCTCATCTCTGGCCAATCGCAACCACGGGTCAGTCGAAATGACGGCATGGCTGGCCTATGAGTAGAGATGGCGCCCGAGAGGCCGGACTGGAGACGCGCGTGCGTGCTGGGCGATGCGGGAAGGTTCCCGCCCTGCGGGCTCCGTCTCCGCGCTGCGGCGTGGGATCGCGCGCTAGCGACTGCTATGGGGACGGGGATCGGGCGTGGTGATCGCCCTGGTGGGCCGGTAGGAGCTGGAGGGCCGTGCACATGCCCGGCCTCGCGACCAGGCCGTCTCCCCATTGCTCAGAGAGGGCAACTGAGGCGAACGTAGGCCTCAAGGTCGCGCCGCCCGCCAAGGTCGCTTGGGGTCCAGGGAGCGCGTCTCTCTGGGAGGCTAGGTGGCCTTGGCCATCACCATTTTCTCACTGCAGATGAGGCTGAGGCTCGGTCGCCTCCCTCTCTGCTTCCTCCTGTCTCTTCTAGTCTGAGAGGTTATGAAATGCTTCCAAAATGTCCTACTTTCCGAAAATATCTTGCACACTCTACTTGAATTTTCTCCAGGAGGAAGACATTAAAGCGAGAGGCTGGCAGACTCTTATCTATAAAGACACACTGCGCACTTTTGCCTTCCTTTTAAATCCTTTAAATTCTCTACCCCGCATCCCGTCTTTCAGAGGCAGAATTGAGTTCTGGGTGAAAGACAAACCCACAACTTAAAAATGAATTCCCTTAGTCAAAATAGTAATAATGCTTTTATTAGTAGTACTAAATGCACTTATATGACCCTGGTCTTTTGTTTCAGAAAACCTTGAGAAGAAAATTTATATATCTTCCACCATTTAGTTGCAACATTCAGTGTTATTTACTATCTCCGAAACTCAGTTTCTTCATCTGTAAACCAGGATAGGGATCTGAGAAGCAAATGAGAACTTATGACTGATGAAATCCAGTGTCTGGCATCGTGCCATCATTACTAATAATGGCATTGTGAGCTTACATGTGCTCAGAATTTATAGAGTGTGGTTTTGTTCTCACAACCACCCATTTACAGAAGAGTGGAAAGTGAGCATCTTCATGTTGAATAGCTTGCTCAGAATAACCAGTTTACAAGTATTAAAGCCAGAACTGGAAACTGCCTTTTTTTTTTTTGCTCATTCCACATCACCTTTTGCTTTGTGACCCTGAGGAAGCTGCTTGTCTTTATCTGACACAGAAAAAATGACCCGAGGCCCTCAGGGGTAAACTCCCTCAACTTCTATCTCCTTCGCTCTGAATCTTAAAGCAGTTAGGAACCCCTCCTAAGAAATACATGAATGAATAGTAAGAGCATCACTTATGGGTTCCCTCACATTACTATTCAAAGTCTAGTCTCTTTACCATCATCCTCTCACTTCACACAGGTATACCATATGTACACTCAAGAAAATAAATGGGCACATGTTCTGTTTGTTAAAGGGGGAGCCAGTGTTGTAGGGGATCCTTTATTAGCATGATCTCTTGAATAAGACTTCCTTACCGTGTAAAATTTAGCAGACATAGAACCTCAGGAATGTGAGGCCGTCCAGTGCCTTATTTGGATGATTCCAACCGAAAGCAAATCCAACTGAATTCAACAGAGCCCTGATCTGGTTAGCTTACCAACCACCAACTGGTAAGCAGAAGTCTGTGACTTTGTCCATTGGGCATATTATAAACAAATGCTTACTTCAAAAATGTCTCTAGAGAGAATGTAATGGGGAAAAGTCAGGTTATTCAAAATTATAAAAACAGGCTACTTTTTTTTTAATGGTAGATGATAAAAGATGGTAACTTGTCTCATATGCGCTTCTTGCCCAGGGCCTCTCTTGTGCTTCTGCCACATGGCTTCTGCTGAGACCCGCAGTGACATCACAACCCACATACCCATGGCTTTCTCCAGCCACATCTTCCCTGACATGACTCTCCATCAGGCACCACCTCCTGCTTCCTTGATGGGCTGGACTTTTCTCTCCCATTTCTCCAACCCTGACCTTTCCCCCTTGAACTGTTCCACACATTTCTCCTGTCATAGTCATATATTTGATCTTGTTTTGCTCCTTACACATTGGCTATGGTCAACCTTATTCACTCTCATGGCTCAGATTCTCAGGTAACTTCTCAACCAAGCTCCAGGCTCACGTTTACTCCAGAGCTCCAGGTGGTTCCTCCCTGCCCACTGGGTCTCTCCTCAAGAATAAACCCTCAGACAGAGCTCTGCCACCTACCCCTCTTCCCCAGGCCTCCCTGTCCCTAGGCCTGCTCTCCCTCCCCACCGCAACAACTCTGGCTTGGCCTTTTGCAGCAGCCTCCTAACTGGTTACTTGGCCCAGGTTTTCTTGTTATTTCTAGAATGGTCATTCACAAAGTCATCTGATTTTGTAACTTCAAGCTGTACAACCTCTTGGTCACCCATAGTGACCAGGCAGCCCCTTCACAGTCTGGTCTTAACTTGCTTTTCAGTCTCCTGGCTGGGATTTTTCCTGCCATGTTGAGTTTCTCATTACCACCCCTACCCTGCCTTTCCAGTACTCCTTTGCCTGTGGCCTGTGCCACCAAACCTCAACCTGTGGTCCCCATGGGAAATCTTCCTTAGCTCTCCCAGAGGTACTAGGTCTGATCTGCAGCTTCAAAACTCAGAAGACATGTATTGAATGAGTGCATAAATCCATGAAGAAACGGCCAACCAAAACCTGGCCCTGGGGACTCCCCTGGTGGTCCTCAGGTCTTCCACAGCAGGAGGCAAGGGTTCAATCCCTGGTGGGCAAACTAAGATCTCACATGCCACACTGCTTAAACAAAAACAAAAGCGGGCCCTGGAGTGCGACTCCTCAGTGGGGCTGTTAATTAATTTGCACACACTGCCCAGAGCTGCTAACTCTGCATCCCACTCCGGCATCAGTAACCATCCAACCACTTGACAAGAGCTCCTCACTGAACATCATCGTTCAGGCGCTGAAGACATTCACTTCAGCCCCACCATACTGTCCACCCATCTGCGGAGGAAGCCTGCCCGCACCCTCACTACTTGCTGGTTCCATCCTCACTCCTGTCCACATCTATCCAGGCCCATCCAGGCTGTCTAGCCCCGTGGCTGCTCTTCCTTTCCCCTTTAGAGGAAAAGAGCTTCCTGCAGCTCTTCTGGCTGCCTGGATCTTCCTTACCCACCAGTCCCTGAAGAGCACATCCTTGCAATCCTCCTCTTCCCTCCTAATTCACTCGTGAGAGTAGTCTACGCTTCTGTGACCTGTCTGATCACTACCCCCTCCATACATGTCATCAGACTCCTGCTCCCACCCTTAACCCCAAGCTGCCCTAGCCAAGGCCTCCAGGGACCTCGCATTTATAAACTCGAGATTCATTTGCTTTATGACCGCTGGCATTTGACCCCATCATGCTGCAGGGTTCTGAGCTTTCAGCCCCAAGTATCCACCCTGCTGTTCAGAATGTGTTCAGTAGCAAGCAGGAGAAACCTCAGGCAGGAGCCAGTTTCAACAATAGAAATCCAGGGCAGGGCGCCGATCAGAGTGGCGCTGAATAGATGGGCCTACTGTGCTGTGGTTAGAAGTCAGGAAAGCCGCATGGAATGATCAAAATTCCAGCAGGACCACTTTCCCATCCCTGAGAGTTATGTGGGCCTGGGAAGTCTATACAGGAGTTCAGAATGCCTATCACATACAGAGATGATCAGATGCGGACAGAAAAGATGTTTAAGTAGCTGAGGATTCATTCAAGTTGAAAGGAAGGCAGACTGTTCTGTGCAGGACCAAGATGGGGGCCTCTGCGGCAGGCCAAAAGGAGTCTGTCCGTAGCCAGGCCAGCCTGGCCGTTACTGACCTGAGTCAGGTGTTAAAATGTGCAGTAGGTTTCTTTCTCTCTTTGACTTAGGTATGCAATTTTTTTTCCCTTGCTGCACTGCCCAGCATGCAGGGATCTTAGTTCCCTGACAGGAATCGAACCCATTCCCTCCGCAGTTAATGCTCAGAGCTCTAACCACTTGACTGCCAGGAGATTCTTTGCATTTCTTTTTTTTTTTTTCTCTAGTTTATTTGGCTGCGCCAGGTCTTAGTTGTGGTATGCGGGATTTTTAGTTAGGGCATGTGGGATCTTGTTCCCTAACCAGGCATCAAACTCAGGCCCCCTGCACTGGGAGCTCAGAGTCTTAACTGGTTCAGAAACTGCCAGGAAGTCCCTGCATTTCTTTTTTTAACAGCTTTTAACAAGTGAATTTCATGGTGTGTAAGTTTTATAGAGATGTAGTTTACATACCATGAAATTCACTTGTTATAATCATACAATTCATTAATTGTTTAGAAAATTCAGAGCAGTGCAAGTATCCCCACAATCTAATTTTAGAACATGTCCCTCACCCCAAGTACCTTGGGCCCTTTTTTAGTAATTCCTTGTTTCCACCCAGTAACTGCTTTTAAAATTCTGCAGTTAAAAAGTGATTTAGACTTGTGGTTTGAAATGGAAATACTATAAAATTTATATATTGTGTTTAAACATTTAAGAGAACTTTAGGTTCAACATATTCAAAAGTCTATTAGAACTATTTAATGCTCAAGGTGGTTTTCTTCTTTGCTAATTTGGACAATTAAGTACTTCAAAAGGAAATCAAACGTATTACACCTATAAATGCAGTTTAAATGTTGGAAGATGTAAAAGAATTCAAATCTGCCATGTTTATAAACAGACTAATATGATGTACAAGCTAAAGAACTAGGTTTTAAAATGGTAGTTTAATAAGTTAAATATCAGTTGTGAAAATATAATGAAACAAATATAAAATATAACAAACACTGAGTAGCTTTTTTACATAAAAAAGAAGCTGCAGGACTCTGATCTACATGTCAAGGGCCCTGGGGCCTTTGGTTTTCTGTCCTCAGGATGGTCACTTCACAGTTCTGGATGGTGCCACCACCTCGCTTCCCCTCCTACATCGCCCCAAGTTCAAGATAGTCTGCTTCGAAGACTAAGGAAGAGGGAGAAAGGGGAAGGGGAAGAAGGCCCGAGAATTACGCCACCACAATCCTGTCGGCTAAGCTTTCCCAGGAGCCCTGCCCAGTGGCTTTCACCCTTGGCTGCAGGAATCCAGGAAGAGGAATATTTTGATCTGGGCACATTGCCAACCGAGCCACCCGGCTTCTGTTAGTAAGAAGGAAGGCAAAATGGATGCTTTGGGAGATAACAGGCAGCATCCAAGGCACCAACTATTGTCACCCAGCAGAAAAGGGATAGACTGGGAGGGATGGGGGCGTTCTCAGTCCTTAGGAAACCTGCACAATAGGGCACAGGGAGAAACTCCACTCAGCCTGGCTGGGGAGGACCACACCGCCCCGCCCCCCACCAGAAATGTTGGATCTGATGGCACAGTGGGGATTGCATCTGCTTACTGAAGCCCAGATCATTCCAATCTCCCCGATCACCCCAGATCACAGGAGGCTGGGAAAAGTGGTGTCTGGTGTTCTCATGTATTTCCCACTCAGAAGGTGGGGCATTTCCCTAATACAGAAAAGGGCACAGTAACCAAACAAGGATAAATAAGGTTTAAGATAGTTAAGTCAGGATTCCAGGAGGTATCAGGTACCATTATTAAGATCATTATTTAATTCTCACAGCAGTCCTTTGAAGTAAGTACTATTATTTTTGCTATTTTTCACAAGAGGAGACAAGCTCAGAGAAATTGAGTAACTTCCTCGGAGAGAGAGAGCCAGGGTTGATGCCCATTCTACCTGGCTCTGGGTCCTGTGCTACTCACTGTCATGCCACGTCCTGAAATTTTTTAAAATCATGTTAAATATATGTAACATAAAGTTTGCCATTTTAACTAATAAGTGTACAGTTCATAGGCATAAAGTGCGTTCCTATTACTATGCAGCCATCATCACCATCCATCTCCAGAACTTTTTCATCTTCCCAAACTGAATCTGTCCCCATTAAACACTAACTACCCATCCTCCACTCCCAGCTCCTGGCACCCATCAATCTCTTTCTGTCTCTATGAATTTGTTTGTTCTAGAAACTTCACATAAGTGGAGTCATACAGTATTTGTCCTTTCGTGACTGGCTTATTACACTTAGCATAATGTCCTCAGGCTCTATTCAGGTTGCAGTATGTGTCAGAATTTCCTTCTTTTTTGTAGCTGAATAATATTCCTTTGTTTATCCATCCTTCTATCCATGAACACTTAGGTTGCTTCCATCTTTTGGCTATCGTGGATAACACTGCTATGAACATTGGTAAGTCCTTTCTTTCAATCTCTTTGTGCATATTCTATGAAGTAGAATTGCTGAATCAGACAATAATACTGCTTTAATTTTTTGAGGAACTTCCATACTGCACCATTTCCACGGCTGCACCATTTTGCATTCATTCCAGCCATGCACAACAGTTCCAATTTCTCCACATCCTCACCAACGTGTTATTTTCTGTTTGTTTTTATAATAGCTGTCCTAATGGGTGTGAGGTGGTGCCTCCTTGTGGTTTTGACTTGCATTTCCCTAATGATTAGTGCTGTTGAGCATCTTTTCTTATGCTTTTGGCCATTTGTATGTCTTCCTTGAACAGAGAAATATCTCTTCAAGCCTAGTCTATTCTTTAAGTGAGTTGTCTGGCTTTTTGCTGTTGAGTTTTAGGAAGACTTTACATATTCTAGATATTAATCCTTTACCATATATATAATTTACAAATATGTTCTCCCATTCTGTAGGTTGCTTTTTTCATTCTGTTGATAGCGTCATTTTTTTTTTTTTTTGAGTGCCCAGGTTGTAGCCATTATCTTGATCTCATCTTGGGGGTGTGATAAGTCACACTCAGTTTTGGTGTGTATTTGAGTCCTGCCAGAAAGGGAAGGTCACTTTACCCACAGAGCCCAGTTCTCCAAGTTCCTGGGGTGATTTCAGCCAAGTCCCTGTGGTGACCATCCAGGCCTCTTTCTCCACTGCTGAAGGCAGAACTGCAGCAGGTGAAGACAGAACCAGCAGAGGAAACTGAGGCAAGGACCATTCAGCCACTGCCCAGGAGCACCTACATCTCATACAGTTGTGTTGCTTTAGTTGCTCTGTCATGTCCGACTCTTTGCGACCGATGAATTACAGCCCACCAGGCTCCTCTGCCCATGGGGATTCTCCAGGCAAGAATCCTGGAGTGGGTTGCCATCCCCTTCTCCAGGGGATATTCCTGACCCACGGATTGAACCCAGGTCTCCTGCACTGCAAGCAGATCTTTACCATCCGAGCCACCAGGGAAGCCCATCATGTACAGAGCGCAGAGCAAGATGAAATGTGAGGCCCCTTGTTAAAAATTATCAAGGGTTCCAGGACAGAGACAGCAGAATATTAGACCAAGTGTGGGGGGTGGGGGTGGTACGGGGGTTACAGGCGGCTCCTGAAGCCAGCTCTGCCACTGCCTTGGGTGGCAAAGCATTAGGTGCCTGGGAGCCCTGGGCACAGGGGACTTGACACACACCCCCTGACTGTTTTCCAAGGCCATCACCAAGTGCTCATGAGGAAGAGTGGAGGCTGGTCCAGGAGATGGAGACTACCTGAGGCTCTGGGGGAGGAACAGGGGCCTGAAGGACCCTCCAACAACAGAGGCTTGGCAGTAAGCACCCAGCAGTGACTGTCTGCCCCTCAGGGGACAATGAGTGAGACCCGGGACTGAGGCTCAAGCATGTGGGGCTCCTGGAGCCTGAGAGTAACCATGCCAGGCCTGACACCACGTGCCACTGGGGACGTGGCAGGAGAGCCAAGACTTCCCGAAGGACAGGCATGTGGGGCCTTTACGTCCTGACAGCAGGACACGGCCAGCTGCCCTGAGGAGGCGAAAGAGCAGAGTGAGACCACCCGCCACGGTGCAGGGGCCCAGGGCCTGCCGCAAGAGACGCTGCCACACTCAGATGCCGGTCCCAGCAAAGGGAGGCCCAGCCCTGCTGTCCGCGCTGGCCTGAATCTAATGCCGCAGCAGAGCTCACCGCAGGCCCGGCGGGCCGAGCCCAACAGCTGACAAGCAAGGATGCTCCATTTCCTGGCTTCCTGACGCTTCACTTCAGCTGCTGCTGCGCTTTACACACTGTGTCTGGAATTCAGTATCGAATCCCTCGTGCCTGACTGCCTTTGAAGTGAGGCATTGACTTTTTCCTGCCATTGAACTGGAACTTGCACTGTTGGTTCTCCTGGATGTCTAGCTTGCTAACTCACCCCACACATCTTGGGGCTTGTCAGCCTCCATAATCATGTGAGCTAATTCCTCATAATAAACAAACAAATACACATATCTCCTGTTGGTTCTCTTTCTCTGGAGAACTCTAACTAAATATAGACACAAAAAGAAGGAAAAAGAAACAAAACAAACAAACAAACACTAGATAAAGTGACTAGAAAGACAACAATGAATAGAACCAGACCCAGTGGAGGCCTGTGTCATAAGGCAGAGACTTCATTTATTTAAAGGTATTTATTTATTTACTTATTTGGCTGCTCCAGGTCTTACTTTCAGGTGTATGGGATCTGGTGCTATGACTAGGGACTGAACCCAGGCCCCCTGCACTGGAGTCTTAGCCACTGGACTATCAGGGAAGTCCCTGTTTTGCTTTGTTTTTAAGTCAGTAATAATAAGTAAGAATTGTATTTACAAATAATACATAAGAAGCCAATTTTTTAACAGACTTTCTAAAAAGAAGCTATTTTTAAAAGCAGTTTTAGACTCATAGCAAAATTGAGGGGAAAGTACAGACATTTCCTATACATTCCCTGTCCCTGCCCACCCATCCCCTGCTCTGCCAGCCTCCCTCATTATCAATATCCCTTACTAGAGTAGTGCATTTGTTACAGTTGATGAAACTACACTGACACCTTATACTTCCCCAAACCCACAGTTTACATTAGGGTTCTCTCTCGGTGTTGTATATTCTATGGGATTTGGGGATTTTTTTTTGGCCATGCCTGATGTCTTGTGGAATCTTTGTTCCCTGACCAAGGATGGAACCATCCGTTCCATCTACTTTGGAAGTACAGACTCTTAACCACCAGACCACCAGAGAAGTCCCTTCTATGGGTTTTAACAAACATATAAATACAAGTGTCCACACCTGACCTGCCTCTTGAGAAACCTGTATGCAGGTCAGGAAGCAACAGTTAGAACTGGACATGGAACAACAGACAGGTTCCAAATAGGAAAAGGAGTATATCAAGGCTGTATATTGTCACCCTGCTTATTTAACTTATATGCAGAGTACATCATGAGAAACGCTGGGCTGGAAGAAGCACAAGCTGGAATCAAAATTGCCGGGAGAAATATCAATAACCTCAGATATGCAGATGACACCACCCTTATGGCAGAAAGTGACAAAGAACTAAAAAGCCTCTTGATGAAAGTGAAAGAGGAGAGTTAAAAATTTGACTTAAAGCTCAATGTTCAGAAAACAAAGATCATGGCATCTGGCCCCATCACTTCATGGAAAATAGATTGGGAAACAGTGGAAACAGTGGCTAACTTTATTTTTTGGGGCTCCAAAATCACTGTGGATGGTGATTGCAGCCATGAAATTAAAAGACACTTGCTCCTTGGAAGAAAAGTTATGACCAACCTAGACGGCATATTAAAAAGCAGAGACATTACTTTGTCAACAAAGGTCCATCTAGTCAAGACTATGGTGTTTCCAGTAGTCATGTATGGATGTCAGAGTTGGACTATAAAGAAAGCTGAGTGCTGAAGAATTGATGCTTTTGAACTGTGGTGCTGGAGAAGATTCTTGAGAGTCTCTTGGACTGCAAGGAGATCCAACCAATTCATCCTAAAGGAGATTAGTCCTGGGTGTTCGTTGGAAGGACTGTGTTGAAGCTGAAACTCCAATACTTTGACCACCTGATGCAGAGAGCTGACTCATTTGAAAGGACCCTGATGCTGAGAAAGATTGAGGGCAGGAGGAGAAAGGAACAACAGAGGATGAGATGGTCGGATGGCATCACCGACACAACGGACATGAGTTTGAGTGAACTCCAGGAGTTGGTGATGGACAGGGAGGCCTGGCATGCTGCAGTTCATGGGGTCGCAAAGAGTCGGAGATGACTAAGCGACTGAACTGAACTGAACTTTTAAGGATTACACAGAACATTTTTATTGCCCTAAAAATCCTCTGTGCTTCCCCTGTTCATCTCCCAGCCCCCAACTCCTGGCAACCACTGATCTTCTTACTGTCTCCATAGTTTTGCCTTTTCCAGAATGTCATATAGGGAAAATCACACAGTATGTATCCTTTTCAGGTTAACTCTTTCACTTAGTGATGTGCGTTTAAGTTTCCTCTATGTAGTTCAACTGCTTATTTCTTTTAAAAATTTTTTTATTGAAGTGTAGTTGATGCACAATATTATAAAAGTTGCAGGTGTACAACAGATGGCTCATTTTTTAGTGCTGAATAATATTCCATTGTCTGATTGTTCCACAGTTTATCCATTCATCTATTGAAAGACATCTTGGTGGCGTCCAGATTTTGGCACTTGTGAATAAAGGTGCTATAAACATCTGTGTGCAAGTTTCTGTGTGGACATGTTTTCCACTCCTTTGCATAAATACCAGAGTCTGACTGCTAGACTGTGCAGTAAAAGCATGTTGAGTTTTATAAGAAACCATCAAACTGTTTTCCAAAATGGACAGACCATTTTGCATTCCCACCAGCAGTGAATGAGGGTTCCTGTTGCCTTGATGTTTTATTTTTTATCATGAGTGTGTATTTACTGTATGAAAGCATTTCCTGCTCGCGTTGCAAGAAAGTCAAGCAGACAGTGACACTGTTGGGAGTAGGCAGCAGCTCTACCTCAGACTCTTCTTACATGGGCTCCTGTGGAGAGGGTGGGAAAGGAGCAGCCCCCAACCTCTGGAGACCTTGGGCTCTGTGGTCTCACTCCGTCGCAGTCAGGAGGGATTTTGGCTACAGACTGGAAACACCAAACAACACCAGTTCAGGTCACATGGTCTCTTTTGCCGTCAGCAGGGTCGGCTGGCCAGTCCATCTGGTGGAGCTTGCTCCACCCTCCTCCACCTCCTGGTCCAGTCCTGACCCCCGCCCACATCCAGCAGCAGGAGGGAAGAGCAGGACAGAGGAGGCAGCCCCTTGAAGCCAGCCAGGGTCTCAGCACCTGAAGGGGCCATAAGGAGCTTCAGGGAGCCAGGAAGGAAGCTGCTTCTCCAGGGGAGGGCAAGGTTACCGTGTCTAGGTCTTGCTCTGCCACCAAGCATCAAAGCAGAGGGCAGAAGTCTTCCTCAATCAAACCTGCAAATGCCCCCTGGACACCTAAATGGAGAAGATACCAACAAGAGTGCAGTGTGCTTGTGAGATGCTTGGCAAAGGGCAGATGTGACAGCCCTTGGGGAGCGTGGGCCAGGCCACAGCACCTCCCAAAGGCAGCTTTGCATCCACCCTATTGGTTCCTGCCTTAATCTCTTTGACAAATGTTCTGGGCGTCGGAATAAATCAAGACACAGGAGAGATCTGGTCCCTGCCCTCACGGAGTTCACAGTCTTGTGGGGGAAGAACAGATAAAAATTATGAGCTCCTCTGCCCAAAAATATTTAATCAAGCTCTAGACTTTCCTGGTAGGTGACAGGACACATAGGAGATAAAGGAGAAAACTGAGCAATGGTAGGAGGGAACAGCCAGGTGAATGTGGGACATTCTATAATGTGACTTGTCTGAACTGTTAAAAAAAAATCAACATAGGGGAAAAAAGGCCAAAGACTGTTCTAGATTAAATGAGACTAAAGAGATACAATAACCAGTTGCAAAAGTAAACCTTGATTGGATCCCAGGTTGAAAAAGAAAGAGATAAAATGCTTTCAGGGGACTTCCCTGGTGGTCCAGTGGTTGAGAATCTGCCTTCAATGCAGGGGATGCAGGTTCGATCCCTGGTTGGGGAACTGAGACCCCACACACCACAGTGCGACTAAGCCCACGTGCCTCAACTAGAGACCCTGCACACCGCCACTGCTGAGCCTGTGTGCTCTAGAGCCTGTGCTCCATAACAAAAGACGCCCCCATGCACTGCAACTAGGGGAAGCCTGTAAGCCACAACAAAGACCTAGTGCAACCAAAAAGGGGGGTGCATTTTTTGGGGGGTCTTTTAAAAATCTTTAAATTGAAGGATAATTGCTTTACAGAATTTTGTGGTTTTCTGTCATACATTAACAAGAATCAGCCATAGATAGGGGACACTCACGTCCCCCCTCTCCCGGACCTCCCTCTCCATCCATCCCTTTAGCCTGTTGCAGAACCCCTGTTTGAGTTCCCTGAGTCACACAGCAAATTCCCATTGGCTATCTATTTTACAAACGGTATTGTAAATTTCTATGTTGTTCTCTCTATACACCTCTTCTCCCTCTTCTCCTCCCACCATGTCCATAGGTCTGTTCCCTATGTCTGTTTTTCCATTGCTACCCTGAAAATAAATTCATCAGTGCCATCTCTTCAGATTCCATATATATGTGTCAGTATATGATATTTACATTTCTCTTTCTGACTTACTTCACTCTGTATAATAGGCTCTAGTTTTGTCCACCTCATTGGAACAGATTCAAATGTGTTCCTTTTTATGGCTGAGTAGTATTCCATCATATATATGTACCACAGCTTCTTTCTTCATTCATCTGTCGATGGGCATTAGGTTGCTTTCATGTTCTAGCTATTGTAAATAGTGCTGCATTGAACATTGGGGTACATGTGTCTTTGTTGTGTAAGCCACAACAAAGACTCAGTGTAACCAAAAACTGGGGGCTGCATTTTAGGACAAATGGGACCTTTGAATGTAATAGGTGAGGCTGTGGAATTACTGTTCATTTTCTTAGGTGTGATAATGGTAGAAGAAAACATTTTTGTTTTTTCAAGGTGCATGTTGCAGTAGGTAGAATGAAACGTTTGGAGGGGTGAGTTGGTTCCTTATACAGAGGGAGGGTAGGGGTGTGTTCAGGGGTTGAACTGGAGGGGTAGCTTAGGTGGTTTGCCTATCCCTTGGATGGTGTTGAGTGCAGGGGGCATATGCAGTACCCTGCATTTGCTCCCAACACCCACTTTTTCCTCCCAGCTCTTAAAAAATGGCAGTTGGGTTTTGGGGCTCTTTATATCTTTTTGTCCATAATTTGCTCCAACTGCACATGCACCCAGTTGTTTTTAGTCCCATATAGTTTCTTTATATTTTGTTGCTCAAAGAGACATTTGTCCAGGTACCAGCATTGCAGCAAAGGGCCCAGGGTCCCAGCCTGTCTCACCCCAAGGTCCTTGGTGGCCCTTTCAGGATGGTAGTTTTGAACCCTTCTTTTGCAAGCTGGTTCTGAGTGGGTCACAGTCACCTGCAACTGGGTGGTGGCTAACACCCCATGGAGAAGGTTTTAATAGAGAAGCACCCTGGCCAGAAAGAGCTGGGTGTCTCATTGGGGGAGCAGTGTCAATCACTGCTAGTCATAGCTAAGAATGAAGAAACAGGAGCAACCTACATGGAAATAAAAACATGAACTTTAAGGAAGGGGCAGCTAACCAAAGGATGATTCACTTATATCAGGGTCAAGTCCAGGCTGAATTAATCTCTGGTGAAAGAGGCCAGATCAGCGATAGCTGAGGGGGTGGGAGGAGTGGTGGAAATTCTGTCTTCACTGCCACAGTGGATCCACAGGTGCATGACCTTAGAGAACTCACTTCTGTGTGTCAAGTTAAACAAATGGATCAGGCCAATGACTTCCAACACAAAAAGTAAACAGTAAAAAAAAAAAAAAAAAAAACTTCAACAGTCCCTGGGCCGATGAAACACTTCCTTAATGCTGTCTAGACTTCTCCCTCCGACCATTGCCCTACCGTCCCTGCCTTCTCTCGTTGAACCTGTGGCAGGTAAGGACACTCTCAACGGCCACCCAAGCTTGGAAAGGCAGTGAGGCTGGGCTGCAGTGAGTGGAGCTAAGAGGAACGAGGTGGCATGGCGGCCCCTCACTGCAAGGAGAGGACATGTGTGCATGCTGTGCGTGCTAAGTCACTTCAGTGGTGTCCAACTCTGTTTGATACTATGGACTGTAGCCTACCAGGCTCCTCTGTCTGTTGGAATCAGCAAGAAAACTGCAATGGATTGCCATGCCCTCTGCCAGGTGATCTTCCTGACCTAGGGAGTGAACTCTCATCTCTTGCCTCCTGCTTCAGCAGGCCGGTTCTTTACACTAGCACTGCTTTGGAAGCCCCAGGGAGAGGACACAGACCACCAAACCTAGAGGGAGACAAGGCTGGCAACATAGGGAGCCGCTTCTAAGAAACACTCAGTAAGTATTCCCTCCTTGTCAATGTTTACAGAAATGGGAGGAAGGTTGGTGTAATCCTTTACATGGTAGGATTCACCCTTCAAGCCATGTGCCCCCACAACTTTTCTGTGTTGGAGGAGGTTTAATTATTGTTTCAATCTCTGTACTGGTAAGTCTGCTCATATTTTGTTTCTTGTTGGGTCAGTTTTGGTTATTTGTGCTTCTAGGAATTAGACCATTTCACCTAAGTTATATAATTTGTTGGTGCATGACTGTTTATAATATTCTCTTACCCTCCTAAGGATAAGAGATCTTCATGACCCAGATAATCATGATGGTGTGATCACTCACCTAGAGCCAGACATCCTGGAATGTGAAATCAAGTGGGCCTAGGAAGCATCACTACAAACAAAGCTAGTGGAGGTGATGGAATTCCAGCTGAGCTATTTCAAATCCTAAAAGATGATGCTGTGACTCACTGACTCATTGAGTGCTGCACTCAATATGCCAGCAAATTTGGAAAACTCAGCAGTGGCCACAGGACTGGAAAAGGTGTTTTCATCCCAATCCCAAAGAAAGGCAATGCCAAAGAATGCTCAAACTACCACACAATTGCACTCATCTCACACACTAGTAATGCTCAAAATTCTCCAAGCCAGGCTTCAACATGTGAACATGAACTTCCAGATGTTCAAGCTGGTTTTAGAAAAGGCAGAGGAACCAGAGATCAAATTGCCAACATCCACTGGATCATCGAAAAAGCAAGAGTTCCAGAAAAATAAACATCTACTTCTGCTTTCTTGACTATGTCAGAGCTTTTGACAGTGTGGATCACAATAAACTGTGGAAAATTCTTCAAGAGATGGGAATACTGGATCACTTGACCAGCCTCTTGAGAAATCTGTATGCAGGTCAGGAAGCAACAGTTAGAACTGGACATGGAACAACAGATTGGTTCCAAATAGGAAAAGGAGTACATCAAGGCTGTATATTGTCACCCTGCTTATTTAACTTAATATGCAGAGTACATCACAAGAAACGCTGGGCTGGGTGAAGCACAAGCTGGAATCAAAATTGCTGGGAGAAATATCAATAACTTCAGATATGCAGATGACACCACCCTTATGGCAGAAAGAGAACTAAAGAACTTCTTGATGAAAGTGAAAGAGGAGAGTGAAAGTTTGCTTGAAGCTCAACATTCAGAAAATGAAGATTATGGCATCTGGTCCCATCACTTCATGGAAAATAGATGGGGAAACAGTGGAAACAGTGGCTGACTTTATTTCTGGGGCCCCCCAAATCACTGCAAATGGTGACCACAGCCATGAAATTAAAAGACACTTACTCCTTGGAAGAAAAGTTATGACCAACCTAGACAGCATGTTAGAAAGCAGAGATGTTACTTTGCCGAAAAAGGTCTGTCTAGTCAAGGCTGTGGTTTTTCCAGTGGTCATGTATGGATGTGAGAGTTGGACTATAGAGAAAGCTGAGCGCCGAAGAATTGATGCTTTTGAACTGTGGTGTTGGAGAAGACTCTTGAGAGCCCCTTGGACTGCAAGGAGATCTAACCAGTCCATCTTAAAGGAAGTCAGTCCTGAATATTCATTGGAAGGACTGATGTTGAAGCTGAAACTCCAATACTTTGGCCATCTGATACAAAGAACAGACTCATTTGGAAAGGCCCTGATGCTGGGAAGATTGAAGGTGGGAGGAAAAGGGGACAACAGAGGATGAGATGGCTGGATGGCATCACCAACTCAGTGGGCGTGAGTTTGAATAGGCTTCAGAGTAGGTAATGGACAGGGAGGCCTGGCGTGCTGCAGTCCATGGGGTCACAAAGAGTCAGACACAACTGAACAACTGACTGATTCTCCTAAGGTGAGCTCATTAGTAATTTCTCTGAATTTCATTTCATATTTTGGTCATTTGTTTCTTTTCCTTTAGTCAGTCTAGCTGAAGTTTTGTTAATTCTGTTGCTTTTGAAAGAAACAACGTTGCTGACAATGGTACTCTATTGTTTTCCTATTCGCTCTTCTGTTATTTCCTTCCGTGAGCTCTGGATTTAGCTTTTTCTACTGCCTTTGGTTGTAGTTAGGTTGACTGAGTCCTGTTATCTGTAGACATTTACAGCTATAAATTTCCCTACTTAAACTGCTTTCAGTTCAGTCGCTCAGTCGTGTCCGACTCTTTGTGACCCCAAGAATCGCAGCACGCCAGGCCTCCCTGTTCATCACCAACTCCTGGAGTTCACTCAAACTCATGTCCATTGAGTTGGTGATGTTATCCAGCCACCTCATCCTCTGTCGTCCCCTTCTCCTCCTGCTTAACTGCATATTTAATTTTGGTCTGTCGGGCTACCCTGGTGGCTCAGTGGTAAAAAATCATCTGCCAATGCAGGAGACGACGGGTTAGATCCCACATACCGCAGAGCAACTAAGCCCATGAGCCACAACTATTGAGCCCATGTTCCAGAGCCCGGGAGCCACAACCATTGAACCCGTACACCACAGCTACTGAAGTCCAAGCACCCTAGAGCCCGTGCTCCACAAAATGGGAAGCCACAATAAAAAGCCTGCACACTGCAACAAAGATTAGACCCCACTCGCCACAACTAGAGAAAAGCCTGTGCAGCAACAGGGACCCAGCACAGCCAAAGATAAAATTAAAAAATAGAAATTTTGCTTACAAAAAACAATTTGTATAGTGTTTTATACTGTATTCATTTGTGGTTTCTCCTTTGATCCTTCAGTTTTTGAAGTGCCCATTTCCACATATTTGAGTTTTCCAGCAGACAAGAGTCTTCTGTTATCTACATTTCACTGTGGTCAGACTACATTCTTTATATGATTTCAACCTTTTTATTGAGACTTGTTTTACAGTCTAACACGTGGTCTCTCCTGGAGAATGTTCCACATGCACTTAAAAATAACGTATTCTGCTGCTAACAGGTGAACTGTTGTTAGGCCTAGTTGGCTTTTTTTTTTTTTAAAAGATGTGTATTTGGTATGTACATTGTGCTTAGTCGCTCATTTGTGTCCGACTCTGTGACCCTTTGGACTGTAGCCCTCCAAGATCCCTTGTCCATGGGATTCTTCAGGCAACACTGGAGTGGGCTGCCGTTTTCCTCCTCCAGGGGATCTTCCTGTCTTCAACATTGCAGGCACATTCTTCACTTGCTGAGCCATCAAGGACTTACTGGGATATACAATATATGAAGCATGTGAAACTCATGAAACCACGGCTCCCCTTGAGGATCAGGACACATTGATACTACCACTCTCCCTGGACATTCCCATGCTGTTCCGATGGGGAGCACTGTGGCCGACATGTTACCACCTTGCTTCCCTTCATCACAGCCTCGTGTGTGTGAACCCGTGAAATGTATATATTTGGTGTCATGTTTTATAGGAATGCCATCACATTTCATCAGCTCCCACACCTTAATTTCATCCTGCTCTGAGAAGATGCTGCAGTGACATTGGAGCTGGGGGCCCTGGTGGTGTGCACTTGCTCCTCAGACCCACTCCGCCCCCGCCCCCCTCCGTGGGTGGAGTTTGAGTAGCTATTAGGTATCTTGACTCATCCCCATCTCCTGGTCTCTCCACTTCACCCAATATCCAGAATGTTACAGGCTGAGGGTGCAGAGGCCCAGTGAGACCACAAAGTGGGACAACATTCTCAGCTATGCCTAATGCCCCCCAGAACAGGTAGGGGAACGTGCTCCCCCAACTCCCAGGGGTGGCTGTGCTGGGCCTGTCCCTGACCCCACTGCCTACCTGTCCTTCGGGTGGGCTTCTGGGCAAACCCCGGGGGCACTGTTCCTCCCTAAGCCTTTCTCTCCTGTTCCCTTGGGCAGAAACAGGGCTGCAGAGGGATAGGAAGGCGCACACCTGGGGTTTCAAGATGTCAGTGGGCAACCTGGAGTCCCCCCATCCTGGACACTGCCTCGCATCCATTGGGGCCGTTCTCTGGGTGTGCTACCCCCACTCCCCGCCAGGGCTCAGAAGCCTTTTCTGCTGGACTGGAAGGCCCATGGGGCCATGTGGGCAGTGAGTGCACAGATGAACCAGTGTCCAGCTGGTCAGGCACACAGACCCTGCTCCTTGGCCCCACAGCTGGCTCCACGCCTGAGGCAAGCCCACACGGTGACGTGGTGGCAGATGTGTCTCCCAGCCCTGGTGACACTTCACAAATAGCTCTCTAGCCAGAGCCAACTTGGAAAATTCCAGGGACAAGGAAATTTACCACGGGTTGCAAATAGCTGGGCCATGCCTTGAGCAGGGAGCCCCGCCCATGTGTGGTAAGCAGGTTGAGCAGGAAGGAGGGACTTGCCAGGCCCACCACGAGGGAGTCCTTTAATAGAGACAGGCAGACAGGGGACATGACTTGGCCCTGCACCTAGAGTGTGGTGGCCCCTCCTCCCCCACCTGGCATGGCCTCAGGGTGGACGTGGGAGGAGAGGTGGATTTAAAAAACACCGTGGGACCAATTCTTCACGCTTACAGAAAAGGGCAACTTGGGGGGAACAGGCTGCTGGAGAATCTGCACATGGAGCTGAGTCTGAGCCCGACTGCCAGCAGGAGGGAGCCTGCTGCCCCCCACCCCTCCTGGCCTGCACATGGGTAAGGGCAGGAGCCCACGGAGACCCAAGCTGCAGAGAGGGACCAGCCACCCTACATCTATTAGTGTTTCTACACTATGTACACTATTGTGCTTTAGAGCCCCCCAGCCCCAGCCTCAGCCTGAAGCCCCCGCCATAGCAGTTGGGTGAGACTAGGCCCCAGGACAGAGTAACCCACTCCTTGCTGGCCTAGGGCCAAACGGGTCATTGAAACAGAAAGGTCAAGGCTGGACAAGATGCAGGCTGGTGGGAGCAGGCGGGGTGGGGGGCCTGGGTGAGGCTGGAGTTCAGGGGTGGTGGGTATGCATGAACCAGGCAGGGCTGGACAAGCATGGGCTGGTACAGATGGGGGCAGGGCTGGGCATCTCCTCAAAAACAGTTCTGCAGCTGTTCTGCAAACTGGGCCAGTGAGAACCCTGCCCCAGGGCTCCTCTCCCAGCCGGTGCAGTGCGGCCTCCAGCAGCCAGGTGTCAGGGGCGGGTCCTAGCTCCAGGTGTACACGTGGGGAGGGCCGCTGGTGTCAGGTGGGGCTGGGCTGGAAAGAATGGTGCAAGACATCGGTGGGCATGTCCCTGCCAGCCAGGTGGTCGACAGATAGGATCAGTTGTTCTCGAAGAGAGAAAGCAGGTCATCGTTGCTGTTCGTGGGGAGGTCGGGTGGGCCCAGGTAGGACAGCAGCTCATCGGGGTTAGTCAGTTCTGGAAGCAGCTGGGGACAAAGCAAACCTGATAGCAGCTCTGGCCTCAGACCTGCCACATCATCCCAACCGGGTCCCCAGGCCCAGCCAGGAAGTGGAGTGCCCCCCCGCCAGCCTCCAACACAGGCTAACACCAGAGCCCCTCAGTCTGCTCCTCACAGGGTCTCTTCCTGCCAGAGACTGCTCTGCAACCAGGAATCACTTGTGTTAAGCTGTCCAAGGACAACATGGGACACCCCAGCCCGTGAGGGGTCCTGAACACGAACAGCATGAATGCAGAAGGTGGAATTTTCTGCTTTGAGCTGTGCTTTCCACATTTTTTCACGTTGAACTTTGTATTCATTTATCAGGATGGAGGGACAATCACCTGTCTTTTATGCACTGGTTCTGGCTCGCACACCACCTGTGAGTCAGACAAGTCAAGTCAGACCCTAAGGCCGGTGTCATTGGCCATAAGCCAAGTCTTCCGGGGACTCTGCATGTGCCACGTTGGCGCGCAGGTCCCGAGAACCAGGTGCCTGACACAATCATCCCACAGCTGCTCTGGACACCTGACACTCAACAAAAATGCTGGCATCACCCAACCAGCTCTCCCCAAGTCTGGAAGCCATGGAAGAGTCACTGTCTTTCCTTCTATGAAGTGCACGGACCCTGGGGACAACAGATAAGCACCCCCGAGCCCCAGCTCCAAGTGCTCCCCAGCACAGGGCCCAGTACTCACGTCCAGAGCCGGTTCCGGGGCCTCCCCTGCCCCAGACACGGGGGGCCCCATCATGCCTGTGGCAGCACTGAAGGCCAGCTCGCTGAGAGGCCCCGAGTTCACTGGGCCCAGAGCTGGCCGGGATGCTGGGGGAGGGTTTGGATGATGCAGCTGGGGCCCTGGGGGGCCTCCAAGGTTAGGGGCGTGCAGCCCCGGGGGCCCAGGGTTATGGGCTGGGTCCAGGTGACCTGCTGGTGCCATCTGAGAAGGAGAGAATAATCTAGTAAAACAGCTCGAGGGCTCCCTGGGGGGACACCTCCACAGCCCCTTGACTCGACACTGACCTGGCCTGGGAGGCAGGGGCCGGACTTCTCTGGCGTCAGGAGGTTGCTGGGAATGTCAGATTGATAGGAGACAGGCGGAGGCCCTGGGGTGAACTCAGTCAGGGTTGGGGTGCTGGGTGTGGTGGATGGGAAGGATTCGGGGAAGGTCCCGGGTCCCAGGAAGCTGGAACCTGAGAGAGGAGAGCCAGGTCCAGGTGAGGGCAGGGGGCTCATGCTGGCCGAGCCACGAGGGCAGACTGGCCACAGCACGGGTGGGACTCACTGTGCTCGCCCAGAGGATGTTGGCCTTTATGGAAGTTGCTACTTGGGAAAGGGCATTTCTTCTCGTTGTTGCTGGGGGAAGTGGTGATGACACTGCCAGGAGGCTGTGAGGGGACAGGAATGGGACCCACCACACCCAGATACTCCCACCCACAGGGCTGGATGGGGCTGGTCTGGAAGTGTCCAACACAGACCTCTGTTCCAAACCTCTGGGGAGGTGGGCACAGCCATAGCCTGGGCCCCGCTGCTCATCCCCCACACCCAGCTGGACATCTGTACCCCCAAGTCCCCAACCAGGCCCCCAGGCTTGTGGCCCTCAGAGCAACATGTTCACAGGCGGCAGACTGGTGGGAGAGGCTGGATCATCACCCAGGGCCCTAATTTTCCAGGGCGAGTCCCCTGTACTCACCCTGGCTAGGGTAGTCGCCAGGGGCCGGGGCTGAGGGGGGTTGCAGGGGGGTGAAGGGCGTGGCACCCGGGCCCAGGGCAGCGATCATCTCCATCACGCTGGGCATAAGCATGTGGGCAGGGCTCACAGTGCGGCAGCGCTTCAGCACCGGCCCATCTGGCTCTTCCTTGACGTGTAAGTCAGGCTTCACCGGCACTGGCTTCCAACTGCATGTGGGGTCGATGGTGATCTCCTCGTAGTCAGAGCTGAGCGGGGACAGTGGGGCTGGTTACCAGCTGCCCTGCTGCCTCTCCCGGCCCTGCACTGTTCATAGGCCGACCTTCCAATCAAATGGTTGTGGCTGCCCAGCACACTCCACGTGCCTGTGGCATGCGGGTGGACATGGATTCCGTCCACCGCCTGGAGCCGAGCCTGCTCCATGCTGAGTCAGCACGGGGTATCTCCGCGGCTGTCCCAGGGCTGCCCTCTGGGGCTGCAGGAAAGGAGACTTACTTCTGAATGTAAATGAGGATGCCCAGCATGTACTGGTCCACCTCCAGGCCCTCCAGCAACGCCGTCTTGCTGTAGGAAACCAAGGGGACAAAGCTCAAAAAGCTGGCCCGACCTCACCTAGGGCACGGGCATCTCCACCCCCTGTGTGAAGTGACCCTGCGTGAGGTCGCTGCCTCGAGCAGCACCATCCTTCCAGGCCTGTACTGTGAGCCCCACATCTGGGGCAGGCACTTCTCAGTGCTGATGGAAAGAAATGACTGTTAACAGTCCCTGAGGATGTGCCACCCATCCCTAGAGCCACGGGACTGTCTCTGACACACTCACTTGCACACGGGGCACCTCCAGGTCCCTCGCTCACAGTTCAGCTGTAAATAGGACTCCAGGTCAAAGCACTGCAGAGAAAGGGGAGACAGTTACTCACACTGGGGCTGGGGGTAACCCAGCCCTGCAATTCCAGGGACGTGGGGCTTATTTACTACATGTTTGAGAAGGTGCATGTGCCAGGATTTCACCGTGGCACTATCCTCATGTAAGAGATAGGATGCATATGGAGCCCTCATGGGAATGACATGTGGCCAAAGCAAGAACTGGCCAACCGTGCTGATAGGGAACAACCTCCAGGACGTGGTGTGGAAGAAAAACATGACATACAGCGATGGCTATATTGCTTATGTAACCAAAAGGTGGGGAGTGAGGGGGAGGGTGCAGGTACTTGTCTACCCACAGTGTTTCCACAGAAAGAACCTAAGGTGCTGCTCCTGGGGGCAAGGCAGGGAGCAGACTGTGCCCTGCACCCTCGATGCTGTTTGAAATCAGAGCCCCAGGACCTCCCTGGTGGCCCAGGTGGGTCCATGCTCCCAAAGCAGGGGGCCTGGGTTTGATTCCCGGTCAGGGAACGCTATCTCACATGCTGCAACCAAGAGTTCACATGCCGCAACTAAAGATTCTGCCCATAGTAACTGAAAGATCCTACACGGCCGCGACAAAGACTGAAGATCTGCACGCCACAACTAAGATGCAGTGCAGGCAAGTAAGTAAATGAAACAGTAAATGAGTAAAACACAATGAAGTCCCAAGAACCCAGTAAAATGGCTGTTACACTTAGGATAATATTAGAGGAAACAAAAGCCCAGCCTGAGGGAAGAGGGCAGGGGAGCCAGGCCGCCCGTCCACTGACTGGCCTGCCTTGCCACCCACCAGCCGAGGTGCTCAGAGGCCACATCCGCCAGAAACAGTTAAACGGCAGCAACAGTCTGGCAAAGTGCTGTGGTGACCACGCACCTGTATGTGGCGACAGTCGTGGCCCCGGGCAGGGAGCTGGATCCTCGGAAGGTGATGGGGCACTTGAGGGCCACCTTGATGGCCGTCTGCTCCACCCCATCCTCTCCGTTGGGTCCCGGGGTGCCAGGGATGGTTCCGCTGCTGAAATTCCGCTTTACTGACACCAACAGGGGAAAGCAGGACGTGAGCGAGGGCTGCCAAGCGGGACTAGGCCACTGCTAGCTCAGCACCTCTGAGGGCCATTCTGGGACTGACCGCTACCCTCTGCGTGGAGCCCCGACCCAGAGGAGACAGCCTTGTCTAACATGGGGCGTGCCATGTGGCAACGGCCCCAGCAGAGCTGAGGAGCCCGAGGCCACTCACTCTTGGTGATGCAATGCTCGGCAGGCAGGAGGCGCTTCTTGAGGAGGCCCTGCAGCACTGAGCGGACGGCCGGCCGATGCACCAGCTGCAGCACGAAGAGGTGGGACTGCAACGGGAGGGAGGTGGTCAGCGGGGTGCGGCCTGGAGAGGCCCCGTGCTGGCCCACTCTCACCCACAGCCAACGCACAGGCAGGCTGCTGCCGCGCCTCCCCGGGCAGTCAGGAGCCACACCCACACCTATCGGTAAGCTCACTGTGCGTCCGCACCAGCGTCCAACCATGGCCTCTCTGTCGAAACACAATTATTCAAGAGGCCCCTGAGTGTACCCTGCCTACAGCATCCACTGGTATCCTATGCTGGGTCCACGTGATACCCCAGGCCCACAGGGCAGCACTAGGGCTGCCTTGCCTCCGCTCCCTCCCACCTAAGCTGATCAGAGCTGTGCATCTAAGTGCCTCTTCTAGTGCTGGATCTGGAGCTGCCAGAACCCAGATGACTCCTTAACAAAGATTCAGGGTCAGCTGGGACTCGGGACTTTGTGAGCTTCTTCCAGGAAAGAGGCAAGCTTAGCTTGCTTCTCTTACATAATTAACATTTGATGCTTACACAAGCATCAAATCTAGTTACTGAACCTAACCAGAAAGCTGCCAGGACATTTTTAACTGAGACCCTTTTCTCAAAGGCCCATCACGGGAAGGAAGAGACCAGTGCCATCTTCCTCAGTGATGACGGCCCCACCCTGCCCTGCTACGGGCACTCACGCAGCAGCAGGCGGTGACAGTGATCTGGATGGTGTTGCGGCCCGGCTGGCACACGTGCTTCAGGTAGAGGGGCTTGTGGGAGGTCTTGTTGTCACCGCGCTCGATGGTGAGCGGGGTGGCATTGACGCTGACCTGCACGGAGGCTGGCCAGTTGGTGTTCATCTGCCGGTCCTCGTGGTGGTAGCACTTGAACTGCAGCTCCAGGTCAGACCTGGGGGTGGGGCTGAGGCTCAGGGCGGCGCTGCTAGGGGGCTGCCCCGGGCCTCCAGGATGCCTGGTGGGGCCACACACCTCGGCCTCATCACAGCCCCCGTCAAGCCGCCCAGGACTCCATCTTCAGCCATAAAGTCTCCCCCAATTGCCTCCTCTCTCCTATCTCACCCTGGACATTCCCATTGCCCAGGCCCCTCAACCCCATCAAAACCCAATCCAACAACCCCAGTTGCCCCAGGACTCCCACACACTGTTTAACCATAGCCCCACAACTCTGGCCACTATCTCCCAGCCCCTGCATGTAAGGACAGAGACAGAGAGACAGAAAGGACAGACACTAACTCAACGAGACCAGCTGGAAGACTGATTATGTCCTAGGCTCCTGAGGAAGAAGCATCCCAGGCCAGGGCCATGTCTGGTTCAGTCCCCTCATCCCCCTCCACGGTGGGCCCCAAGGACACTGCCCTGAAAGAATCCCCACAAACCCAGCAGGGACCACACATGTGTGAAAGGTGAGCAGGGCCAGTCGCCAGGGCACAGGAGGTCTCGCGGGTGAGGGTATGCACGAGTAAAGAGGGGTGGGTGAGCAAGGGCCCTGCACGGGCGTCCCTCCTGCCTGAGTGTCTGTGCTCCCACGCCCTTATGCTCACCCTGGCTGTCTCAGGCCTGCTCTGCAGCCTGATCAGCCTGATTAAGCCAATGGGCCAGCTGTGTGTGCACAGGTGTGTGTGTACAAGCAGGCGTTCAGCTCAACACATCTCATGCCCTCAAGGTGCTCAGCGGGCAGCTGAGTCCCGGCTGAGAAGGGACCCAGGGTGGAGACACCAATGGGTTCTGGTGTCTAAGAGGTCCGAGCCCATCTCCCCGTTTTGCTTCTTGCTACCTGTGAGGACTCACCCAAGCTAACCACTTCTCTGGCCTCAGTTTCCTCACTGTCAATGGGGCAAGCAATGCTCGCTCATAAGATCAAAGGAGATCAGGTATAGGAGGCTCAGAACACAGAGCCTGGGCTAGCAGGGGGCCTCCAGACCCCACACTCCAGCGGTGGACGTTTGAGCAGCAGCCCTGCCCAGTGGCCAGCTGCTCGCCTGGTTCAGGAAGGACCCAGCCCTGCTCCTGCACCTCTCTCTATTCCTAGCTCTGGCCACATGAGCCACGCAGGGGCCAGCTTAGAGTCCCCGCTGGAACATCCTCCTTCTCAGCCTTTAGGTCTCAGCTAGCCACTGTTTCCACTGGGAATTTGTCCTTGAGCACTCGCTCAGGACCGGGGTGAGGGCCAGCTGATCCCGACCCTCGGGCCCGACACCAGGGCAGCTTTGTCTGCCTCCCAGGCACTGCAAGTTTCCCATGACATCCCCAAGGCCTTGCACGCAGCAGGGCCCAGTCAGTGATGCTGAAGAGGTGACGGTGTCAAACAGATGCTGTTACCACCTCTCCCAGGCAAGGCCAGGGCCTCAAGGCCGCCTCCACCTGGCGTGGGCCGTGCCGCACGCTTACACTCACCTCCACATCAGCGTCTGGTGGACCGTGGGCCGCAGGTGAAAGACGTGGTTGCTGACGGCCAGGTTGTGCTCCAGGCGGAAGGGCTCCAGCACCACGCCGTCCCGCACGGGGAGGCGCTTTTAGAGGGAGCAGGAGGCAGAAGGGGTGTGAACAGGCCACCTGCCACCACCCCAGTGCTCAAGTCAGGGTTTTAAGATCCCAATTGCTGCTGCTGCTGCTGCGGTGGTCTCCCAGATATCAGGAGTGGGCTTCTGGGGGCCCATACATACCCTGGAACCATACCCAAAACTTTGGGTGCATGGCTATTTTTCTAGAGGTGGTCTACACTTCGAATAGATTTGCAAAGAGCTCCATTAACAGAAAATAAAGGTGAAGCCTTCCCCTCACCCCTCAAGTTCCCTGGAGGACTCTCCAGAGCCCCCTGCCCACCTGTCCCGAGAGCAGACCTCACTCACCTGGCGGCGATGGATGTAAGTTGCTCACACTGGGCTTGAGGTCAGGCAGAAAGGGAGACTTGATCTCCTGGCTGGTAGACAGGTAGGGGATGCTGCTGCCGGGGGTCACGGGTGGTGTGGGGCTCCCGGGCAGTGGGGAGCTGGGGTAGCCAGGGATGGAACGAGCGGGCTGTGGGGTGGAGCAAACAGTGGAGGTGGACTAGTAAGGAGATGCTTGTTCCTGGAGCACCCGCTGGGAACGGTCAGGCCAGGGGGCAGCCCCAGGGGGGCTTGGTTGGGCCTCCACACGTCCTCCTGCCTGAGTGCCCTCTCCCCCTGCACCCACCCTGTGAGCCTCCCGCCCGCTTGCCCATCTGGCCATACCCCACTCAGGCCAGGCTGGCTGTAGCTGATGCTGCCCCCGTTGAAGCTGGCACCCTGCCCGTTGAACTGTTCTGCAGGCTGCAGGAGAGAAAACCACGTGTGCCTGGGGCTGCTGCCTGGCTCTGAGCAGGGCCTGGAACTGACCCTAGGAAAGGGCTGGGGACAAGGGGACTCGGCACATGCATGGGTGGGTGTTGGCCTTTTTCCTTCTTTATACATTTTTTGGGTTTTCCAAATGTCTACAGGGAACACATAGATTTCATAATTTACAGAATCACCACTACAGAAAAAGAGCTGACTCTACACATCAAAGGGATTTATAGGGAAGCCACAAAGGCTGAAAGGACATAGCTACTCACATCTCCTCATCCTTCTCCAGCAGCACCTCTATCACTCAGGCCCTTCCTGACCCCTCTGGCCTGTCCCCTCGCTGGCTACTTGGCAGCAAGCAGAGGGAGTAGGGACACTTTTCCCTAAAGTGGCTTGGTAGTTGCCTGCTACTCCCTATACCATATCTCATGGTGCAGGAGCCTCTCACAGAGGGTCCTTTCAAACCTGAATGCCTGTCCTGGGAGCTGCCAGAATCACCACTACAGAAAAAGAGCTGACTCTACACATCAAAGGGATTTATAGGGAAGCCACAAAGGCTGAAAGGACATAGCTACTCACATCTCCTCATCCTTCTCCAGCAGCACCTCTATCACTCAGGCCCTTCCTGACCCCTCTGGCCTGTCCCCTCGCTGGCTACTTGGCAGCAAGCAGAGGGAGTAGGGACACTTTTCCCTAAAGTGGCTTGGTAGTTGCCTGCTACTCCCTATACCATATCTCATGGTGCAGGAGCCTCTCACAGAGGGTCCTTTCAAACCTGAATGCCTGTCCTGGGAGCTGCCCTACACTGGTCAGGACCACTGTGAAGCTCGCGGCTGCCTGGCCACCTAAGCACTCCGGGGCCCACTCCCCAGCCAGCCCTGGCTGCCTCAAGGTCTGTCTGTGTCCCACAGTGCTGGGCGCAGGGCTGGCCGGGGTCGCACAGGCCGGGGTGAGCTGGCCCTACCTTGTAGTGTGGTCCCGCAGGGCTGGCGGTGGACAGAGACGGGCTCGTGCCCTGCTGCAGAGGCAGCCTGTGCCCGGGGTAGGAGGATGGGGCAGGGGGCTGCCCGGGGCCAGGCGCGTACTGGGTGGCAGCAGGCGTATACTGGCCTCCTGGCAGGTACTGCTGCCCAGGGTACACCTAAAGAAGGAAAGAAGCAAAATGCCAAGAAGACGTGTCGGGGAAGTCGGTTCCCACAAAGGGACGATGGTGTCCCTCATCAGGCATGGCCAGTTCTCACATACAACGCCTCTGATGGCCCTCGTCGGGAGGGAAGCTCAGCTACTCACCTCGCTAGAGTAGGCTCT
>SJXQ01001751.1:541004-612017 GCA_006408695.1 Aepyceros melampus | reverse complement strand
ACTCAGGAAGCCCTAGCTCCACGCCTCTAAGACCTGAGCTGGGCGATGACACCTCCCAGGGTGGGGCCAAGGCTGGGCTCACCTGGCTCTGTGCTGCGTTGCCGACTCCCCACACGGTTGTGACCACAGACAGCGATCCTGCTGGCTGAGTGGCACTCTGTTGCCAAGGCACCGCCTCATATGCGAATGGACCATCACTGCACAGAGAGGCACAGGTAGGGAGCCTGGATCAGGAGGCCTCCAGTGCCAAGAACCCCACCGGGGAGGATCTGAAGGCTGAGAGCAGCGGGGTCCCACTCCACCACCACTCTCCCACATTCTGAGGCCTGACAGGGGAGGGCAGCCGGAGCCCCCACTCACCTGTGTGGTGCAGGGGGCAGGGCAGGTTTCATGGGGTTCATGGGGTTCATTGGCTTGGGAACAGCCTGAAGGCCAGGTCTGCGGGAGGCAGGAAGCGGCCCTCACCGGTGCTCACGTGAGACTCGGCTGCTCTGGCTGCGGGGACAAGGGGGACAGAAGTGCATGGAGATGCACCTGGGAGAACCAAGTCCTGTCCTGTCTCTGCTCTCACAGATGGAAAGTAGGGAGGGTGACCGGGACCCAGGGGCCCACTTGGCGTACGGGTGGGAGGTCAGGCCACCCTGGCATTGGCCCAACCTTACACTGCCCACCCTAGCAAACCTCTGCTCACCCCACCCTCTTACATCTAGCCCAGAAGCCAGCCATTAGCCCTTGCTGGTCAGGCCCTGCCACCAAGAGCCCCCGGAATACCTTTGGAAGATGGAAGAAGGCTTTCTGATCCCCAAAATCTTCCATATCCCCCCTCCCTACATAAAAGCCAGGGAGCATTCAGGACCCAACTGCCAGAATCCACCCCGGCCCCTCTGCTCCAACCACACACAAGGCCCCAGGGTGGAGGGCAAAGCCAGAAGCACATAGGGGGCCACCATGAGGCACTGCCCCGCCCCATGGTGGGCAGGCCTTCCAGATGCCAGAGTCACAGGGTCAGCTATTCTCCAGCCAGATTGGGGGGTGGGAGTGTGTGTGTATGGGACGCCTGCTGGAACTCAGTGTGGGGTCAGCAGCTCATCCTTGACTAGCAGCCCCCACTCCAGGGCAGCAGAAGGGTGACATGTGCCACTCCCTTGTTCTGAGCTCAAGGGGCTGCCTGGGGCAGACCTAACCGCTACAGACTGCCTGACGTCCAGGGTGATGATGCAAGAAAGCAGGGACACACACAGCACAGTGGGCAGAGGGCTGGTGGCGACCCAGTGGAAGCATAGTAGACACTCATGGAATTGTGTGCCAATGCTGGAAGGGGGGATGCTTCCCTCTACCGTGTGGAGCCAGCTCTCTTCCACTTAGCACCTCAGAAAACCAGCGAGGCAGTGGTTGGCTTCTCCTCCTGGCTGCCAACGCCTTCAGACACCGCCGCAAGAAAACCCTTCACCTACCAGGCTGAGGGCCCTTGCTGGCACTCCCAGGGCCACTTTCCATACACACCTCCACTTAGCCTAACCACTGTGGCCATGGGTCTCAGGGGAAGCCCCACTCGACCTGTGTCAAGGTTCCATCCTAGAGCACCACCGCCTTTTAGAGGCTTCAAGGCCACACACACACACACACACACACACACACACACGCACACTACCTGAGGAAGCTAACTTGCAGAGGTTCAGTCTTGCCTCCTCCTCAGAACTCATATTGCCTCCTTCTGGCTCAGGAGCAAGAGGGCAGCCCTGGGACTCACTCAAGCCCAGAGCTCACACTCCATCAGGACCTCATGGACAGGGCAGCCCCAGGGAGGCAGGGTTACAATCACATCCTGTGCAAAAAACCATTCTGAAGGCACCTGGAGTGGGGGCTCCTCCACAGTCCTTCCACAGGACCCCAGAGCAGGTCAAGGAGACAGTGGGGACTGTGACTTGGGCCCCAGGCCCCCCACAGAGCACTGGGTAAAGCAGGTCCTGGAACTGGAGCCAGGGCTGGGAGGGGAGGTGATGGATTAGACAAGCAGAGGAAGGAGGCATCTGGTGGGCTTGTCCACCTCACACCTGACCCTGCCCCCCTTCGCTATGCTCCTCCCCAGAGGAGTCAAGCTCCAGACCATGTGACAATCAGGAAGCAAAGAGCAAGGGGCTGGTGGCTCCAGAAGGCTCAGGGTCACTAGACTCAGGCCTGGGAGCCAGAATCACCCAGCCAGGCAGGGGAAGGCTGCTTGTCCCGAGGGGGGGGCAACCACCAGCGTGGTGACACTGTAATGAGGGATGAGGGGGGCTGCCAATAGATAGAAACTCTCCCCAGACCTGCTGAGTGGGGCCTGAAGCAATACACGGGGTTTTTAGGACTTAGAACATAGGCAGGCTACTCTAGACTGTGGTGTTGGCACAGGGATTGACTCAGAGGTCAATAGAACAAACTAGACAACTCAACAGAGACCCACACAAACATACCCAATGGACAAAGTTTTTGACAAAGGTGCAAAAAGGAGGAAAGACAGTATTTTCAACAAATGGTGCTGGACCTACTGGACATGCAAATGCAAAAGACAAACATAAAAAAAAAATCCTAACTGAACTGAAACTTAGAAATTAACTTGAATTGGGACATAGATTTTAAACGTATAGCACAAAATCATAAGAACTTTCTTTGACACCAAAAGCATGATTCATAAAAGGAAAAATTGAAAATTTCTGTTCTGTGAAAGACCCCACAAAGAGGATGAAAAGACAAGTTACAGACTGGAAGAAATATCTGCAAGCCACACATCTGACAAAGGACAAGTATCTAGAATATATAAAGAACTCTCAAAACGCAAAAGTTAAAATTAGAAGACAGGCAAAAGATATGGAGACATTTCACCAAAGAGGATGTACAGATGGCAAATAAACATCCGAAAAGATGTTCACCATCACTGGCCATCAGAGAAATGCAAATTAAAACCACACCGAGGTATCACTACACACCTACCATGGTGGCTAAAATAAAAAAAATAGTGTGATTTCCCTGGTGGTTCAGTGGCTAAGACTCTGCATTCCCAATGCAGGGGCCCTGGATTGGATCCCTGGTCAGGGAACTAGATCCCACATGCTGCAAAGATCCCACATGCCACAACTAAGACCTGTCACAGCCAACAACAAAAAAAGTGACACCATCAAATGCTGGCTAGGAGAAACTGGGACCTCGTGCATGGCTGGTGGGAACATAAAATGGTACAGCCACTCTGAAAAATGATTTGCTAGTTTCTTATAAAACTAGGCATGCAGCCACTAGACAACCAGGGCTTCCCTGGCAGCTCAGATGGTAAAGAATCCTCCTGCAATGAAGGGGACCTGGGTTTGATCCCTGGGTTGGGAAGATCCTCTGGAGGAAGGCATGGCGACCAGGATTCTTGCCTGGAGAATCCCCATGGACAGAGAAGCCTGGTGAGCTACAGTCAATGGGGTCCAAACAGTCAGACATGATTGAACGACTAAGCACGCAGCACACTATACAACCTAGTGTATTCCTGTACACTTATCTCAGAGAAGTGTAAACCTAGGTTCACACAAAAATCTGTATGTGAATATCGATAGCAGTTTTATTCCTAATAGCCAAAGAATGGAAACGCAGATGTCCTTCAATGGTGAAGAGTTAACCACCTGTGAGCCTGTAGGCATAAAAAGGTAGGGCTACTGATACAGGCACCAACCTGCAGGAATCTCCAGAGAACCATGCTGCATGGAAAAAGCCAGTCCCCAAAGGTTCACACTGTATGATTCCCTTCACATAACATCCTTGAAATGACGGAATTACACAAATGGAGAGCACGCGGGTGGCGGCCAGGGGTTAAACGTGGGGAGCAGGGAAGCGAAGCCAGTGGGAATATAGAAGGTGGGCATGGAATACCTGTATCAACTGTATTGATGGAGTTGTACTCTCCTGTGATGTTGTGCTACACTTTTACAAGATGTTAGCACTAGAGAAAAGATACAGAACTCTGTGTCATTTCTTGTAACGTCTTAAGAATCTATAATTCTCTCAAACTACAAATTTATTTAATGTACAACCACCACCAGCTCTCTCTCCCCACAGACATGCCCAGGGCCATCATTTCCCACATTAAAGCTGGCTGGATTGGCCAGGGCCACTTTGCTGTCCCAAAGGGAAGAGCAGGAAGAAGACAGGGCCCCCTGGCCCGGGTCAGAGTCCCAGGGCAGGCTGTTTAGTTCACAACTGCAGCTTCTCCAACGGTGGCTCACCAGAACTCAGCCCCACTTTGAGTTCAGAGGGTGGAGTGAGGCCCAAGACTTGCACTTCCAGTAAGTTTGCAGGTGCTGCTGCTGGTACCACAGTTTGAAAGCCCCGGAGAGCTGGGGAGGAGGGGGGACAGGGCAGGTGCAGGGCGGGGGGCCCCTGTGGAGGCTGCTGGTCTGGGGCCCAGTGCAGCTTCCTACATCACGTGAGTCTGGGGAATTCCACCCCTATGACTTCTCTGCTGTGGACAAGACCACAGACATTTCCAGTTCCCCCCGCCCCCGAGCTTACTGAGCGGGGGCAGTGACTTCCTGCCAAGCTCCTGAACCAAGGCGGCTCTCTTCCCTGACAAGCCCAAAACTCTTCAGGTTGGGGACTGGGGGACCCTCTGCTCCTGACAAAGGGAGAGAGATGTGGTGTAAGTGCAGACCCTCCTCCCACCTCCTGGCCATCAGAGGAAGAGTTAAGAAGGAGCCTGGGTGTGTGCAGGGCCAGGGCCAGCCTCTGGTGGCTTCCTGTTGGCGGGGGGCTTTCCCTGTACATCAACTCTCACTGGAAGCCAGGACCTTGGCAGAAAGCCCTGGCGTGATGTCAGTCTAGAAGGCCACATGGCTTTCTGGGGGTCAGATCACATTTTCCTCCAGTAAAAGAGCTACAGACAACTCACTCCTCACACTCCCCTTTCCCAGGACCTCAGAGCATCTGCACTGCTATCTCCAAAGGCAAATGTTACCACGGGTCAACCTCTTCTGCCCCCACTCCATGCTCCTTGCCTAGGCACCCAGCAGCAGCATGCCTCGCAACCATCTACCAGACCCCAGGAGGACAGTTCCAATACAGTCATAGAGCAGGGACTTACTGCCTCCTCTAGCACAGGGAATCCACAGTTCCCAGTGACAGGCCCCAAGCAGAGGAACACGAGTCAAACAGGCTCAGAGAAGGAAAACGAACAGCTCAAGCGTCCCAGGAGGACATAAAAGTGGGGGCTCAATGCTCAAGTGCCTGAAGTCCTGCCCCTCAACTTGGAAGACCACACACCGACTGGCTGAAGTGTTCAGAGTTCATCCAAGATGCCCGGGAAGGAGCATTGCTCAATGGCCTAGGTATGGGAAATTCCCAGAGAACAGCTGAAGGGCTGCCCTGCCCTGAGCCTCAGTTTGCAATGTGGAAAATGGGTACGTGGTGGCCACTCTAGGACCAAGAGGGGAGGGCACATGACCACCTTTACATCATCAGCCCCGGCTCCCATCCTGGATCCAAGGGCTAGCGGACACTCCATGGGGAGGCCTGGCTGCCTCTGGAGATCAATCCTATGATTGGGAGTCCTCCCCAGGTACATCCTACCAGTCCTTCTGAATCTGTCATTCATTATCTCACCTTTCTCTTTCCAGCCAGGAACCACCCTCTGGGTGTGACAAGTCCCCAAGGCCAGTACTCACTGGGTGAGGTTAAGAATCCTTCACCTATCCTGTTACCTCTATCTAGCTTCTTCAAAGGAAGCCCTCTGGTTCTGGTGTGACAGGATTTGGTGGGTGAGTTTGTAATCGCCCTATCAACTGTCTTACAGATTGAGTCACATGTTCTGTGTATTTCCCTGTGAAATCTTCTGAGATAATACAAATGACTTAAATACATCACCATGGATATTCCGCAACTATCGGGAAGAGTATGGGAAACATGATGTAGGGGAGCAGGTCTAGGGGAGGCAAGGAAGGTTCGGAGGAGCAGGGTAGGGGGAACAGGGCAGCAGGGAGCAGATGGGGGAGGCTAGGGTAGGACACCCCTGGGAGGGAGGGCTGGACACGCTCCCGCCTGAGCTTCAGTATGTACTCTTGGGAAAACGGTATTTCCACCAAAATCTCGGCTGGGGTCTGAAAGGTTAGGGTCGCCAGCCCCAGAGCACACCTTCGCGGGTTTCACATCGCGTGCCAACGGCACGCACGGCCTGGAGGGGCCCGAAAGGTGAGCCTTCAGGCCACAGCGCAGAAAGGAGGGAGCGGGGCCAGTTTGGAGAGGGCCCGTGTGAGGCTCCTGCCCAGACACCTCGGGCGCTTGGACGGATTCCGGCCAGCCCCAACAAAGGCTCAGGTGAGGGGTCGCCTCGGCGCGCAGCGGGCCAATCGGCCCAGGACCACGACGCACGCGCCGCAGGTGCGGCAGGTGGGCGGCAGGGCCGGCTCCAGCCCCGCCGGGGCCCCGCCGAGGCGATGCAGCGCCGGGCCCGGGGACGCCGCACCTGCCGCCTCCCGCACCTGCCGCACCTGCCGCCCCCGCCGCCCGCACCTGCCCGCCCGGTCCGCTCACCTCCTCGCCGCCCGGCCCGGCCCCTCGCCGCCGCGGCCCCCGGTCCGCGCTGCTCCATGCACTCAGCCCGCCCTCAGCGCCGCCCGCCGCCCCGGGGCTGCCGCCGCCCGCGCCATCGCGCCGCCGCCCGCTCCGAGGGCACAATGGAGCCGCCGAGTCGCTCATGCATATGCATGACGCCGCGCGCCGGCCCCGCCCCCAGGCCAAAGCAGTGGAGCCCCGAGCCAGCGTTCAGGCGCGGGTGGCCGCGGGCCTGCGCAAGCTAGGGCGGCTGGCCAGGAGCGGGGCGGGGAGGGAGGACGGCTTGGGGATGACCTGCGCTCCCCGCCCCTTCCACACCTTTCCAGGCGCAGCGTCTGCGGAGTCACCGGCGCTTGCTCTCCGCTCTGGGCCGGGGCGGAGCAGAGGAGGCGGGGCCTGAAAGAGGGCGGATCCAGGAGGAGGGGTGGAATCGGGCGGGTGGGCGGCGGGGCCTGGAAGAGGGCGGAGTCTTGGCGGAGGCTGGGTCTGCGGAGGTGACCCCGTGTCAATGGGCCACTTCTGGGAGATGTCTTGTAGGAAAAACCACGCGGAATCACACAACTCATTCTCCTCACTGTTCTCTCATCTTCCTAGAATGCGTCCTGTTGAAACATTGTTAGTCACTCGAGTTCTAGCCAGATGAAGCAACCTCTCTGGTCGGTTGGCATCATCAATATGTATTTTCAGTCTTTAAGTTATTCTCGACTATATCTACCCTTCCTTTAGGAAGACCACATTCTCCTGATTACCCACATTTTATTTTTATTGTAGTAAAATACAGTAACAGAGTTTACCACCCTAACCAGTTTTCAGTTTTCAGTGTACAGTGGTGTTAAGCACATTCCCCACTATCACATATCCATCACCACCCATAGCTTTTTCATCTCCTAAAAGTGACACTTTGTACTCATCAAACAATAGTTCCCCATCCTCCTCCCACCCACCATTCTACTTTCTGTCTCTGAATCTGACTCCTCTGCTGCTGCTAAGTCACTTCAGTCGTGTCCGACTCTGTGCGACCCCATAGACGGCAGCCCACCAGGCTCCTCCGTCCCTGGGATTCTCCAGGCAAGAAAGGAGTGGGTTGCCATTTCCTTCTCCAATGCAAGAAAGTGAAAAGTGAAAGTAAAGTCGCTCAGTCGTTTCCGCCTTTTAGAGACCCCATGGTCTGCAGCCCTCCAGGCTCCTCCGTCCATGGGATTTTCCAGGCAAGAGTACTGGAGTGGGGTGCCATCGCCTTCTCCGCTGACTCCTCTAGGGACCTGATAGAAGTGGAATCATACAGTATTTGTCCATTTGTGACTCATGTCGTGAAAGTCACTCAGTCATGTCCAACTGTGACCCCATACTCTCTAAGCCAGAATACTGTAGTTGGTACCCTTTCCCTTCTCCAGGGGATCTTCTCAACCCAGGGATCGAACACAGGTCTCCCATACTGCAGGTGGATTCTTTACCTGCTGAGCCAAAAGGGAAGCCCAAGAATACTGGAGTGGGTAGCCTATCCCTTGGACAGCAAGGTGATCAAACCAGTCAATCCTAAAGGAAATCAGTCCTGAATATTCATTGGAAGGACTGATGCTGATTGGAAGCTCCAACACTCTGGCCACCTGGTGCAAAGAACTGACTCATGGAAAAGACCCTGATGCTGGGAAAGATTGAAGGCAGGAGGAGAAGGGGAGGACAAAGGATGAGATGGTTGGATGGCATCACTGACTCGATGGACATAAGTTTAGCAAGCTCCAGGAGTTGTTGATGGACAGGGAGGCCTGGCTACTGCAGTCAATGGGGTCGCAAAGAACACGACTGAGCATCTCAGCTGAACTGAACTGAATGTCTTGAAGGTTCATTCACATTGCAGCTTGCATAATTTCTCTCCTTTAAAGGCTGAGCAGTATTTCATTTTTGTGTGTATACCACATTTTGTCTATCCATTCCTCCACTGATGGATGCCTCATAATTGTAACAATGATGAAATTTCTTCCCTCAAGGCTACTTGAACTCTGTATCTTTTGAGAACCATTACTTCATTGAACAAATATGGTGGCCTGCTGTACCAGGCACTGGGCTCTGAACACCCCAGTGACCATGATAGTAACTCCTCTCCTCCCTGCTCCCACTAGAATGGACAAAAAGAAAGAAATGACTCACCAGGTAACAATCTGTCCATCAATGTGAGAGTTAGGAAGAAAAATAAAAGAAAACTGGAAGATGGGGAATGCTGGGAAATAGGTTAAAGAGCAGAGGCAGATTCTCTGGAGAGCTGGCCCCAGAAGAGACGCACATGATGAGGGAGGCAGGCACCATGGAACATGACCTGCTTCTGCCTCCAGGAGGCTGTGTGTTTGGGGCAGTTGCCAGCAAGTTCTGGGAAGAGGCCAGAAATGGCCACAGTAGGGTCCTGAATTTGAACTCTGAAGGCAGGTCTGTTACCTCCCCAGTGTAACAGCCCTAGGAGATGCTGTTTGGTGCCGGTTCCCTTCTGGATAGTGTTTTCATGTTTGACTATACAGATTGTTAGAAAACTCTCCCATATTTACTGGAAAACATCTGCCTCCCTAAAGTCTTCCTCCTACAACTGTATAAAATGAGAATTTTGCCTTGGAATCTTCTGTTGGAAGATAAACATGCCCAGTTCTTTTCTTTAAAAAAAATATTTATTTTACTGTGCTGGGTCTCAGTTGAGGCACAAGGAGTCTTCCTTCCATCTTTGTTGTGAAATGCAGGATCTTTACTTGCAGCATAGGAACTCTTAGTGTAGCATGTGGGATCTAGTTTTCTTGAAACCATAGGTTCAAGAGTGGGACTTGAACCTGTGTGCTGGGACTCAAACCCAGCAAAAACCCATTTGGGACTCACACCCACGTGGCCAGTATTTGAACCCAGCCAAAACCCTGCATGGAATTAGAACCCAGCCAAAACCCATGGAACCTGATTTCAGGACCTAATGAAGCTCAGGTTCTCGATGTCTCATTGCAGAAAGAATCCAGTGAGAGACAAAGTGATAGGTAAGAAGTGGATTTATTCAGATTCAGAGAAAAGCCCACTAGACACACAGAGTTTGTGGGCCATTGCAGAGGGCAAGTGCTACTGCAAAACGTGGCATGGTTAGTTTTTATGCACTAGGTAATTTCATATGCTAATGAGTGGGAGGATTATTCCAACTATTTTGGGAAAGGGGTGGGAATTTCCAGGAACTGGGTCACCACCCACTCCTTGATCTTTTGACAGTGCCTTGGAACTGCCATGATTTAGGTCATACCTGAATGGTCTAGTGGTTTTCCTTACTTTCTTCAATTTAAGTCTGAGTTTGGCAATAAGGAATTCATGATCTGAGCCACAGTCAGCTCCCCTTTTTGTTTTTGCTGATTGTATACAGCTTCTCCATCTTTGGCTGCAGAGAATATAATAAATCTGATTTCAATGTTGGCCATCTGGTGATGTCCACGTGTGGAACCTTCTCTTGTGTTGTTGGAAGAGGGTGTTTGCTATGACCAGTGCGTTCTCTTGGCAAAACGCTATTAGCCTTTGCCCTGCTTCATTTTATACTCCAAGGCCAAATTTGCCTGTTACTCCAGGTGTTTCTTGACTTCCTACTTTTGCATTCCAGTCCCCTATAATGAAAAGGACATCTTTTTTGGGTGTTAGTTCTAAAAGGTCTTGTAGGTTCTTCATAGAACCATTCAACTTCAGCTTCTTCAACATTACTGGTTGGAGCATATACTTGGATTACTATAATATTGAATGGTTTGCCTTGGAAACAGAGATCATTCTGTTGTTTTGAGATTGCATCCAAGTACTGCATTTCAGACTCTTTTGTTGACCACGATGGCTACTCCATTTCTTCTAAGGGATTCCTGCCCACAGCAGTAGATATAATGGTCATCTGAGTTAAATTCACCCATTCCAGTCCATTTTATTTCGCTGATTCCTAGAATGTCGACGTTTACTCTTGCCATCTCCTGTTTGACCACTTCCAATTTGCCTTGATTCATGGACCTAACATTCCAGGTTCCTATGCAATATTGCTCTTTACAGCATCGGATCTTGCTACTATCACCAGTCACATCCACAACTGGGCATTGTTTTTGCTTTGGCTCCATCCCTTCATTCTTTCTGGAGTTATTTCTCCACTGATCTCCTGTAGCATATTGGGCATCTACTGACCTGGGGAGTTCCTCTTTCAGTGTCATATCTTTTTGCCTTTTCTTACTGTTCATGGGGTTCTCAAGGAAAGAATACTGAAGTGGTTTCCCATTCCCTTCTCCAGTGGACCACATTCTGTCAGACCTCTCCACCACGACCCGTCCATCTGGGTGGCCTCACACGGCATAGCTTAGTTTCATTGAGTTAAACAAGGCTGTGGTCCATGTGATCAGATTGGCTAGTTGTCTGTGATTGTGGTTTCAGTCTGTCTGCCCTCTGATGCGCCCCCCTCAGTGCCTACCGTCTTATTTAGGTTCCTCTTACATTAGACATGGGGTATCTCTTCCCTGCTACTCCAGCAAAGCACAGCCGCTGCTCCTGACCTTGGATGTGGGGTAGCTCCTCTTGGCTGCTCCTGTGCCACACAACCACCGTCTAGTTAAGGCTATGGTTTTTCTAGTAGTCATGTGTGGATGTGAGAGTTGGACTATAAAGAAAGCTGAGCAAAGAAGAATTGATGCTTTTGAACTGTGGTGTTGGAGAAGACTCTTAAGAGTCTCTTGGACTGCAAGGAGATTTAACCAGTCCATCCTAAAGGAAATCAGCCTTGGGTGTTCATTGGAAGGACTGATGCTGAAGCTGAAACTACAATACTTGGCCACCTGATGCGAAGAGCTGACTTATTTGAAAAGACCCTGCTGCTGGGAAAGATTGAGGGAAGGAGGAAAAGGGGATGACAGAGGATGAGATGGTTGGATGGCATCACCGACTCAATGGACATGAGTTGGGGTAAACTCCAGGAGTTGGTGATGGACAGGGAGGCCTGGCATGGGGTCGCAAAGAGTCGGACTCAACTGAGCAACTGAACTGAACTGGAACTGCCATATTGGGAGCTTACCAAATTGGGGAGTTCATCTTTCAGTGTTATATCTTTTTTGCCTTTTCATACTGTTCATGGGATTCTCCAGGCAAGAACACTGAAGTGGTTTGCCATTCCCTTCTCCATTGGACCATGTTTTGTCAGAACTTGCCACCATGACCCATCCGTCTTGGGTGGCCTTATACGGCATGGCTCATAGTTTCATTGATTAGACAAGGCTGTGGTTCATGTGATCAGTTTGATTAGTTTTCTGTGACTGTGGTTTTCATTTTGTCTGCCCTCTGAAGATAAGGATAAGAGGCTTATGGAAGCTTCCTGATGGAAGAGACTGACTGCGGGGGAAACTGGGTCTTGTTCTGATGGGTGGGGCCATCCTCAGTAAATCTTTAATCAAATTTTCTAGATGGGCGGGGCTGTGTTCCCTCCCTGTTGTTTGACCTGAGACCCAACTATGGTGGAGGTAATGAAGATAAGGTGACCTCCTTCAAAAGGTCCCGTGCACACACTGCCACATTCAGTGCTTCTGACCCTGGAGCGGGCGACTGCTGACCCACACCTCCACCAGAGACTCCTGGACACTCACAGGCAAGTTTGGGTCAGTCTCTTGTAGGGTCACTTCAGTATTCTTGCCTTGAGAACCCCATGAACAGTATAAAAAGGCAAAAAGATATGACACTGAAAGATGAACTCCCCAGGTTGGTAGGTGCCCAATATACTACCAGAGAAGAGTGGAGAAATAACTCCAGAAAGAGTGAAGAGACAGAGCCAAAGCAAAAACAATGCCAAGTTGTGGATGGACTGGCAATGGAAGTGAAGTCTAATGGTGTAAAGAACAATACTGCATAGGAACCTGGAATGTTAGGTCCACGAATCAAGTTAAATTGGAAGTGGTCAAACAAGAGATGCCAAGAGTGAACATCAACATTTTAGGATTCAGTGAACTAAAATGGACAGGAAAGGGCAAATTCAGTTCAGATAACCATTATATCTACTACTGTGGGCAAGAATCCCTTAGAAGAAATGGAGTAGCCCTCATAGTCAACAAAAGCATTTGAAATGAAGTACTTGCATGCAATCTCAAAAATGACAGAATGATCTCTGTTCGTTTCCAAGGCAAACCATTCAACATCACAGTAATCAAAGTCTATGCCCCAACCACTAATGCTGAAGAAGCTGAACAGTTCCATGAAGACCTACAAGACCTTCTAGAACTAACACCCAGAAAAGGTGTCCTCTTCATCATAGCAGACTGGAATGCAAAAGTAGGAAGTCAAGAGATACCTGGAATAACAGGCAAATTTGGCCTTGGAGTATAAAATGAAGCAGGGCAAAGGTTAACAGAGTTTTGTCGACAGAATACACTGGTCATACCAAACACCCTGTTTCAACAACACAAGATAAAACTCTATACATGGACATCACCAGATGGTCAATACTGAAATCAGATTGATTATATTCTTTGCAGCCAAAGATGGAGAAGCTGTATACAGTCAGCAAAAATAAGATGGGGAGCTGACTGTGGCTCAGATCATGAATTCCTTATTGCCAAATTCAGACTTAAATTGAAGAAAGTAGGGAAAACCACTAGACCATTCAGGTATGATCTAAATCAAATCCTTTATGATTATACAGTGAAAGTGACAAATAGATTCAAGGGATTAGATCTGATAGAGCGCTTGAAGATCTATGGATGGAAGTTTGTAACATTGTACAGGAAGTGGTTTTCCCTAGTTTCTTCAATTTAAGTCTGATTTTGGCAATAAAGAGTTCATGATCTGAGCCATAGTTAGCTCCTGGTCTTCAGCAAAGTAATGCTCAAATTCTCCAAGCCAGGCTTCAACGTGAACCATGAACTTCCAGATGTTCAAGCTGGATTTAGAGAAGCCAGAGTAAGCAGAGATCAAATTGCCAACATCCGCTGGATCATAGAAAAAGCAAGAGAGTTCCAGAAAAACATCTACTTTTGTTTTATTGACTAGGCTAAGGCCTTTGACTATGTAGATAACAACAAACTGGAAAATTCTTAAAGAGTTGGGAATATTAGACCACCTTAACTGCCTCCTGAGAAAGCTGTATGCAGGTCACGAAGCCACAGTTAGAACCAGACACGGAACAACAGACTGGTTCCAAATTGGGAAAGGAGTATGTCAAGGCTGTATATTGTCACCCTGCTTACTTAATTTTTATGCAGAGTACATCATAAGAAATGCTGGGCTGGATGAAGCACAAGGTGGAGTCAAGACTGCTGGGAGAAATATCAATAACCTCAGATATGCAGAAGACATCACCCTTATGGCAGAAAACGAAGAAGAACTAAAGAGCCTCTTGATCAAAATGAAAGAGGGGAGTGCAAAAGCTGCTTTTAAATTCAACTTTCAAAAAATGAAGATCATGGCATCTGGTCCCATCACTTCATGGCATGAAGTGATGAAGAACCAATGGAAGCCATGACAGACTTTATTTTTCTGGGCTCCAAAATCACTGCCGATGGTGACTGCAGCCATGAAATTAAAAGACAGAAGAAAAGTTATGACCAACCTAGACAGCATATTAAAAAGCAGAGGCATTACTTTGCCAACAAAGGTCCATCTAGTCAAAGCTATGGTTTTTCCAGTAGTCATGTATGAATGTGAGAGTTGGACCATAAAGAAAGCTGAGCGCTGAGGAATTGATGCTTTTGAACTGTGTTATTAGAGAAGACTCTTGAGAATCCCTTGGACTGCAAAGAGATCAAATCAGTCAATCCTAAAGGAAATCAGTCCTGGATATTCATTGGAAGGACTGATGCTGAAGTTAAAGCTCCAATGCTTTGGCCACCTAATGCGAAGAGCCGACTCATTGAAAAGACTCTGATGCTGGGAAAGATTGAAGGCAGGAAGAGAAGGGGATGACAGAAGATTAGATGGTTGGATGGCATCACCAACTCGATGGACATGAGTTTGAGTAAGCTCCGGGAGTTGGTGATGGAAAGGGAGGCCTGGCGTGCTGCAGTCCATGGGGTGGCAAAGAGTTGGACACTAAGCGACTGAACAACAACATGCATGTCCATAAAAGGGCTTGGGCAGTGGACAGAGTTCAGGCCTTGGTTGGTTGAACGCGTGGGGGTCAGAGCCCATTCAATCCTTGGGTGGAAAGATCCACAGAGAAGGCAATGGCAATCCACTCTGGTAGCTCAGATGGTAAAGCGTCTGTCTACAATGTAGGAGACCCAGGTTTGATCCCTGGGTTGGGAAGATCCCCTGAAGAAGGAAATGGCAATCCACTCCAGGACTATTGCCTGAAAAATCCCATGGACAGAGTAGCCTGTTAGGCTACAGCCCATTGGGTCCCAAAGAGTCAGACACGACTGAACGACTTCACTTTACTTTATTCTTGCTGGGAGAATCCCATGGCTACACAGTCCACGAGGTCACAAAGAGTCAGACAGGACTGGGCAATTAACACACACACATGGGAGTCAGAAAAGGTTAACATTATCATCAGCCTCAGGTTCCAGTTGATCTGATGGTTGGGTGCCTGAGGCAGGCTTAAATTCTGCAGAACAGCTCAGGAAAGTGCTTTCCAGTCTGTCTTTACCAAAGAACTAGAACTGGAAGTCTTTATGGGTGACCTGTTATCTTAGCTATTATTAAGAGCTATCTCAGCTCTTGCCTGATAACCATCGAACATTTCCCCCTTGAAGTGAAGTGAGGTCGCTCAGTCGTGTCCGATTCTTTGCGACCCCACGGACTGTAGCCTACCAGGCTCTTCCGTCTATGGGATTTTCCAGGCAAGAATACTGGAGTGGGTTGTTTAAGGGCAAGCACTGTGACCAAGCTTACATCACAAAATGGCTTCTCTTAGGGATTTCTCTGGTGGTCCAAGGCAAACATTTCGCTCTCCCAATACATGGGGCCTGGATTCGATCCTTGGTCAGGGAACTAGATCCCACACGCTAGAACTAAGAATTAGCATGCTGTGACTAAAAGATCTATGTGCTGATACTAAGACCCGGTGTAGCCAAAGAAAATCGGTTTTAAAAAAATGGCTTCTCTTATGCCAAGAAACCCATGCCTGGTTCATTTTCTTCTTATCTGCTATTCATTTTATCTTATCTGCTGACAGTAGTACCTGCTTCTTGTTCTTGGATGTAGCTCCATACGGTAGGCAAAATGGAAGTCCCCCCAAACACGTCCACATCCTAGTCCCTTGAATATCTACCACCTCATATGGCAAAGTGTGTGAGTTATGAGAGGATGAGTTTATCCTGCATTCTTCAGGTGGACCCTGAAAACATTAGAGAAAGGCTGGGGGAGCTTACAGACAGAGACACAGACAGCAGTGTAACAACAGAGCTGAGACAGCAGTCATGAGGCCACCAGCCTGGGAAGCTGGAAAAGCATGGGAAGATTCTGCCCTGGAGCCTGCAGAGGGAGCACGGCCCTGCCAACACCTCGCTTTCAGACACTGGCCCCTAGATTGTGAGTTCCTATGGTCCCCTACCCCCACCTCCAGTTTGTGGTACTGTGATTTGTCGTTATGACAATCACTGGAAACTCAGATGCTCCTGCACTGCTTTTCTGGTTCTCAAAAGGTCCATCAGCACCTCCCACTGAAACCGTTCACCTCACCTTGGGACTCTAACCCACATGGCTGGGACTCAAACCCCTTGGCTCCTCCTTGGCTCAGGCCCACCTGTCCTGGGTGCCCCTCCCAGGGACAGCCCCTCCTGCCAGGCATGCTGACCCTCTTCCGATACTTTCACAGGTGCAGATGGGAGATGGGCCTTTATATCCAGAAAGGCCAGGAATCTGCATCAAGTGGCCCAGGCACACTCTCAGGCACACACAGGCTTATGCACACACACACACAGGCAAATCAGACACATACACATGTGCACACACTACATGCACACTGGTCCAGGTCCCCTCGAAATCCCGTCTAAGGTCACAGGCTGCTCTCTTAGACTGTGAGGTTCCTTCCTTCCCACCATTGCTCTGATTTTAGGAAAGAGGCAACTGATGACTGAAGCAGAACAGAGCTGACCAGAGTAGTCTCTGCCCAGCGTGTGGCCCAGCGTGGTCTGATTATGCCTCATCTTTCCAGAGCCTCAGGTCTGCTCTCCCTGGATGTGGGCAGGACTGCAGACCTCCACGGAGCTGTGGGAGTGGGAGAGACCTGCTGAATCCCTTGCCCCATTCCTGTGGCCCCAGCCTTGAAAGAAGGTCCCATGGTGGTGGCTCCCTCAGAAGCCCTCCTACCAGAAGTAACCAGACCCCCTTGGGCTCTTGGCTCCCCTGCACCCTCCAACCAGACCGGAAGCAGTAAGACATGAGGGCCCAGCTTCCATATTGTGTCTTAGCTCTGTGTGCTCTGGACTGGACTGTAACTCCCCAGAGTGCAGGAGAGCTGCCCCCTCAGAGCACTGGGGGTCTCTCCAGGAAAGGAAAGGGGCCCCTGAGCCATTTGTTTTGTCTCTTTTAGCTCTAACCTGCCTGGCTGACCACATCAGATGGATGGGGTGCTGGTTTTGAAGCCCACAGGGACAGCTGTCCCGTCTCCCACTCCCTCCCTGCCACCTGCCTGAGGAGACAATGGCAGGTCGGGAGGACCCTTGGGCAACCCCTGGACAAAACGAAGACATTCTGAAAAGGCTTCAAGGATGAGGTACCCTGGTGTGGCCCAGAAGATGGGGTGAACGTCAGGGGGCCCCATGATGAAAGTTACCCTCATGTCCACACCCAGGCCTCTCCCTGAGCCCTCCTTCAGTGCTGAGACCTGTCCACCCTCCAGGGAACCAAGGCTGGCGTGGTGTGGGTTCAAGGCAGTGGGGCTCTTGTCAAAAGGGGACAGGGCCTTGTGAAGGCTCGGTTGGTATGATGGCTCCCCTCCCGAGGTCCAATGAGTGGCTTGGGCTCCTGTAAGGTCTAACAGTGTCTTAGGGCGAGCCCATCATGCATGCTGGCTCAGATGGCTGAGTGCTTTTTTAGGTGGAGTGTGCTGGGGGACTTGGGAGCAGGGCACACTCAGAAATAAGGGTGCATCAGACACAATCTGCAACAATAAGGATGGAGAGGCCAGGTGAGGAGGAGGTCGGTGGCCAATCATCTGGCGCTGCTGGCAACCAGAGGGAGGTGGTCGGGAAAGGGGAGGTCCACCTGAGCCCGGCAGGGAGGAGAGCCGCTTCCCAGGCAGGGCAGAGATGCTGCGGTAGCCTTTTTCTTGGAGGAGACAGCGAAGCAGAAAGAATGACACCATACAAAGGCTCAAGGAGAACTCAGATTTTATGGGTCAAGCCAAATGCAATGCAAAGTTGTTTTTGTTACTTTTTTTTTAACCAAAATAAATAAATCAGATTTGTCCCTGTGATGGGTCAGGGGAGCTGGCCCCTTGGCCTTGTCCTGCCCCTCACTCCTGCCCCTCCTCTCCCCCTTTGACCAGCTTTGGCACAGCAGAGAGAAGAATGCTTCGGAGTCTCCATCGCATTGAAGGGAAGAGGAAAGGAAGTGGCTGGGGGTGAAGGGAGAGCAGGACCAGAGGAGCAGCCGGCGCCCCGGCCCTGAGCGGCACTTCTGGGCCACACCCAGCCCCAGGTGGTGGAGTGTGCACGGCCCCGCACATGGCCGGGACCCTCTGGAGCAGTGGAAGTGGTCGCTGCAGAGTGGACCCTCCCGCTCTGGGCCAGGTCAGTCTCGGGCCATCTCCAGCAGCCGTCCCGCAGCAGTGCCCTTGGTCCACCGCATGGTGAGGGTCCCGCCAGAGCCCACCCACCCCCAAAACCCTCAGACAGTGATGGCTCCTGCAAGGGGTTGGGGGCTCAGCTTGGGGAGAGGAGGCCACCCTTGTCCAGGTGCGGGAACCCCTTGCTGGGTGACCAGGACTGCCGGCACAGGGGGATGCTGCATGAGGCCGGTCCTGTGGGGTGAGCTGGGGGGACTGGGTGGGGGCAATCTGTCCCTCCCAGGACACCTGCAGGGGCTCCCTCTCCTCCTCCTGCTCCCCACTGTCTCCATGAAGGCTGCTCAGCTGGACAGAAGCTGTAGAGCCCGGGGGGGCATCTGGCTTGGGGGGCAGCCAAGCACAGGAGGGGGCAACAGCCTAGTTCCTAAGTGAGCACGGGGCGCGTGCGGTATGGACGGGCAGAGGTGCGGGCAGTGCGGAGGCACGATGCTTTAGTTGGAAGCAAGGGGCAGTCGTGAGGTGCAGGGCGGCCCAAGCAGCCCAGGCGGCATCTACGAGAAGTTCTTGAAGGCGTCCAGGTCGAAGGCTGTGTCCAGGAGGCGCTGCAGCTCCGTGAGGTGGGTCTTCTTGTTGCCGGTGGCTGGAGCTGCTGCTGGGTCCCGGCCAGCATACCTGAGGGTGGCGGCAGTGAGCAGTGAGGGCCACTGAGGGGACCGGGGCTCATCACCCTCCCTGGCGCCAGGTGACTGCCCGCGTCCTTACCACACAGGCTTGGCGCGGCTGATGGTGGTTCGCAGCCTGGGCTTCACGTAGTCGTAGTAGCCTTGGTTCTTGTGCTCCTCCTGGCACCAGGCCAGCTCAGCGTTGGGGTACTTCTGGACCTCCTGCAGCAGGAGGTCAAAGGGGAAAGGCGACAGCTGCGGGCAGAGAGAGAAGCTACTGTCAGGAGAAGATGCTCAGAGTGATGGGTGAGGCTGGTGTCCCCAGCAGGGATCTCAGTGACCCCTAAAAGACATCCATGCCAGAAACTCTTGGAAAGCTCAAGGGTCCGGACACCTGGAGGAGGACTGCCAGCACTGGTCTGGGAACCACACGCCCTCACCTGCTCGATCCTGGTGATGGCCACCTGCTCCACCATGTCCCGTGCTTTGCGCTCTCGGGTGAGGTCATAGTACACTTTGCCGGTACAGAAGAGAAGTCTCTTGACGTTTCCTGGGTTCTGTGCTGCAGGGCCATCTTCTGGGATCACCCGCTGGAAGTGGGTTCCTACGAGAGAATCCCCATGGCTAGGGGTTTGCTCAGGACTTGGCGGAGGGTGTCTAGGGCCTTCCCTCTGTGAGGTGGGGCTGTACCATGGTTGACACCAGAACACAGGGTTTCTGAGGGTTAGGACACTGCCCCTCCCACCAGCCTGTGATGTACTTGAATTAATCCACACTGAGAGAGCCTAACAGCCTTGGAGAACAAGTGACATTGATTCATTCTTCAGAACGATCTGACTCAGACCTTGGGGACAGCTAGGACTCGTAGAGCACCCCATGACCACTCTGCTCAGACTCCTCCTGAGTTTACAATCACCAAAACTTTCCACACTGAAAACTGGAGCAAATATTCAGATACTCATGGCCTGAACCATCCCTCTGGGAACAAGGCTGACTTCAGAAAGCTGCATTCAAAATGAGGGGTTCACTTAGTGACACATATGCAGCACACGACATGCTCACACTCATGCTACACACGCAAATGCTAGGATTACAGGAAACTACCTTCACACACAGAAAGGCCAGATATGAGACACCCACTGTGAACATCATACTCATTGGTGGAAGACTGAAAGCATTTGCTCCAAGATCACAAACAAGGCAAGAACGTCCGTTCTCACCACTTCTATTCAACATAATACTGGAATTCTAGCCAGGGCAATTAGGCAAGAAAAAGAAATAAAAGGTATCTAAATTGTAAAGGAATAAGTAAAATCACCTGTTTGTTTTATATGTAGAAACCCCTAAAGATTACACACACACACACAAACTTATTAAAACTAATAAATGAATTCAGCAAAATTACAGGATAGAAAATTAACACTCAGAATTTAGTTGTATTTCTATGAACAATCTGAAAGTTAAAAAAAGAAAAAAAATCCTATTTGAAACAGCATCAAATAAATAAAATCACTTAGGAATAAACTTAACCAAGAAAATGAAAAACTTGTACACTGAAAACTACAGAACATTACTGAAAGAAATTAAAGATACCAATAAATGGAAAGTCATTAACACTGTCACGATGTTAATACGACCAAAGCAACCTATGATTCAATGCAATCCTTATCAAAATCCCAAGGACATGGACATTTTTTTTTCAGAAATAAAATTCATCCTAAGATTCATGGTATCCCAAAGGATTCTAAATATAGTCAAAACTATTTTGAAAAAGAAAAACAAAGTTGGAGGACTCATGTTTCCCGATTTCAAAACTTATTACAAAGCTACAATATCAGAGCATGGTATTGGCACAAAGACAGATATACAGACCAATGGAAGAGAACAGAGTTCAGAAATAAAGCTTCACGTATATGGTCAGATGATTTTGACAAGAGAACCAATAACATCCAATGGGGAAAGGACAGTCTCTTCAACAAATGGTGCTGGGAAAACTGGATACCCATATGCAAATGAAGCTAGGCCCTTACCCCACACAGAAACACTGACTCAAAATGGATTAAAGGCAGACCAAGAGCTGAAATTATAAAACTTAAACACTGAATTTGACAACGATTTCTTAGATATGACTTCAAAGGCACAGGCAGCATAAGAAAAATATAGAAAAAGTGGACTTTATGAAAATTAAAAAATTTTGTACATCAGAAGACAATACAGATATAAGAAAATAGTTGCAAGTCATATATCTGATAAAGCATCTATATCCAATAAATGGAGAGAAATCGCACAAGTCAACATCAAAATAAACAACCCAATTAAAAAATGAGCAAGGACATATGACATTTCTCCAAAGACAACATACAGATGGCCAGTAAGCACATGAAAAGATGCTCAACATCACTAATCATTAGGGAGATGAAAATCAAAATTGCAGTGAGATACTACTTCATGGTCATGAGGATGGCTATTGCAAAACAAAGAAAGAAACAGAAAACAGTGCTACTGCTGGCGAGCCGTGTGGAGAGACTGCAACCCTGTGCGCTCTTGGGGACCTCCACGGAAAACAGTGCATGCACTACAGGAGCCACCATACAACCCAGCAATTCTGCTTCTTGGCATCTAGCCAAAGCGATCAAAAGCAAGGTCCTGAAGAAAGACTGGTACACCCATGTCATAGCAGCATTATTCCCAACGGCTAAAATGTGGAGGCAACCCAAGTGTCCACTGACAGATGAACAAACAAAAAGTGTGTATACCATATACATACAATAGAATACTATTTAGCTTTAACAAAGAAGGAAATTCTGACACATGCTACAACATGGATGAACCCTGAGGATATCATAAGCTAGTCACATAAAGAGAAGTATTACACAATTCCACTTATATGCAGTTCCTAGAAGAGTCAACCGTATAGAGACAGAAGGCAGGATGGTGGGCACCAGGGGCTGGGGGAGAAGGGGTGATGGGGGAGTTGTTTTTCTTCAACCAGGGATCAGACTCGTGCCTCGTGCGGTGCAAGTGCTGCATCTTAACCACTGGACTACCAAGGAAGTCCGGTGAGCGTGTTTACTAATGCCACCGAACTGTACACTTAAAAGTGGCTAAGGTAGTAAACTTTATATAATGCATATTTCACCATAATAATAATAAAATGGAAGAAAACCAAAGACAGGATTTACCATGACAGAAAACTAAAGGGGGCTCCATGGCTGGCAGCAAGTGGGGATGTGCAGGCAGGGCTGCTGCGTGCTGCCAGCCGCCTCCGTCTGCTGTCCGGGTGAAACTGCAGTGCTGTGGGCCTCGCCTCACACCGCTGTGCTGGGTGTTATGCGGCAGCCCTACCCACCCAGTGCCTTTCCTCCGTCCCCGGCTGCTGTCAGCCCCCAGCGGCAGTGCTTGGGCAGCAGGGTGCACGCTAACCTCGGACTCATCTCACTGCCTCTAAGAGAGACCTAGGGGTGCGCCCAGCAAAGGCTGTGGACCCCGGTGGGACAAGAGAAGACATGCTGTTGGACCAATCTGCACACAAGCTCTGACACCCTGGCTGTCGTGTTCAGTGGTCTTTACCCAGTAACCAAAAGTGTGGCAAGGACCACAGTGAGACTGATAAGCCCCCTACACAGCAGCAGTTAAGACTCCCTCCAAATGCCCAGCCCCCTCACGCCTACCTGGAAGCATCTCGTCAAAGTTGACCTGGCCTCGGGGTGCCGCAGCAGAGACTTCGGGGTGAAGATGATTAACTGAAACACAGAAGCACAGGCTCATGACAGACCAGGTTCTAAGTGCTCCAGAAGGAGGGCAGCAAGGGGCTGCCCGGGCCTGTCTTCAGAACAGGCCATCCTGCTGCCCTCCTGGCTCTACAGTCAGGAAGAGCACAGGTCTGAGGTGAAAAGAGGAAGCAGGATGATGCTGTTTGCCCCTGGGCTCTCTTCCTCTGCCCTGAGATGCTGGGCTCTGCTCAGCTAGCTACCCTCTCTTCCAGGGCCCGCCCTAGTCTCCTTAGAACCCTTGGCACCACTACCCTATGCCTGGCAAAGACACCTGAGACTTTCCCAGGTGTCCCTGCCTGTGGCCAGGGCTGCCCTGCTCCATAGGCCTGCCTGGCCCTGCACGGTGACCGGCAGCAGCAAGAGGCATTCTCCCCTTGGACCCTTCACACACACTGCCACTCACCCTTCAACATCCTGCCCAGGAGCCCGCTTCCTGAGGACCCTCTGTCCCTTCGGCCCCTGAGGGGGCTCACGTCTCCTCCAAGCTCAACACACCACCTACAACCCCCCGCTCATATGTCCATCCTCCCATTGGGCTGGGGCCCTGGAGTCCTCAGGCCAGGCATCTCTGAGCAGGGACACCCCCAACTGACCGGCTTCCGGAAGGGCAGGAGAATCTGGCGACGTAGCACGTGGAAGAAGTTGCCAGGGGTGGAGCAGTTGACGACAACCCAGTTGCAATCATACAGCTGATTTATGTCAAAGTTGGCTTCCTTAAGGTCCTATAGCAAAGAGGGAAAAGGCCAGAGGCCCAAAGGCTCTAAGTACCCTGCTGTGGGAGGCACTGAGGCAGACAGCTTCAGAAGGCCCTGGGTCCCAGCCTCAGGAACCTCAGCTCCCTCTGAGATGCACACAAAGGGGACACTGACAGAGCTCAGCCAGCCAGATCTAAGCTTGGAATGGAATTCTCAGTCCCACATTTATCCCTATGTCTCTGAAAACTCTGCCTGGCCTAGGACAGACACAGGGTCTAGCTAAAACCAATTCAGACTTTCCTTAGAAACTGGCTCCCAGTAATTTCCTCTCAGCTCTTGAAGTTTCACTAAAATCACCCCAGAGTTCTTTCCTCTAAAATGTTTGCCTGGGGAACTCCCTGGCGGTCCAGTGGTTAGGACTCTGAGCTGTCACTCCCGAGCGCGCAGGTTCAATCTTTGGCCAGGGAACTAAGATCCTGAAAGCTGCAATAAATAACTTGCCTGAATCAAAACACAGACAGTACTACTCCTAAAAGCTTCTGGGGCAGGAAGCAGCTTGGTACTGTCTTCTATGCTCTGAAGAGGGCTCTGCAGGACACAAGCAGGCTTGGGCCCACCTGTGACTCCTGAGAGGGACAGAGCACTGGTAGCTTCAGAGGCGCCCACAGACGCCCAGGTGGTGGCTACTTACCGGCAGGACGTCTGGATCATCATTGCACATCTGCAGGAACCTCTCTGGCCTGGCGGAGGAATGTTCTGGGCCCTGGAACCAGACACACAAGTTACACATCAGGAGCTTCCCCCATTCTGATAGCTGCATTCAGTACTTCTCTTCCTTAAGCAACTTGCTCATTTCTGGTCTGAAAAACACCAAGTTATCTCTTTCCTGCCAATAGTTTTTAATTCCTTCTTCTCCTGCCTATGGAGTGGAGGGGAAGTTTCCACATCAAGACAGGGCCCAGTACTCCTGGCTCTTCATGGCTTCCAAATCGGAGTGTTAGGAAAACCCCTCATAGGGCCTGGGGGAGGAGGGAGGGAGAGCACAGGGACTGCCTAAACCTGAGAGGGCCCCAGCCACACCCCCACTTCTTATCCAGAACAGAGCAGGGCCTGCCTCTTGCTTCCAAGGGAGGTGGGGAACACCAGCAGAGCCTGTACCGTGCCAGTCTCGGGACCAGGGTCTCAGACAGGCCCTTCCTAGGTCTGCCAGGGAAGGGGTAGGGGGCTCACCATGCCCTCCATGCCGTGGGGCAGCAGCAGCACGATGCCGTCTGCCGCACCCACTTGGCTTGTCCTGGGCAGATGAACTGGTCGATGATGCACTGGGCTGTGTTATGGAAATCACCAAACTGGGCCTCCCAGAGGACCAGGGCGTTAGGACTGGCCATGGCAAAACCCAGCTCAAAGCCTGCAGAGCAGGAGGAAGGGAGGAGACCGGACAGCAGTCAGCTGGTGGGTGGGAAGGGAAGGTGGGGAGGAGGGGTTGAGAAGGGAAGAAGGGGTGGTCAGGGAAACAGTGGGGAGAGGGCGGCTGGGGAGGAAAGGGAGGAGGGCCTTGCGGGCCCCAGTGCTCACCCAGGACCCCGTACTCGGACAGTGAGCTGTTGCACACGGTGTAGGGGGCCTGGTTGGGCCAGAGGTGGTTCATGGGGATGCAGGTTCTCTTGTCCACGTTCTGGTCATGCAGGACGTGGTGGCGATGGCTGCGGCAGAACAGCACAGATTAGCAGGCAGGAGCCGGCCCTGCACGCAGCTCAGAGTAGACCCCATGCACAGCCGCCACTGGGGGCTCAGAGCCTGGTTCTTAACAGAAGCATCTAATCAGAGCAAGAATAGGGTGCTTCTGGGCCCGAGACAATGGGATCTAATGACTGCTTCCTAGCAGTGATTTTCTTCTGGAAGACAAACACCACAGCCCTTTTTTTGCGTCTCCTCCACTCTGAAGGGCCCATAAGAACACCAAGGCCATTACCTAAAAGTGCCCCGCTCCACATCCTGGCCGCTCAGCCGGATATGGATGCCCTCCTTCAGTAGGGAGCCAAAAGCCATGTACTCCGCCAGAGCCCAGTCCACAGTCCTGTTCTTCACCAGCTCCCCACGGGTCTTCAGGATCCGGCTCAGCCCTGCAGAGGCAGACGGTGTTCACCAGCCGCCCCAAACACTCTCTTAGGACAAGAGCTCCCTGTGGCCCCAGCTTCTGGGGTCCAGAGTTGCCACAAGAGTGGCGTCCAGACCAGGGAGACTGTGACATCCCGTGCCTTCATCCACTGCTCTGCTGGCTGAGGACCACGCAGGGCAGGGGTGAGGCGACAGGGCTACCCTCATCCAACCACCCTTGCTTGGTCTTGGACGAGGCAGGAACCTGAGCCAGCTGAGGACCAGTCTCAGGCTGGAGGGGAGTCGGCACTACTTCGGAACGCCCGGGTAGCGGCAGAGGGGGCGCGGGGCACCCTCACCTCCATGAATGGTGAAATCCTCCACAGGCACGGAGCTGGCCACGTTCCCAATGTGTGTGAGAATGTCCTCCGTCAGGCCAGTGGAGGGGCAGGTCATGCTCCTGGGCTGCCCGTCCAGGGTGAAGAAGCCTGGGACAGAAAGGGCAGGCTGACATAGGAACCGTGGATATGTGAAATGCTGCCAAGAGGTGGCCGAGATCTTCCTCCCTTGAGAGTGGCAGTCGGGGGTCCGATTCTAGGGCCCATGGGGTGGGCGGAAGGGGTTCACCGGTGGCATGCCTCACTCACCAGGCCAGGGGGAGTCCAGCCAGTGCTTGATGTGTAAGATCTTTTCGTCCTTGGACCTGGTGAAGGCCTCCTCACAGATCTTGTCATACTTGGAGATCTCCTCCTAGAGGATTGGGCACAACGCAGCCATCAGGGCCGCTCTGCACAGGGCATGCCGGGCACCCCGCCAGCACACACCGAGCCAGCACACACCAGCACTTTCTCAGTGCAGTCCCTCAGACCCCACGGACCCCCGGGTTCTCCTCCCAACATGCATCACCTCTGGGAGATCTGTGGGAAGCTTAGTACAGTGCTTCCGTCCCAGCGGCTTCTTCTCCACTGCAGGCTGTGGGTCCTACTCACCCTCCCTCCAGTCTTCCTGATGAACTGGTCCAGTTCTCGGGCTCCAGGCACAGCCCCAGGAGGACTGAACCTGAGTGCCATCTCAGCACCTGCCCCTGATTCCAGCACCACCCTCATCCACAGGCCCCTGACTCTGCTTGCTCATGACCCACACTGCTCGTCTCTCTCCATCACCCTGCATGGGCCTTCCCTCTCGTGACCAGCCAGAGAGACCAGCTCACAGCTGGGCCCTCACCACCCTCTCACTCCCTCACCCCTCTGCACTGGGCTCCACAGGCCTCAGAGGCCAAGGTGAAGTCCTCTCAGGTCCCACCTCCCTCATGTAACTAACTCCTCAGTAGCCTGGACCTTCCAGGTTATGTGCTGAAATGCTGTAGTTGTAAATATTTCGCACGTTCTCACTTGGATCCTAAGTGCTCTGCAGAAATGAGCACTGGCCCTGTGGCAGGTCCTCTATCCCTCTTTGGCTCTGGAAAGACCCACCAGGACAGAGCCAGGGACGCACCTCGTACTCAGGCTGGTTGACCACGCCCTGCGACACCAACAACTCTGCATACTTCTGCAGCACGGGCTTCTGTTTGCGGATCTGCTTGTACATCAGCGGCTGGGTGAACATGGGCTCATCCATCTCATTGTGGCCATTGCGCCGGTAACACACCTGGGCACGCCGGGAGACTCCAGCATCAGGGCCCATGTCGGTCGGGACCCAGGACCTATGAGGACCTATGCCATTTCTCCTAGTTGACACCTCAGTTGACCTCTAGAAATAGGGTCCTATCTCCCTCTCCTTCACACAGTAGAATTGCTTTGACTGTCCCCCGAGATGAAACAAGAGTGACCTGGGACTATCTTGGGACAGGACCCCAACTACCTTCTTGCCCAGGTTGGGTCACCCAAACCAAAGACACAGGAGCTCTTGGGAGGGGAAGGGAGGTGTGCCCTGGCCCTAGGGAGCCCTCACCCCTCTCTCCAGGACACCGGCTAAGGTAACTCACCAAGTCCACCACCACATCCTTGTGGAAGGTGCTCCTCCACTCGGCTGCAACTTTGCACACATACATGACTGCCTCTGGGTCATCCGAGTTCACGTGGAAGATAGGGGCATTCACCACTCGGGCCACATCAGTGGGGTAGGGCGAGGAGCGGGCCATGCGTGGGTCTGTGGTGAAGCCGATCTGCAAGGAACAGGCAGCTTGGCCAGGGGGCTTGGGCACACTGATAAGCATGAGTGGGACAGAAGGAGGGTGGGCAGGGCAAGCCTACCCCCAGGCCAATGGCATGGTGGGGACAGGGCTGGGGCGAGAGAGGATATGTCTGAGGGTGAGGGTGGGGCTAATGGCAGGCAGGGCAGAGCCAAAGGCCACCTGCTGGAGGTCACTTGGCTGCGTGTGGCCTACTCTTGACACAGTCCCTAAAGGGCTATTTAAAAAAAAAAATTTTTTTTTTCCTATTCTGGTAACAAAATTCATACATGTTGAACAGAGTTTGGAAGAGAGTATGAAAAATTAAAATCATCTATATTCTGCCGATTTAGGTATAAATATCTTGATGCTTTCCTTTCTAGATGATTTTCTTTGCATGCATACACATGCCAATATAAATACAAAGTTTCAGATCCTACTATTTCTATAATTTTGCACTCTGTTCACTAACATGAGTATTTTTTCTTTGAAAAGAAAATTTAAAGGTCTCATCACTTAGCTACATTAAAACTTAATCATATATTTGTAATTTTATAATCTGCATTTTAAATTTATTTTTATGAACTACTTCAAACATCCAAAAAGTATGATACTACATGGCCCTGAAAGTAGAGGACATAGTTTCCACATGTTGCTATATGTATTCCATATGTCCATAAACAATATATAGATAGCTTAGGTTTGTTGTTGCTGTTTAGTTGCTAAGTCATATCCAACTCTTTGCAACCCCAGGGACAGTAGCCCGCTAGGCTCCTTTGTCCATGGAATTCTCCAGGAAGAATAACAGAAGTGGATTGCCATTTCCTTCTCCAGGGGATCTCCTTGACCCAGGACTGTAACTCGAGTCTCCTGCATTGCAGGCGGATTCTTTACCACTGAGTCACCAGGAAAGCCCCTTCTTAGGCTTAGTGAAGTCGCTCAGTCATGTCTGACTCTTTGTGACCCCATGGACTATAGCCTACTAGGCTCCTCTGTCCATGGGATTTTCCAGGCAACAATACTGGAGTGGGTTGCCATTTCCTTCTCCAGGGAATCTTCCCCACCCAGGGATTGAAACCAGGTCTCCCGCATGTAAGCAGATGCTTTACTGTCTGAGCCACCAGGGAAGTCCTGATTATTAAAATTAAAAAGGCTTACTGGTATCATTTCAGGCTCATGAAAAAGTTGGAAGCTACAGAGAACTCCCAGATTCTTTATTCAGATTCAACAACGGTTCCCATTTTGCCCCTTTTATTATACAGGCTCTTTCCGTTACACACACACACATTTTTTCTGAACCATTTTCAGGTAAGCTGTATACCAAAAGACTGTCCCTAGTCCTTAAAACATGGACATAGCCTTACCAGCCATAGTGCAGTTCTCAGTTCACTTGGTTTAATATTATAGAATATTGTTATAAGACCCCTCAGTATACACATTTCATCAACAGTCCTAATGATACCCAGCCTTTCCTGCCTCAGCCCAGTACTCAATCCAGCACTTCACTGTGCATTAGTTACCACCTCTCTGTGGTCGCCCTTAATCTGGAAGGCTCCTTACTGTTTTTGCTTTTCATAACATTAACATTTTGGAAGAGTATTTCCATGTCTTTTAAAGTATAGAGATATACATTCTACGTACCTTACATATGGTAGCATACTCTATATGCTGTACAGATTCTTTTCAACTTGCTTTCTGTTCAAATTTATATTCATGGTTCATCCAGGTTCAAACATGGACTTCTACTTTCCTAGCAGAGCTTGGTGAAATCTAAGTACTAAATGGTACCACAGTTCATTTATCTATTCTCCTGTCTGTGGATGTTGTTTCCAACTTATGATTAATACACTGTTACTGTACACATATCTACACTGATTTTCTCCAGCAAACACTTGAGTTATCTGCAGTCCTCCTAGGAAGGGAAAACTAAGCCACAGGGTCTGAGCTCTACACTTGAATACCCCCAAGTGCTCTACAAAGTGGCTGGGCCACGCACCCTTCCCCAGCAGCAAGGAGGCCCTGCATTTTCAGTCACCATACTGTGACTGTTTCACCAGGATATTAAATATTTTAATGATTATATAATACTGTTTCCTACAGTTTTGCCAAAATTATACAAAGACTCGTTGGTTTTGATAAACATTCTTATACAAAAATAGTTTGCATCTGATGGCTTCCTTAGGAGAAAAATGTAGAAGGGCAAATCCTAGGTGTGTTCTTAGAGAAACGAGAGCCTCAGCCAAGCAGGCCTCTCTTTTCCTGCTACAGATCTTCTTCACTGACCCCACATAATGACAGATGGTACCAAAACCAGCAGAAAGACTGAAAAAAAATTAGTAAAACTGTAGGTTTTTATATAAGTCTGAGAATTCTTTATTTATGATGAATTACTTTTACATAAACTCCTTTATCACACTGACTAAAGAAAAGATTAAAACTAGTCAGACTCTGATGAGAACATTAAAAAATGATGTACCAGCGAGAATTCTGAGGAACACTTACAGAGACCATGCACAATCCCATGGTCTATCTGGGACCCCCCATAGGGAGATGTGGGCAGGCACCAGGTAAGATAGGAATCATAACATGCATGTTACAGCTAGAACCTCACAGAAAGTGAACCGCTTCAAAGTTTTGAGGTCTCAGTCCCCCAATATCTGTCACTGTTACTGACTTCTGTATCTTTAAGCGCATATGGTGGGTATGTGCACCACTGACACACACACTCACTCACTCTCACACACACACACACAGACAGAGCTGTTCTCCACATTCTGCTCTGCTTTTTTCCCCATTTCGTGTATCTTACAGATGATTTCAACAGTATATATAGATCCATTCTTTCACATGGCTTTACTACACTGTGGTTGCTGTTAACTTTACATTAGTGCTTATTTACACGTGCGTGCTAAGTCACTTCAGTCATGTCTGACTCTTTGCGACCCCACGGACTGTGGCCCACCAAGCTCCTCTGTCTATGGGATTCTCCAGGCAAGAACACTGAAGTGTGTTGCTGTGCCCTCCTCCAGGGGATCTTCCCAACCCAAGGATGGAACCTATGGTCTCTTATGTCTCCTGCAGTGGCAGGCGGGTTCACTACCACTAGCGCCACCAGGCTCTACTCTAAACACTCTAGTGTGTGTATATTGATTTATATGTTAATTCATTAAAGCTTTTAACACATGTATAGATCTATTGTAAATTACTCACCAGCTCCCTACTGACGCAGTGGTACACGTTTTGGTTTCCAGTCTTGCTGCAGCATTGAGGGGCATCCCCACAGTGCCCCTCCATATGATTATATATTTCAGCTTTATATATTTACATCTTTTTTCCAGTTTCATTAAGATATTAATTGTGCAGCAGTGATACACACACACACACATATATTGTGACTGAACTGTACGGCTTACGGGATCTTAGTTCCCCGACCAGGGACTGAACTCGTGCCCCCCTGGAGTGGAAGCATGGGGTCTCAACCACTGGATTGCCAGGGAAATCCCCTAAACAAAATTTTAAAAGACCTTGGCACCTCTCCTGCTTGCCAGGATCCATAAGAGATTATCAAATAGATTCTGTCATCAGAATATATTTTCCAAAAAAAAAAATTTCCTGGGATGAAATTCATCTGACTCTGGAGACTACGTATAGAAAAACTTTTCTCTTAAAAAAAAAACAATAAACCCCCCACCTCCCTGCATCTTGGGCTTCCAATCCCTTTGAATGATCTTTGCTGTACTGTTTCCAGACTGAAGACCATGCTGCTGGCAACTCAGCTCCTACCCAACAAGTACTAAAGACTATCTGGGCTTGGTCATTTGTATAAAACACCATTCAGTGATGCATTGTTTTTTAGACCTTTCTCTTTCTTTGGCATTTTTCTAATACTGTCTTTTAAAAGAAGCAATTCAAATATCAACTCTCAAGCAAGCTATTCAACTCTCTGCTCAATTTTCTCCTGTGTAAAATGGAAATGATAGTACCTACCACATGGGTAAGACAGGGATCATGCTTTAAGTTAGAGGATGTGAAATCACTAATTTAGTCTGGCACACAGGAGGTACTCAATAAGCAGTAGCTGTTATATTGTATGTTACATTCATCCTTAATGCTCCTTATCTTGTTTGTGTTTGATATTGTACATTTCAAGTTCTTGGCATTCACTATGTACTGACTACCACATTTACTTTCATGTTTAAATTTTTCCTTCTTCCTCTCTATTTCTTGCTGGGACAGTTGCAACTGTCTGTCTTCCTCTAACTTATTCCACATGTATCAACAAACCATCTTCATAAATCAAACTGTCTCGTCACTTCCTGGCTTTGGTCCTCCGAGGGCCTCTCAACACATCTGGAGTAAGACCCTGTTTCTTGGGGGCCATGCGGAAGCAGCTGATGGCTGCTTTCTCTCAAAAAAACCTTCAAATCTTAGATGTGACAGCCTCATCACCTCCCTTGGACAGAGGGGACCCTTCCTTGACTTGTTCTGCTGCCCCCTAACATTTGCCTGCTTGACCTTGCATTTCCACCTAAAGGTCAAATCTTCAGAGAAACATCTGCAGGCTAACCCAATGCCTGGTAGGCCCCTTGACCCCCTCACCCAGAATTATAAGCTTTATAATGACAGGCAATGTGCCCTTTCTCTGCTTGTTACCTGACGCAGCACCAGTACTTAAAGGAACTCAAATATTTATTATATGAAAGCTCACACAAGTTGGTGAGACGAACTCTCGGATGCATGGCACAGGAAATAACAGATATAACTACGTTAAATGTTTTAGAGTTAGGCAGAGATATTTACTTATAAGAATGTTCAACAAGCATTATTTGAAACTGTGAAAAATGAGAATCTTAGTTAAAAGTCGAACAACACAGCAATATGTTTTATGAAACAACCTATAATGTATATTTTCATCAAAATTAATATTTTAAGAATATATAATGACATGAGAAAACACTGTGGTAAATAAGAAGTGGATGTAAAACTGTGTATGTAGAACCCCAGTTTTTTAAGAAAGAAAAGCCAACTAAATGCTTGTGAGTCTAGTAGAAAATATTCTAAAATAATATCATGCTCTTAAAACAGCATAATTAAAACCTCTCTACTTTAAAGAAAGTATCCTGTTCATCCAAGTTTATTAATCAGAAAACAACAAATGTACTAAATGATAAGAACATGTCCTGTAAGTAAGACTGATATGAGCATAGAAGCCTCAGGACAAAGTCTAATTGCTGATGTGGCCTCCTTAGCCTTCTCTGCTGCAAAGACCCCAGAGCCACCCAGGTTACCTGGTTGTTGACGACCACGTGGACAGTGCCATGAGTCGTGTAAGACGGCAGGTCACTCAGGTGGAAGGTCTCGTAAACGATGCCCTGGCCAGCAAATGCGGCGTCCCCATGCAGAAGGATGGACATGACCTAGAGACAGGCAAAGGAAAACCCAAATCTGATGCGGTCCTGGTCACTATGTCCACAAGGCATGTGGGAGAGTACATCATGATCCACTTTTCAAAAAATGATGTAGTATTTATTTATTTTCAGCTGTGCTGGGTCGTTGCTGCCGTGTGGGCTTTTCTCTAGTTGCAGAGAGTGGGAGTTACTTTCTAGTTGTGGTGCACGGGCTTTTCACTGTGGTGGTTTCTCTTGTTGCAAAACACGGATTCTATGGCACAAGGGCTCAGCGGTTGCGGCTCCTGGGCTCTAGAGCAAAGGCTCAGTAGTTGTGGCACACAGGCTTAAATGTTCTGTGGCATGTGGGATATTCCCGGCCCAGGGACTGAACCCATGTCTCCTGCACCGCAAGTGGATTCTTTACCACTGAGCCACCAGGGAAGCCCCGAAAGGATGTATTTTGAGATCATTTCAAACTTAGAAAGAAAGTGGCAGGAAAGCACAGACCCCCAGGCCCCTCCCAGCCTCTCGCCTGTGATGTGCTCCATGTCCGCACACCTGCCACCCCACCACCATCTGCTGCAAAGCCAATGCCCACTGCCCCTGAACCCACCACGCAGGACCCTTTCATAAGGAAAGCAGTGCTGGCCTGGAGCCCATCCTCCCCAGATCCCATGCAGACGCACTCTCAGGGCCGCGCCTCTTCAGCTTCTCTGACCCGGAGCAGCCCCTTGTCTCTCCTGTCTCCACATTTTGGACAGGCCTTGGGCTCCAACGGTCCTTTGTGGACAGACTCAGGAATGGTGCATGCATACTTGGGACACCCGAGGTGGCCTGCCCCATGTGAATGCAGACAGGTAGTTGTCCAGGTTTCTCCCTTTAAACTCACCATTTCTCCTGAAGAATGGTAAGGAGCACAGTGAGGAGAACCTTTACATCCTGGCTCCTCACCACATCCCCTACCCACCCAGCAGCCTCCGTGGCACCTCCTGGATGTTGCCAGGGGTCACCCCTACCTTTATGCACTCGTGTTACGTAACAGCGTTCTCTCCTCGACTTTTATTTGTATTAATATGTGCTCACGGATTCCTGTTGTATTCATTGGGCTGTAACTGACTAATATCAGCAGTAACTTTGACACTCACATCGTCCTGGGATGGACTTGGTGTGGGACCTTCATGCCGTCTGAACAGGCCCCGGGGTTCATGATGAGTGTGTGGGGGCCCTCCCTGCTTTCTGGCACAAGAACTCTCAGCCTCCTGCCCAGCCCTGGAATCAGACATTTCTCTAAGGAGCCTGGTTCCTTCAGTGGAAGATAGCCTTTAAGACTATTTGTGTGCTCATCATTACTAGAACATCATCACTTCTAGGCTCTTTCAGCCCAGAGCCAAAAAATGGATACCAAGTTCATGTACAGAGATTTCTCCATTTATACACTGCATAACTACAACACCTCCAGTTCCAATCCTTTTTCTGTGCCTCCCTCCTTCCACATTTATAAACACCTCCTGCACTGTCAGACATCATTCCCACTGTCCTCAACACATTACCTGCTGGCTTGCTACCCCCATGACCCTGCCACCCCTAGTTGTTGACGCCCTCTTGCCGTGTGTCCTCAGCTCCTCTCAACTCCCTGGTCCTCATGCCAGGAAGGGAAGGTCCATGTGCTCTTCAAAGACAAAATCTAGATTCTTTTTGTAGCAGACCCCATGTGTCCTGCCATGGTGGATGCAGGAGCGCTCTCTAGGACAGCTAGAAATAGACCCAAGTGTTGGGTTTGTACAGGGACCTCCTCAGAGGAGGGAAGCTTTGCCAGGTCCCAAACAACCGGGGACCCAGCGCCTCTCCCTAATCACCAGGATGCAAGTTTCCTCTCTGCAGAGCCTTCTCTATACAACCTCGGCCTCCTGCCTTTGGGCACTTCAGGCTAGCCTCCCCTCTCCTCTCGCTATTTCTCTTGATTGTCTGGTGTAGCTGTACTGGGCCACTCGCCAGGCTACCTGCCATCCCTGCAGTCTCCAGTGTGCACCAGCTGCTGCAATCATACTCCTACCTACTCCTGGCAGGAGTAGGTTTCTGCCTGCAGCACTGGGGAGCTGTTTTCCCACATGAACGTTCCAACGGCCAACCCTGAGCCAAGCTGGGTCAGGCTCAATCTTGCACCAGGTTACAGAACAACCTTGGCCACATTTATAGAAATTACATATTTTTTTTCTGAAACACTGAAGGTTATGTAACAAATAATCCAGCTTCCTGGATTCTGGGTTTAACAGAAATTAGATAATTACCTAGAGGTTTAGGATGAGTAGCAAGGACGGCAAGTGTGGAGGACTGGTGAGGTCTGACCCGTCCACTGAGCAAGGCAAGGGTGGACTCAGAGAGAGGGGTAAGGCTGGGGGCCTGTGGGCATGGGCCATTCACACTGGGCAGGGCACACCCGTGGACCTGGAACTCCCTCAGACAAGCACATGGGGTGACCACATGGGGTTAACCAGACTCTCCTGGCCTCACAGGATTGATTGCTGTGATCATCTGAAGTATGTTAGATACGCTTCATCGCTTTTCTCTAGTTATTTCATTACTTTTCAGGGTGTTTCCAGTATTCTGAGCAAGCGATGCCTGAATGGCTGTGTGTCTATAATTTATGAATGTGAATATCACATAATGTTTTCTGCAATCTTGTTCCCCTCTCTGGGAACAAATGCCTGGGCAAGTGTGCTAGCCACAGACAGCAGGAATGCTGGAGGTAGCAGTCACTGATGTTGCTCTCCTCCTCATCCCTCCCCTGCCACAGTGTCACTGGTGGCCTCGGGGGCTGCACAGGAAGCCACTTTCTGCCTGTTTGGAGTTTCTGTGCACCGTCCAGGCTCCCAAGCCCAGGGAAGTAACTCTCATGTCCTAACATCCTCCCCACGGGCTGCACTCTTTCTCTGTGGTGCAGGAACCACTTCCTATTCCCAATGCCACCTCCAGCTGGGACCCCATTAGCCTCAAACCATCCAAACACAGTTTGAATAGAGTTACAGTGTCTTGAATTTAAGAACCTAGTAAACTAATAATTGGCTCCACCTCTCCAAAATCTGAGGTTCACCAGGGCATCCTTCGGCCAGGCTGCCTCCCACCCACTTCATCCCCGTGCTGCCCATTAGCACCTCCCCCACTTGCCGCCATCTTTGTCCATCTTTCACCTCCAGGGAACGTTCTTTTCTTTCCATCTACCTAAGTCCTGCTGTTTCTTTAATTAAATATGACACCTATCTGCTCTATCAACGAGAAGATTCGACTGCCTTTCATTCCACTTCCTTCCATACCCATGTATCCCTCTTCTGAAGTTCTTCACTAGTTAACCTGCAGCTTTACATCACAATGTGTATGTTCCATTAGCTTTCTCACATGTGACCCTGTTTCTAGGAAGAAGAGATGCTTGAGAGCACAGTGGTGATGCTGACTTCAAACACGCCCCAGAATGCTCACACAGACACTACAAAAAGTTGATTTTCCTGATTGCTTGGCTTTGAGGTTGTCATTAGTAAGAACTATATAATTTGTAAAAGACAGAATTACACTTTGAGATCAAACAAGGAGAAACAGTTACAATCCACTGAGGATTTCTATATAACAGCAGGCTGGCTAATCAACATTAAGCGTTCACCATCACATATCTGGAAAATGTTGGTACTAGGGCCATCCAGACCTCGAGCTGTTCTCCACCTCTGTACTAGGACAATCCAGACCTCGAGCTGTTCTCCACCCTAATACTGACTGGGCCATCTCTCCTATCTGTCAGCTTCACAATTCCTCCTTTAGGCTCACCCACACCTCTTCCTTAAGACCTTGTCCTCTTGTTCAATGACAAAACCTCTTTGACCATCATGCTATCTTGCAAGACTAGCTTCTCCACAGCTGTGGTGACAACGAAAGCAAACTACTCCCCACCTAGCCCTGGTGGTCACAACTTGGGAGGAAGCGTATCTGTAACTGGGACTGGTTTACGGTTGCTACTCTTTGGAAGTCCATTCAGAACATTTTGTTCAATCCCGGAAATGTGGGGTCTGGGGCGTGCCTGTGGCTGTGAGCCTGTCCTGGACTGTCTGGCCTCAGGACTGCCCCCGGCCAGCCCACGTGGTCTCACCTTCTTCCCTTCAGTGTCCCCGCAGTAAAACTGCTCAGCTTTGGTCTTGCCCATCACCACGGGATCAGCAGCCTCCAGGTGGGAAGGATTCGCCACCAGCGACAGGGTGATATTCCTGTCAGTTACACGGTTGATTCGCCGGTGATACATGCCCAGGTGGTACTTCACATCTCCAGAACCCTGCCAGTACAAACAGTGAGGCTTTTACCTAGGCAGGGAGACACTTACTCTCTGTGACAGCCCTGTCCTGTGTTATTTCTACACCCAGAACTCTCATTCCTAGAAGGACAGAAAGGCTTTTTCCAGAATGGCTCCACCCAGCGTACAAGGAGGAGGTCCCTCAACTAGAGGGCCACATCCCCATCCATGGCGGGAAGAACTGTTGGGGCTGCCAGGCCTCTCATCTCTCTTTTCTCTGGGAGGTCAGCCACTTCCTTTTTTTGTGAGTGGTACAGAGGATCCCAGACCCCATAAGTCCTTCTGGAGAAATAAACGAAGCCAGGGTCTGGCATGGGTTGGAGCTACGCTAGTTTCTAAAAGAAATCAGGTGTCTTACCTCATCAGCTGCCTCCAGCTTTGAGTCGAACTGACAGAAAATCTGCTCCAGCTCCTTCCTGATGACGTTCGCAAGCACATTCAGTCTCCCCCTGGACACACAGGAGTGAGCAGGGTCTGAGCTGGGCCCTGGGCAGCAGGCAATGCTGTTTTATCCCCTTTCTCCCCTGAGGGACAGGCAGTGCCTCAGTCTGCAGCCCAAGAGGAGTTGAACCAGAACTGATGGGGGACACTTGGCCTCTGCTTGCCTGGCATCCAAGGCCATGGTGAGGTAGGTAGAAAAAAAGCAGAAAACAGAGAATGCTGCCAGCCTGCAGTGAATGCTCCATCCTCGGCCTCCTCTGCCTCCTCAAGCTGAGGTCTCTGCTTCGTGTACCAAGCCACCTTCCCTCTAGGTTAACCTCCCTCACCTGTGATCCCAACACAGTCACGAGGCCAAGATGTCTGTCTACAACCACCTGCGGCCTCGAGTGTGACAGTGACTGCCCAGTGAGGGGTTGCTGTGATGATGGTCATCTGGGGGCAGGGATTAGGGTTACTGTATACCAGGCTTGCCCAGTGCCCTGCCTCTGTGCTCCAGACGCTCACAGGGTGGCCAGGTACCTGTGTGGCATTCCCATGATCACGTAGTCCACTCCATTCTCACTGGACTTGTCAATGATGGTCTTGAGGGCAGGAATCAGTACCTCACAGCCTTCCAGACCAAAGCGCTTCTCAGATGACCACTTCCGCTGCAGGAACTCCTCAAACCTGGACAGAAACTAAGCCACTCTGAAGAGGCATGTCAGCAGGGACAACCTTGCTCTCACAGAGATGTGGCCACGCCCCAAACCCACCCAACCCCGTCAACAGACTGTACCACACAGACGGGGCCAGCGCAGCCCTGTACCTGGTGGAGCGCACGAGCCGGGCCAGCAGGGTCCGCTTCTCCTCGTTAGTGAACTGCATGACCCCGGGTGTCTCAAATTTCTGCCGGATCCACTGGCACTGCTCCAGATCATTGATGAACATGAATTCTACCCCAATGTGTTGGCAGTAGGCCATCTATATTTAATGCACACACACACAAACACACAATCAAGGGGATGTTCACCCAGGTATGTTGACTGCCCACTTAGCCAGAAGGCTGGGAGGAACAGGTGGCCTCCACTTCAGATGCAGCAGAGCTAGCTGTGACCTGGGGCACCAGGCCTGGGCCCGTGAACTCCTCTCCCTCTGAACTTGGCTATGAAATCTTCCTCCACGTAGCATGTAGCCCAGTGGGCAGGGAGGGAAAGTGAGAACCCCTGGGTCAAGGTATGCTCCTTTCATGGCAGGAGGACAGAATCACCAGCCTGGGGACAAGGAAGCTGCTGGGCAAGGCAGCTTCTCTGACCTCAAGGTCAGATTGTGCCCAGCACTGTGAGAAAAAAAGGCCCTGTGCCACTGGTGGATATCACAGCTCAAAGGCCACCTAACTGTAGCGGGCTTTCAAATTCTACATTCTTCTTTGAACAATTGACTCCTCTTGGGGATATCAGGTTCTACAGAAGCATGACTGCACATACACAAAAGGAAGGGTCCTGGACAGAGCAGGCACTTCGTGACACCACTCACATGTCACAGCTGGGAAGGAGGCCGTGCATCCTGTTGAAAGCCTAGGGTGACCTGGGCAGTATGCATGCCAGGAAATCAGTGAGAGAAAATAGGAAAGGCACAGGAGAACCAAGTGTCAGCGAGGCAGCCCTCTGGGAATCCATCATGGGGACTGTGCTGAGCAGTCTCGGCAGGATACTGGGCTGAACTAGGGGCCCTCTCTTGTCTTTCCTGACACTGACCAGACAGAGGTGCCTGCTGGGGAGCCATCTGGAGGGGCCCACACAGCCTTCCTCAGCCAAGTGATCAGCACTTCTCTCCCCTCATCACCTGCTGGCTGTCCTGGGGTCAGAATGAGGGGCCAACAGCAAACCCTAGTCAGTGATGGAATTAAAGAAGATATGCCCTGGTGTGCCACTAAATCTTAATTAATTAATATTTTGGCCATGCCACACAGCTTGTGGTATCTCAGTTCTCCAACCAGGGATCAAACTGTGGCCACAGTAGTGGTAGCGCTGAAGCCTAACCACTAAGCCACCAGGAAACTCCCCACAGTGAGTTTTAGGGCCCACAAATGCCCTTACATGCCTTTGCGGCAGCCATGACGACCAAGCGTGCTGGGTTCTGCTTAGTGGTTCTGTCTGTGACCCTCTTTGGTTTTCACAACTAACATGGAAACTGGTGGCATGGTGTAGGGCAAAGATGCACCTGGGATCCCAGTGGTGGGCCCAGACCTGGCACCAGGTCCCTGATGTCTTACTCCCACCTTCCAGAGCAGGGCTGAGCACCTCTGCATATTAGCTCTGTGATAATGAAACAAAGGGACATTTGTCTGGACTCAAACAAAGGCCAACCCCAACACTCTCCCTATCACCCTAGCCAAGAGATGAAAAGAGGAAATGGAGCTGGGAAAGACCTTGATGTTTAAGGTATTTTCACTAACCCCAAACCCTATTTCCCTGATGATTCTTCACATGATAAACCGGGAACTTCTAAAGTGGATGTACAAGAAGCCAAGGCTTGGGGTGTGAGGGCCTGCCTACCCTACTTCAGAGCCAGGGAGGGTCACCACTTCCACCTGAGCTGTACAACTGCCTGATCTACTGAGCTGCAGAAGATGGCATATTTCTGCACAAACACACTTGAGAAAACAGCCCAGACACAAAGTTTGTAAACAGGAACTTGGAACCTTCCTCCATGAGCTTAAAATGGATGAGTCTTCCTTGGGACCCAAGTTTGAGTTGCAAGCCTAGTAGAGAGGAAAGGAAGGGGTGGAAGGGGAGGGGAGGGGAGGGGAAGAGGGAGAAGGAAGGGAAAGGCAGAGGGAACAGGGGCTCCCTCCTCATCTTTACACACCCAGGCAGGAGAACCCCACCCATGCTCCTTATGCCTGACTTATGTCTGATGGGGCAATATTTCCATTAACAAACAATTAAAAGCTCAAAGGAACTATTAGGTCAAAAGCAGTATGTCTCCATCATTACCAACATGAATTCAGCTATTAACTCGGAACACACAGTTACTGGGCTCCTGGATCATGTTTTGTCTTTCTCGTCTTGGCTCAATCCCCAGAAGGGAAGGGCAGGGAGTTCTAGATGCTGACTCTTAGATTCTCTACGTTAGGAAGAGAAGAAATTGCACTTGTTCTGAATTTTCAAAGAGCTACAAGTTGACTATTATGTCACGGGACCAAGAGCACACTAGTTCTGTCAGGTCACATAGCAGCCTAGTGTACACACGTTATCACGTGTAAACATACCTAACACAGCATCGTCGGGTAGCTTTACACAGTATCTGTCAACCATGAGAATGAGGTATTCCACGCTAGGACAAGTTGGAATGGGAGGCTCTCTTGGAAAAGCCCTGGATGTGGGGCCCTCTGGGGACAGGGGCACTACGGCTGGGACCCCTGGAGTACAGGCCCAACTGTCCCACAAGAGCCCAAATCCTGGGCTCTGGCACTGACTGAAATGAGAGCCGCACAGGGCTCTCTGCCCCTTTCAAATGCTGGGATCAGGACAAATGGGGACTCAAGCAGTCGCCTGCAAACACACTTATGTATCCCAATCTCTAGGAGATTTGTAAAAATGCATGTTTCTAGGCTCCAAAACGGGAACTGACTCAATTGGTTGTGGGTGGGCCAGGGCTTTCCCCAGGTGTTCCTGTTCAAGCAGGCTTGCAGACAGCAGTCTTTTTTTTACCTAATGCTTTAGGACACATTTTTTTTTAAGTCTTAGAAGAAAATTCTGCTATTTTTCTTTATGGTTGACTGTAAGAATACAAAAACATGGATTTTCATCAATAAAATAGCAAAAAAAAAAGTTTCTTCCCTTACATTAAAAAAATATATAGGATCAAGGGAAAGAAAACCACCTAGTCTGGAGGCTTGCATAAGTTTTCTCAAGTTCCCTGGAGCTTTCGGGAAATAGCCCAGCTTTCTCACCTCCAGGCGTCGGATGATCTCCCGCAGAGGAAGAGCCGACTCCTGCCCTCCAATGAACGTGGTGGTGGGCAGGTGGAAGACCTTGTCCAGGTCAGACTCGTCCAGACCATAGAATCCTGTCGGGGGGAGGAGAGAGGGGCACAACCACACGGGGGCCACAGTTTAGGAAAAGGGGAAGGGACTCCCCAGAGGAGAGAAAAGAGAATAGAAAAATCATAAAACCTCTGTTACATGTGAAAATAAATACTATCTTATAGCCAGAGACATGAACTTTAGCAACAACCAAGCTGAGTATATTACTGGCATCATAGGAAAATGAGAATAAAATTCATATTACGCATATATTAGTCCAGTGCACCAATTATTCATAATTTAGAAAAAAATGTATTTCAAGGTCCCAAAGACACAAAGCAGTTTAGGTTTGAAAAGGCATTAGGTAAGTCAATCAGAAAGCAAATGAAAAATAAATAGTTAAGGAGAAAATTCAAATAGAAAATGAGGAACTGGATTAGAACTAGGTCACCTAAGTCTTAATGGCAACATTTGTTGGTGGTGAGTGACAGGAAGCTAGGAGTCTGAGAAGTGAAGGATAGCCAAGGGGCCTGCAGGGAGAGCTGCCGGGCAGCAGGGCAGAGGCTCCCACAGCCATCTGATGAAGGACGGCGCCTTCTCCTGGAAGAACTCCCAACTGCACATAAAGAACCATCCTCCAAACAGCACTTGGCATTCACAGCTCTGATGCTCGCTCTTCCCAGTCCAATACTGACACATATTTGCTGACTAATCGCTAAGGAATTTACTGTATCATTATCACTGAATCATCATTGCTATCTGCTGAGCACCACGAGCATGGTGCCTCTCCATCTGAAAGCATATTTCAAGCTGATAACCACGTGATGCAGGGGCTTTTTCTAGGCATCACATGCTTGTTTCATGTTGCAGAAATTATCAAAGGGGAAGAGGCATGCAGGAAAACTGTCAGGGGACACTACGTTAGGCGCCCCACTCCCAGAACACTGGCTGGAACGAGGGAAGCTGCAGTTCACAGCCCCAGACTTCATGAAACATGAAACTCTAACTGAGCACCCACAGTCTCCAAACCTGACTGCAAGATCAGACATTCTCCCATTTCTTGACCTAATTAAGTGAAAATAACACACAGGGCCCAGTAAGGGACTCAAGCAGTTGCTTGTAAACACAGCTGTGTATCCAAATCTCTGAGGAATCTGGGAGAGTTGTAAAAATGCACATTTCCAGGCTCTAATGCCAGACTTGGACTCAACTGGTCATGGGTGGGCCAGGAACTCCCTTTCCCAAGCTGGCTTGGGAATGACAACCTTTATTCATCTAATGCTCTTGGGAATGACTACCTTGATTCATCTAATGCCCTAGAATCCTTTTTTTTTTTTTTTTTAATTTTAAAAGCAAAAGCAAATTCTGTTTTGCAATTGCTCCTCCCCCTTTTAAAAATTAAAACAAAAACAACCTGGCCTTTTCACCTTGGGGTGGTGGCAGTGATGGTTGAGGGGCTTGGTTATGCTATGCACCTGTTTCCTGCTGTTATTCTATCAAGAATGAGGACGGGCCATCACATGGGTCTGATAAAGCGTGGCCCTGGCCATTCATAGCCCAGCTCTCAGCGTTTAGGAGGAAAATCAGAGTTACTTGGTGGGGGGGGCACTTTTCCTAGCTGGTAGAAACATTCAGCAGTGGGGGCTCAGGGAACCAGAGCATCCAAAGAGAGCATACTCTGTCAGGAACACTTTGACTGTAGAGTTAACCAGGTGACCTGTGTGTCCCAGAGAAGAACGTGGGCTTGTGGAGCCCTCAGCCTCACCGTATGTGTGATGCTTCACTTCCCCCACCTTAAACTGATCATCCTTGGACTCAGTTACTTGGATCATTACTGAACTTCAAAGCTGCTAGCCCTGCTTCTGAGTTCCTCAGTCATTTGATAACTTAAATCTACAGATGTCGCCTTCTGGAAAGGTAGCATAGACATATTCTTACCTACTCTCCCACTAAGTGCAACTAAAAACCACAGATACCGCATACAAAACAAATGTAAGATGATTCCAAAGGGTGGAGTAAAAGGCCAACCAGCCAAGAAGATCCTTTGGGTTTCCTTTTGGGCTCCCATATCCCAGACCTGGAGCAAAGAACATGGAAACTTCTACCAGTGTAGATTTAAAAAAGCACCAACAAAAGCTGCTCTCTTTAAAGAACCAGGAGAAGAGCAGCCTAGCAGAACAGAAAACTTCTAGATCATAACTGCTCTATTCCACCCAAGCATACATATCACACTGCAGCCCCATCGACACCCATGCAGGCTACAATGTACTCTGACCTCTGACCCTACTTAAAGCTCTCAAAGAAGGCCCAAGAGGAAGTCCACATTTTCATTCCCCCTGGGAGGGAATGCACTAATCCATTCCCCTACCCCAAAGTCAACGGAGACTTTGGGGCCCAAAACATCCATTCCAACTGGGGAGTAACTAGCTGGGCCCCTCCCTACCACAGCAGTGTTCAGAGAAGCCCTGCTATAACAAACATTTAACCAAGATCCCAAGTCTCATAATACTCAAAATGTCCTGGTTTCAATATTTTAAAAAACCACTTATAACAAGGACCAGGAATATATCAGATTGAATGAGAAAAAATAATCGACAGGCACTAGCACCAAAATGACACAGATGTTAGAATTATCTCCTTCTCAAGGAGTCATTGGGCTTCTCTGGTGGCTCAGACGGTAAAAGTGGCTGCCTACAATGCAGGAGACCCGGGTTCAGTCCCTGGGTCAGGAAGATCCCCTGGAGAAGGCAGTGGCACCCCACTCCAGTACTCTTGCCTGGAAAATCCCATGGATGGAGGAGCCTGGTGGGCTACAGTCCATGGGGTTGCAAACAGTCGGACACGACTGAGAGACTTCCCTTTCACTTTCAAGGAGTCACTATCAAATTATTTCAGTGAGCAATTAAAACATGACAGACATGAAAAAAATTAAGTCTCAGTGAATAAAGTCTCTTTAAAAATTGAAGATACAAAAAAAAAAAAAATTGAACATACAAAGAAGAACCAAATGGGAAATTCTGAAATTGCAAAATATAATAAACCAAATGAAAACTCAGTATGGCATTAGCAAGGGACAGAGGATCAGTGAACTTAAAGACAGAACAATAGAAATGAATCAATCTGAAGAATACAGAGAAAACAGACCAAGAAGAGAAAAGGGAACAAAGTCCTGGGGACATGTGATACTGTGACAAAAGATTTCAAAGTTGTGTTGATGAATCCCAGAAGGAGAAGAAAAAAAGGGAGGCTGACAACTTTTCAAATATGGCAAAAGACTAATCCACAGACTCAAGAAGCTCAGTGAACTCACAGAATAAAGCCAATGAAATCCATGTTGAAATGTGTGACAATTAAACCTGTGAATTTAAAGATAGAAAAAATCTTGAAAGCAGCCAGAATATAGTGACACTTTGCCTAGAGGGCAAAACAACTTAAATAACACTGGATTTCTCTACAGAAGTCATGGAAGCCAGAAGGAAGTAGCACCACATATAAAGAGCTAAAAAAAAGAACTGGTTCCCCAGAATCCTATATATAGTGATAATATCCTATAGAAATGAAGGAGAAACCAAAACATTTTCAAGTGAAAAAAAAAAACTAAGAGAATCTGTCATCCTAAATGAATGGCTAAAATAAGTCGTAAACAGAAAGAAAATGATTATCAGAAGGAATGAGACAGGGGACTTCCCTGGTGGTTTACTGGCTAAGACTGTGCTCCCAGTGCAGGGGGCTTGGGTTTGATCCCTGTTCAGGGAACTAGATCCTATGTGCTGCAACTAAAGATTCCAAGTGTCACAACTAAGACCCAACACAGCCAAATAAATAAACAAAAATGAAGGATTAAGACGGAAGGAAGGAAGAAAGAATGTGGAACTAAAAAGTACAGGTAAACAAAACAGACTTTCTTTCTCCTCCTGGGTCTTCTTAATTATGTTTGACAATTGAAGCAAAATTTGTAATACTATCTGATGCTGTTCTGAACACATGTAGAGGAAATATTTAAGACAATTACATATTATATGTGGAGAGAATGAAGGGATATAAAGGGAGGCAAGTACACTTTACATGAACTGGTAAAATGATGACATTATTAAATTGTGACATTATGTATATGAAATATCATATACGTACACAATCTCAGATATGCAGATGACACCACCCTTACAGCAGAAAGTGAAGAGGAACTAAAAAGCCTCTTGATGAAAGTGAAAGAGGAGAGTGAAAAAGTTGGCTTAAAGCTCAACATTCAGAAAACGAAGATCATGGCATCCGGTCCCATCACTCCATGGGAAATAGATGGGAAACAGTGGAAACAGTGTCAGACTTTATTTTTTTGGGCTCCAAAATCATTGCAGATGGTGATTGCAGCCATGAAATTAAAAGACACTTACTCCTTGGAAGAATCAACCAACCTAGATAGCATATTCAAAAGCAGAGACATTACTTTGCCAACTAAGGTCCGTCTAGTCAAGGCTATGGTTTTTCCTGTGGTCATGTATGGATGTGAGAGTTGGACTGTGAAGAAGGCTGAGCGCTGAAGAATTGATGCTTTTGAACTGTGGTGTTGGAGAAGATTCTTGAGAGTCCCTTGGACTGCAAGGAGATCCAACCAGTCCATTCTGAAGGAGATCAGCCCTGGGATTTCTTTGGAAGGAATGATGCTAAAGCTGAAACCCCAGTACTTTGGCCACCTCATGTGAAGAGTTGACTCATGGAAAAGACTCTGATGCTGGGAGGGATTGGGGGCAGAAGGAGAAGGGGACGACTGAGGATAAGATGGCTGGATGGCATCACTGACTCCATGGACATGAGTCTGAGTGAACTCCGGGAGTTGGTGATGGACAGGGAGGCCTGGCGTGCTGTGATTCAGGGGGTCGCAAAGAGTCGGACATGACTGAGCGACTGAACTGAACTGAACACAACCACTAAAAAGGCTAAAAGACACTAAAAACACGAAGAGATATGATCAAAAGGACTTTATACAAACAAAAATGGAATTTTAAAGTATAGGTTTAAAAGCTCAGAGGAAGTCAGGAAAAAGAAAACAAAGAAATGTAAAGGGACAAACAAAATGAAGGATAAAATTGTAGACTAAACCCTAACATATCAATAGTTAAATATAAATGATCTAAATACACTACTTACATGACAAAGATTGACAGAGTGAGTTAAAAAAGCATATGCTTGTCTACAAGAAACTGACTTCTCTTTAATCAGTAATCTATAAGGTCTTAATCTATAAGGTCTTACCATAAGGACTTAGAGAAAGAAGAAAAAAAGAAAGAAAGAAAACCAATACAAAGAAAGCGGAAGTAAAGAAATAATCAAGATAAGAGCAGAAATCAATGAAATTGAAAACAGCAAAACAGGAAAATCAATGAAACAGGTGATTGGTTCTTTGGAAAGATCAGTAACACTGACAAACTTGTAACAGGACTAACAAACAGAGAAGACACAAATTACCAATATCAGAAGTAAAACAGGGTATCACTATAGGCCCTCCAGATACAAAAAAAGATACTAAGGGAATACTATGAACAACAGACACACTTGACAACTCAGATATAAACAAATCATTTTTAGAACAGCACAAACTGCTGTTATCCACCCAGTATGAAACAGACAATTTGAATGGCTCTGTAATTATTAAAGAAACTGAATTCATAAATATAAAAAGCTTCTGAAAAAGAAAGCTCTAAACCCAGATGGTTTTGCTGGGGAATTCTACTGAATGTTTAAAGAAGAATTAATACCAATTCTACACAATTTCTTTCAGAAAAGAATGTAGGAAGAAAACTTCTCAACTTACTTTATGAAATTAGAATTACCCTGATACTAAGAACAAAGACAGTCAGAAAAAAAAAAAATTATAGACCAATATCCCTTATAAATATAGATGCATATATACAATATAGCTGTGTGTATATGTCTGTATACACATACAGATACAGCAATATGCAAAAAGAATTATATACTATGACCAACTGAGGTTTATTCCAGCAGAGTTTGGTTCAACATTTGAAAAAACAATCAATATAATCTACCACTGATCAGGAACAAAGCAAGGATATTCATTCCCATGACTCTTGTTCAACATGGTACTGGAAGATCCAACCAGGGCACTAGGCAAGAAAAGGAAATAAAAACGAGATGATCTCTATCCAGAAAATCCTAAAGAATGTACCAAAAAAATGAAAGTCCTAGAATAAGTGAGCTTAGCAAGGTCATAGGGTACTACATAAACACAATCAATAGCATTTCAAGATATTAGTAATGAACAGGTGGACATTAAAATTTTCTTTTAAAAGGGAAATACTGACAGGTGAATCTAATAAAACATGTACAGAACCTATGTGCTGAAAACTACAAAAAGTTGATGAAAGAAATCAAAGATGATCTAAATAAATAAGACATACTATGTTCATGGATTGGAACACAACATAGTAAAGATGCTAATTCTCTCTAAAATTGATCTATAGGTTTAACACAATTCTTATTAAAATGTCAGTAAGAGTTTTCATAAACATACACAAGCTTATTCTAAAGTCTACAAGGAGATAGGCCTTCGAGCAGCCAAGGCAATTCTGAAAAAAGGAAAATAAAGTTCAGCAGCTATAGTAATTAAGATGATGTGGCACTTGTGGAGAAAGACACCTATTAAGGGAAAGAATAGAGAACCCAGAAACAGACTTACCAAATAAGTCCAACTGATTTTTGACAAAAGTGTGAAAGCAATTCAACGATAAGAAAGACAAACTTTTCAGTTAATGGTGCTGGAGCAGTTGACATTCACAGGCCAAAAACAAACCAATCTTGATCTAAACTTCTTATCTCATTCAAGAAATGAACTTGAAATGGACCACAGACTTGAACGCTAAATGCAAAACTATAAAACCTTTAGAAAAATACAAAGGAGAACATCTTTAGGATCAGAACTAAGAAAAGAGCTCTTAAACTTGATACAAAAAGCACTATCCATAAAAGCAAACATTGGTACACTGGACTTCAGGAGTTTAAAACTTTTGTCCTGTAAAAGATCCTACTAGCCAAAGAACAGAAATGACACAAAGGTCCTTCAATGAAAAACTGGTTAAAACAACTGTGGGACACCTATGGCAAGGAATGTTACTCAGCAAATAAGAAAAAACTAGTGTTAGAAAATCATGCTGATTGAAAAACACCAATTCCAAAATGTTACATGTTGTGATTCGTAAAACATTCTTGAAATGACAAAACTATAGCAATGGAAAACAGGACAGTGGTTGCCAGGGGTCAGACATGGGGGGAGGGGATGGAAGGAGAGCGAGTGTGGCTGCAAAGGGGCAGCTGAGGGGATGCAGACGTTTGTGGCTTGACTGCTGTCAGTGTCAGCACCCTGGTGTGAGGTATAAGATGGTACCAGTTGGGGAACTGGCTGAAAGGCATGTGAGAATGTCTCTTATTTTTCATATCTGTATATGAATCTACGATTATCTCAAAATGAAAAGTTTAATTAAAACTGGAGTCTCACAAATATTATCAGTAAGATGGAAGAAAACGAGAACTTCTGAGTGACGCCTGGCCTGGAAGGAAGACTGGCCACTGGGGTGAGTGACAGCAGGCAGAGGACCCCTGGGCACCCTACTCTGGATTCTTCGAAGGTGCTCTGCCCAGAACCAAGGGTCATTAAGAATTCCTTACTTCATTAAGTAACTTTTTATCAGCTCTTTAAACATGGGAAGATCAAAAGAGAAACTGTGTCAAAAATGCCCAGGAAGCAAAATCTGAAAGAATCCAGAGTCCAGTCAAAGGCACAGCGCAGAACGTGGAGGAAAGGATGTGCCAACATGCAGAACGTAGTGTGGCCTCAGGTCCCCACTGGCTACAGCAGGAGCTAGAGACAGCCTACGCTACAGATGGAAGCTCTGCGAAGCGACGGCGAGACACATGTGAAGGTGAAAATGCCTTTACAGACACAAATGGACAGAAGCAAAAATGACATGGTAAGTAGCTCTACCTGCTGGGTAACAGCTAAATGATAGGAAAAACATATCTCAAAATAACGAACAAACTTCAAAACACTCGACAGAGTTGTGGCAACTTTCCCCAAATTGCATGCTGGGAAAGTTGCGTGTCCTGTTCAAATGAAGTCCTCAGCTCCAGAAAAGTGAAAGGCTCATTATTTTCATACCTCCTACTGTTAGCATTCGAAGTCGTTCCTTGAAAACTGCAAGATCTGAGAGGCAGAGTGGGATAGCATGGGTGAGCGCAGAGGGAAAAAGACAGGTGAGAGTTAGTTTTGATAAAAAAAAAAAAAAAACCCAAACACCCAAACCCTACACCACTGCAGTAACGGGTAGCACAAACACTGTCACAGACACAGACACTGAAGGAGAACAGAAGGGTGGGTGGATATGGTCTGAGAGTGACTTCAGTAAACATGGAAATGGTTCATGAACAGCTGGAATGAAGAGAATCTGAAGGAGGGAGAGGCTGCTTCCTGAAACTGAGAAGCCACTGCGTGGTGGGGGCGAAGACCTCCTCACGTCCCCATCCTCAACAAGTGGCTGACACGGAGCTCTCCTGGGAAGTTGAATCCACCCAGTCTAGGCTGATTTGAGATGAAAAAACTGGGGAAAAGAAAATGGAGAAGCCTAGTTTTTAAGGCCCATTCCTTGGAGCTGGAGCATCAGGTGGCAGACTAGACCCTAAAGCTCAAGCTCCTTCTGGATTCTAAAGAGTGGAAGATGGATCCTTGGACTCCTTTCTCGAGAAGGCAGAACCAGGATGGAGGAACTCGGCTGCTGAGAACGCAGGCTAAGAGCCACAGGCCTGCACAGCTGCACACACTCCTGCCCACACCTGGAGGCTTGCCTGCACTGGTTAAACTCAAGATGTTGATCTGGACACACAATACACTTGCTGACCCTGCTTTCCTGGGTACGTGGGCCTGATGACCGAGGGGTCAGAGCATGTCACCAGCACTGTGGCTGCTCCTGCCTTGGCAGTGCAGCAGAAGGCCAGCCAAAGCATCCTTGGATGCTGATGGCAAGAACTCTGACTCAGAGAGGACACAGAGACGCCAGCTCTGAGTGCGTAAAGCTCTCCTGGCCCTTGAGGACAGTGAAAGACCACCAGAGATCTCAGAGCCAATGGCTCTTAAGACAACGGAACACCTGGGTTCTGCACAAAAGCAAGGATGTGCTGCTTAAGGCAAGGATGAAGACTTCATTTATTCCTTTTAATCCTCAGAATCAAGACATAGGACCATCCCAAGCAGCCATCAGTGCTGCCTACAGGACTCCCCTCAGCCTCAAAATGAAATGTAAATGCATACTTGTTAAAGAAATCTAAAGGCAATAGGATAAAGTTTATAACTGTTCACTCTGGGTACTGGGCATGTAGTTTTATCTGTACTTCTTGAGTATTTTAAAAATAAAATGTGAACAAAAGACACAAACCAAAGGAAAGTGTTAACAGTAAATATTCTGGTTGTCACTTACAGACAGCACATGGAATTCCCTGCACCTGAGCATTTTAAAACATTTTAAAAAATTACTTCTTGAAGAGCACAAGACACTCTGCTGGAGACAGAGCGGCTGGGATTTGGCTGAGGTGTTTCCAAGGGAAACACAGTTGGCAAGAAGCAGGGATGTGATGCTAGGCCTGGGTGTGTCTTGGTCTGCCAGCTCCTGGGCATACAGGAAGGAGGACACCCCTGCAGGCGGACACGCATGTGCCCACCACGACCTTAGCTTGGCCTGCCCACCTGAGTCATTCAGGCGATCTGATCCCAACTCTTCACTCAGAGGTCTGGTGGCACCATAGGCTGCACACAGCAACCAATAAAGGCTATGTAAATTGCTCACCACAGCTCTGAAATTACTGAGGTAGATTAACATTCAACCCTATTTTTAGCTCATTCTTCCCAGCCATCAAGGGGACAACATTCAACCAGAAAGAGCACTGCGAAAGGTCAGAAGGGTGGGGAGACTTCATGTCCTGCTGTGCTGAGGATAACTAATCCACTTAAAGTAGCAAAAATGTTGCCATAATTTGGACTTCTGAATTGCCCTTTTAACTATGTAACTCAAGTTCATTTCCTAAGATTGACAATTTGCAAACACTAATGGTAAACAGAAGTTTCATGCCTCCTTTAATTTTATTTACAGAATTTGTTTTGAGTTCTCCTTTCATTATGTTTCAATCTGACATTTAAGTACATTTTAATCTTTTTTGTTGTTGTTGTTCACTGTGAATAGTTATACTATAAAATCCAAAGAGAAATCACTCCATGGCATTTTAAAGCTGGAATCTAACTCAAATGCTGCACTTGGAAGAGAGCAAATTGAGGGTGAGAGTTAACAAGAACTTTCTCCACATCCTCACCCTGCCCAGAGCAGTCCCACTTGGCCCAGAGACAAGACTTCCTGATGCTCCTTTCCCACCCCAGCAAAGCAAGGACTGGATGCCAGCACAGGACTGGAGGCCCAGAGGTGAGAGTGCACAGGCTGCCTGCAATTGACTGGTTTCTACTTAAGGTGGCAACAACTCGGACCCCTGTCAAAAGCCACACTCTTGATACTTCCTTAGGGTCAACCAGGAGAGGCCTTGCTAGGAAACCTGATCTGGCTTGGAGACTTCCAGCACCTCCCTAGGGAGGAATGTGGATCATGTGACCAGGATCTCAGGTTGGAGCTCCCAACCCTCCTCGACTGAATGTGTGGTTGACTCAGCCTGGCTTAAGTTAAGATGCACTTCTGGGGACCTGGAACCCAGCCCCTAACATAACACATCCTGGCAAAAGGTCTCCTGCTGCTAGCAGTCACCGCACAATTCCAGAGCATGCTGCTGCTGCTGCTAAGTCGCTTCAGTCGTGTCCGACTCTGTGCGACCCCATAGACAGCAGCCCACCAGGCTTCCCTGTCCCTGGGATTCTCCAGGCAAGAACACTGGAGTGGGTTGCCATTTCCTTCTCCAATGCAGACTTCCTTGGTGGCTCAGATGGTAAAAGCGTCTGCCTACAATGCAGAAGACCTGGTTTGATCCCTGGGTTGGGAAGATCCCCTGGAGAAGAAAACGGCAACCCACTCCAGTACTCTTGCCTGGAAAATTCCATGGACAGAGGAGCCTGGTAGGCTACAGTCCATGGGGTTGCAAAGAGTCAGACATGACTGAGCAACTTCACTTCTCCAATGCATGGAAGTGAAAGTGAACGTGAAGCCCATGGGATTTTCCAGGCAAGAGTACTCGAGTGGGGTGCCATTGCCTTCTCCGATTCCAGAGCATAACCCACACCTAAAAAACTCAAGCTGTTCTAACATTAATTTTTAAATTTTCGTAACAAATAATCACTAACCCCACCATCTCAACTGTGTCTGTGCTGCATTCACAGTAGTCTGTGTGCACACGTCTGACGGTAACCCTAACAGGCTGGGACCACCTTGGAGCTCTGCATGGCACCGAGTCTGCTGTCTACCTGCTACCTGTTAATTCTCTCTTCTCTCCACCTGTCACTGCAAGGGTTGTGAGTATCTGGGCAACAACTCAGTAGAAACTTTTCACATTTTACACTTTATTTAAAAAGTTCTGAGGGGCCACCAACCCTGCTCGCCCTGCATATCTGTGCTGGCCAGCACTGCCCTTGGGAATGGCTTCCTGCCTTTAGCCGGGGCTGGAAGCTGCTCCTCTACCCCTGTGCTGCCCCAGTCATACTACGAAGTGCTCTCAGATAGATGGGGAGTAGTCACCGCCTGGGCCTTGGTTTCCCCACAAGCGAATGGAGAGATTGTGCCACATCTACCAGAGAGAGGAAGTGTCGTGAGAAGGATACAAGCTTGAGGACAGTGCTGTGTGGCACAGCACACCCCTGCAGTCACTCACTCACCCAGACCAACACGCGGGCCATGCTCACCATGCTGCGTGAGCTAGCCTGCTTTGTTGTCACTCAGGCTTCATCCCAGTCCTTACTGCTAATTATGGCACCGACTCTGGGTTATTTGCTCCATTGCTCTATTTCTAAATATCCTTTTTTCCAGAGACATCAGCAGCTATTTATCTCAAAGACTGTTAATAATCAAAGTAGCTCACACCTTCATGAAGCTTAGTAAGTTTATTTAGTACTGCAACAATCTTACAGGTGAGAAGACAGAGCTAGTCCTGGCAGAGCCCGGCTTTCCACGTAGGAAGCTGGCTTGAGCCCAGGCCTGAGGGTCGATGAGATGATGGGCAGGAAAGCACTCTAGGGACTGTCCAGCGTCTCCGAACAGAGTGCTCCTGTTGATCCAGTTGTTTTTGAAAGACCTACATATATACATCAAGGGTGAGATAATTCAAGACTTATTTGCCTACAGATTCAAATATCAATACATACTGGGTTTACACTATTTCCATGACTTTTCTATCACACTATTTTGAATTCTCAGGATGAAATGCATTTTTCTCCTGCAAAGGAGGAGGCTGCTCCTCAACTTTCTCCTGACGTTTCTGACAGGCTCCCAGCCAGAGGATGAGCTCAGGAAGCTCTGGGGCCACCTCTGTGTGTCTCTGGTTTATAACATCCTCCTGCTGGTTCACCCTCGCTGTGTTGACCCTGCACCTTAACAGAAGCACAGATACTTGGGGCACTGTTTCAGAGCTGACTGTAAGGGGAGATCAAGATGGCCCAGAAAGGACCCAAAAGAACGACAGAGGCCCTACCTCTGCACCTGCCCCATGAGAGCTGTGAACTGAGGAGGTGGGCAGCATCAACAGGGCTGAGGGCTCTCAGGCTTCACAGACTCCGGGGCTGGGATGGCCTGGGGGCCTCCAAGAAACCCTTACCAGAGCTTGTCGCCATGGTGCATCCCACCCTGACCGGCCTCAGGCAGGACAGACAGGAGCTCTAGTCTCCCCAGGCAGTTCCAGTGAGTTGGGAACCACTGGGAAAAGCCTGATCAGGTATCAAGCACCTGGCAATCAAGGACGGCACAAGAACAGGGCAGATGCAGCGTCGGACACTCCCACCCCCGCCCCATGCCTTTCTTGTTTAAATGCTTGACTGTGCACAGGAACACCAGCCTCTGTGGCCCACGCCCTGCCAGGCCCACAGACTCCTTCTCTGGAGAGACAGCCCCAGGGCACAGGACCTTGAGCTATTCCTCAGTCAACCAGTGCTTGGGGGCTCACAGGCCTCCCAGGTGGGGTGAGGGTGGGAGGTCTGCCCTGGCCCAAGCACCTGGAGGGGACTCGTGGTGCCGATGGGCTTCAGCATAGGCGAGTCCCGGCTGGGTGGGGTCTGGGTGCTTTGGGGGCTACATGGTAAGGAGGAGAAGAGAGGTTCCAAGTATCCTGGGGGGCAGTAGAGAGAAAAGCCCACCTCTGGGGTGCACAAAGCTATCACCACTCAATAAAGCAGCAGTATTCAACTCACATCCTGCCAACAATCTGGACTGGCCCTATTTTATATTCAGAAGAGTTGATCTAATCTTTCTTCCAAAATCTTTGTGCAGTTACAAAGTAGAGGAAACCCTGTATCCCCTAGGACTGTTTCCGAAATGAAGACAGAGCAGAGACAAACCTCTAACAGCCATCCTGGGGTCAATGCTATTTGAACTCCAGTATTACCACAGAGTCGGACACGACTGAGCAACTGAACTGAACTGATTACCTGACTAGTGCCTGACCTCTCAACTCACAACCCAGACCTGCCTCTGGGGGGCGTTAGAAACTATTATTCAGAGGAGGCAAATTCTGTCCCCTCCCAGAGCAGTGTTAGGCAGGTAGGTAATCATCAGTTTTATTAGCATGCACAGTGCTCCTCCTCAACAACCTGGCCATTTAAAAATTAGTCACGTCATCATGTCTGTAGCACAGGTTAGCAGCATGGTGACTTAGGGCAGGTTAACTTCTGAAAGCGACCACAGGTGTGAGCCCTGCCCGGCCCCTGTGCTCACGACAGAGTGGGTGTGGGGTCATGGCTACAACCGCCTGTGTGCCACATGCGCCTCCCTGCGCGCGGGATGCCTTCCAAAGTTTCCTCAGTGTGATCACCGGCATTTGAGAATTGAGACGCCTCAACTGCACCCCTTGCTCTGGAATTCGCCCCGTCAAAGGCAGGCTGCACTGGCTTCAGGGCGTGTGACAACGATTCTGAACAAGACCCCATCTGGGCACAGGCTGCACTGCCCTGAGATTTGTAAACTGGAGCCAGATGTGCTAGTCCCTGGAATATCCTGGGGACCCGCCTGCCTGGTGGGTCATGTCTTTTCTGTGCCACTAACCTTTTCTGCCCCAAATTTCACTTTCCAATTTTCAGGCTTAGACAATTGAGCTCATATGATCTGGCTGGAAAGCTGAGATTAAAAATAACTTGCCCCAAACTCACTAAGGCTGCATGACTTATAAATGTCAAGTGATCAGAACGAAGGAAACTTAAGAGTCTTTCCCTTTGGCCTGTGGACGTCCTGGCTGCCACGAGCTGGGACACACAGAGAGGAGCCAAACAGCGCAGCGCTGGCCACTCTCAGACCCTCACCAAGTTTGTCTGTGGATGAGATAATATCAGCGGGCACGGAGGAGTCCAGATCAGCATCCAAAATTCCCAGGGGGTCCAGCTGTGCTACATGGTGCCCTCGTATCTACGAATGGGCCAGCGATGGAGAGGGAAGGACACACACAAAAGGACAGGAGAAAAAAAAGAGGGAAGGGGTAAAAAAAAAGTAAAATTACATTAAAATTAGTGTTTACAGATTCATTCTCACCCACGTTTGAAGAAACAGTTACCGGAGCATCATCAAAATTTACACAACTAATTCCGAGAGGATCAAGTTTTGCAATGTGGTGACCCCTGACCTGGAAGCAATAATACAAGCAGTCATTAAGCAGGTCCTGTGGGCTGTGAGGGGGTTAAAAGTTACATTTGATCAAACCTTTCCCTGAGAGCACCAATTAACCCAAAAATAAGACTTAGTTTATTTTAAAGCACTATTGGGCATTAAGGCTTCCCAGGTGGCTCTAGCAGCAAAAAACCCGCCTGCCAGTGCAGGAGACGTAAGAGACGCAGATTCAACCCCTGGGTGGGGAAGATCTCCTGGAGAAGGGCAAGCAACCCACTCCAGTATTCCTGCCTGGAGAATCCCACAGACAGACAGTCTGGAGGGTTACAGTCCATAGGGTCGCAAAGAGTCAGACGTGACTTGGCATGCAGGCATTGGGCATAAAAGCACTTCTATAAAAAAGGGATAAACTCCTCAGGTTATGATAAACCTGGCAATCTAAAAGGACCCATTTCCTGGGATCCTGACACAGTGTTCCTGGATAAACAGAAATGGGAAATGCTTGGGACTCTGACTTGAGTGTGAAAAACACTCAGCTGAGAAGAGCCTGGGTCCCTCAGGAAGGAGCGTTGGCACCGCTGTGGGGTCAGGGCAGTAAGCACCAGAGCAGGTGGCAGCACCAGGGACTGCAGCGTCTGATCGGCACTGTTTGCAAACGAAAGGACAGGGAAAGCCCCTCCTAGCTTCCAAATTTGTGTCTTTAAGTCTTGGACATTTTATTCAGTTTCCTGCTAGCAATTTGGGAACAGGAACAGCTGTTACGAAGTCACTGAAAGACCGCAGAAATGAATGAGGCTGAATGAGTCAGGTGGTGGTCAGCACACTCCAGCTGTGCCTCTCGTTCTGTAGAAACACCTGCTGTGAACAGCACCTGACTATCTATTCTCACTTGCCCTGCGGAGAAAGCCTGACTTGCCAGGCTCTCCCAGCAGGACAGATCCACTCTGTGCAGCCTGTCCTGCCGCTTGTGGCAACTGACCAGGTGGGCAGAGGAGAATAGTCCATATGGTCGTTTCCAGGAAAGAGAACAGTGGAGGGATGAGGACTCCACAGTGGGCTCCCCTGCCAGGTTGCAGTGATGCCAGGAGAGGCAGCAGGGGAGCCCAGATTCTGGGGGCTCCCAAAAGGGCTGCTCTGGGCCCAACTGTTCCTCTTCTCCTCCTGAGAACTACTCACAGAGCAGCTGGTAAGATCTGAATCCCAGGCTCTTCTCCATGCCAGGCAGATATCCTGGAAGGGGCTTCTGGGCTCTGAGCAAGGCCATGGGATCCACTGGTTCTGCCCGACCCTCCAACAGGAATGCTCATGGAGAGATGGCCCCTCTGGAGGCTCGGTGCCTTTCCCTGCTTCCATGGGCTCTGCTTCTGTCCCCAAACCCTACAGGTTCACCTTCTCTTTTTGTATGTGGGCATTAGCAACTGAGAAGGGGCTGTACCTGAGGGAGCAGCACACCCTCGGGTTCACCGCTCCCTCCTGGGGATCAGCAGTTCCCTGGCCACACGGGCATGGAGTGAGCTTCCTTGGCCACAAACCATTCCTGCCAACTCATGGAAAGAAATATGGACAGGTGCCATGGGTGGCAGGGGATCTGTTCACATGGCAAGAGGTTGTCTGGGCTCCTTTTCTCTTGCCATATCTCATTTTTGCCTCCCTCCACCCCAGAGCAGGGAGCGAGTACCTAGCATTTGGTGGGGGGTGAAAGTTAAACGACCACCTTCCCTGGGTCGGCGGGGTGCTGTCACAGATGGCCCCCCACTGCCACCTTACCTGGTAAGCTCTGATGAGCGACTGCACCGCCAGGTGATCCTCCACCAGCTTGTCCACATTGGGCTGGGCCTCCACCAGGGGCCGCGCTCTGGCCACAGCTGACAGGGAGCCCGGGCTCAGGGGGAGTGGGCTCTGGTAGGCGGTGCCTGGGGGCGCTCCGGCATTGGTGTTTCGGAAAAAAATGTCCCATGACTGAAGACAAAGAAGGAATACACTTGTCACTCTACTACTCCCCTAAGGCCTAGTCAGAAAGAGAACCTCTCTTGGCAGGTAAGTCTTTTTTTTCTTTTGGCAGGTTAAGTCTTGATTATGTCCATCTATGAGTAGGCTGGTTGGGTCAACGTCTTCATACTCTGGACAGCCTGCTTCTACACTCCAAGGGTGGGTCTCTCAGGGGGTGGGTCCCTGCTTTCATCATTCCCTCCTGATGGGCCTCCTCACCCCCCAACCCCATGACGCACATGCCCTCCCATCAAAACCCCCAAGGCCAGGCACCTCTGCCCCACTTGAGTGTGCCAACTGCTTCCACACGGGCAGCCCAGGAGTGGGTGACTGGAGTCCTTCCTGCCCCATCTGTCCCCTCCTGGTATCTAGCAGACCAATGCTCTTGGCACTCCTGCCTGAAGGGCTACAACCGCCCCAGATCCTCAAAGCCCCATTGAACCTCCTGAGGGGGACAGAAGGTATTTAGGGCTCCTTTCTGGACCCCAGGGGCTTGGCACAGCCTTCAGGGCCTAGGCCTACCTGCTCATGCTCACTCCCTGAACACAGAACAGAATCAGGGCCTGTATGTGAGAGGCAGTCCAGGGCTCAGATGTGTGAACCCGCAAGAGTCCCTCACTGACCCCTAGAGAAATAGCCGTTTCTGTACTTAAGGAGGCTGCTCGGGAGTTAAGAGCTCAGGTTGTGTTGTCAGGGGCAGAACCTTAATTCTGAGCTCTGAGACCTTGGCTAATAACCTAAATTTATGTGCTCAGTTTTTTTCATCTGTAAGATGAGGACAAAAAGGAAAAAATCTATTCTTCATAGTTTTTTTTAAAATAAAGACTAAAGGCATTCACAATGCCTACACAATCTGGTAGGCAGTTCATATTACTGGTAGTAACTGATAATACTACTGGCTTCAGTTTCCTTTGTGCTAATGTGAACTAACTCCTCTTCCTATTATTTTTGACTATTTTGTCTAGGATTCTTTTTTTGTTTGTTTTGGTCCATGCTGTGTGGCTTGTGGGTTCTTAGTTCCTGACCAGGGATTGAAACTGTGCCCCTTGCAGTGGAAGTTTGGGGTCCTAACTACTGGAATGCCAGGGAACTCCCTGATTCAATTTATAATTTGCACAGATACTATGAACTGTAATAGTTTATCTCAGATGAAGATGTGAGCTTTTAAAAAAATGTAGAGGTCAGAAAAACTAAGGTTTAATAAAACTTCATTGCAAAAAAAATACAGTAAAACTCAAGCTAAAGTTTAGACTCTGGAGAAGGATATGGCAACCCACTCCAATATTCCTGCCTGGAAGATCCCATGGATGGAGAAGCCTGGTAGGCTGCAGTCCATGGGGCTGCGAAGAGTCAGACACGATTTAGTGACTAAATGACAAGCAGTTTAGAATGTGAAAACACTGTCTTTCTTCTCTGCCACGCGTTTTTCCAGTTTCTAAGATTCTTCTGTCGATGAACTCTTGAGACTCCTTGAAAAATCTGGAGAGAAGAAACTTCACCAGATTTGCGTGCACTTTCGTAGTGAGTGCGACCAAGATGTTGTTCAGATGGGCTTGTCTGGGAGCTTGCACAGGTACCAAATGGGTCTCTGTCCGGGCAGAAACCTGGAAATTGGTCATGAAGGTCCGGCTTTTTCAGGCAGGTTCTTTATGACGCATAGACAGATGACTTGGATGGTTCAAGAGACGGCTGCGTGTCACCACCAGTCACAACCCTCTTGGGATGGGCACAGGCCTGGAACAGCACACAGGGCAGCCCGGCCTCTCACTCAAAGTGTTTCTGAGGGGAGTGCTCCAGAACGTTTATATCATTCTACAATAAGAACATATTCCTTTTGTATTCAGAAAAAGTAATTTTAAAAAATCCAACTATTAGGGAGATGATTATACAACATGGTAAGTACATGAGAAACCAGAACTATATACTTTTTATGTGAATTCTACCTCAGTAACAATTTTAAAATGCTTTAACAAATCTCACTATTCAAAGTTTTATTGTTTTTACCGTTCTGGCTACTTTTTAGTTTGTCAGTTCATAGTAGAAGGGAGATGTGGGGTTGTCTTCTGGCGCCAGCCATAGCACTGACTGTAGAGAACCTCACATCATGCAACCTGACAACCAAGGACGTTCTTCATCTAGGGCATGGAACCCCAAGACCAATCTCTCCCTGAGTTCTCTAACAGGAGTAAAAGCAGTATGTCCCCCAGAGAAAGCAACTGACTTACTCCTGCGAGAGAAAAAGAGAGGATGTCTCAGGATCAGCAGCCCAGGGCAAGGTAAGCCTGCCCTGAGCTCGGGATCCACCTAGTTCCTTACGATGGCCTAAGGAGCAGACATGCTGGACACCCCCAAACATTTCCAACTTTGTGGAGCTTGAACAGCAGGCCATGCAAGCTCCACGTATTCTGGAACAGCTCTGGCCCAGGGCTCTCTCTGGCACCCACCCATGCCTCCAGTAACTGAGGGCCTGGACTACAAGGAGCCCTGCTGACATAGCAGGTGATAGGGCAAGAGTCAGACCAGCCTTGCATGCCAAGAACCAATAGCCTTGTAAAACCCAATCTAGTTTCTACTTTGTCCCCAGCTGGTCTCGCACTGGAGTCCCTAGCCTTACCTGTGTCCACACTAAGTCCTGCTGTGGACACACACCCTGGGGCTCTGAAACCTAGGAGCCTCTGGAGAGCAGCACACTTTCTTCAAGCCTTAAACACCATCTTCTGCCTCACAGAATACATGAAGACGTGTCTGAAATGCAGTGGCAATTGCCCAACAAGATGACCCTGGATAGAGAGGGTCCCTGGCTGCATGCCGACCCCTCATCCTGAGGGGCACCAGCTGCTAAAAGATCCAGAGCCAAAAGGCACAGCAAAAACCACAAGTTATCTCTCTTCAGAAATATCAGCTTTGACTAACAACAGTGGTGGCAGCTGCAGGGGTGGGGTAGGGGGGCAAGTTATCACACTGATGATCTGAGTACCTGGCATGCCAACCACACCCTCCTGTGAAAGGTGCAGGCAGGCACGACTGACAGAGCGGCCACCAGGCAGAGATGCTGATCAGGTTAAGTGAGTCAGAGCAGGGCAACCCAAGGATAAACAGCATCTCTCAGGCTGGCTTACCCTTGCCAAAGCCAGCAAACAAAAAAATCAAACAATTTCCAGGGCTGATACCCCGAGGGCACAGGCCAGGCAGACAAAGGCTATAGGACCTTCCAGTCCAGGACCAGGGAGGTGGGGGGGAAATCGCAGTTATCGGGCCTCCTCTTTCTGACCTTCTTTTGTGCTTGGGATAAAACTCCAGGTGATTTTCAATTGGCTGAGGACAACAACGACGGAAATTCTGCTCAAGCTGGAGGCAGTCAGAAAAAACTGGTTCATACCGGTATTGCAGAGAGCTGGGAACCATTGGGAAAGAATATGCCAGGAATGCAGCGCCTCCTTTCCTGTAATTCACCCCCACCGCCTGCACCACCAGCACACAGCAGCTGGTGCGCAGTTCTGCTCCCCTGCAGCTTGGCCAGGCCCTCCCCCACGAGTTCCAGGCAGGAGGGGCGGGCACCTGCACTCAGGTGACTGCCCAGCCAAGGAGCCCACCCCAACAACCAACAAGCCCCCTTCACCAGATCTGATCACTTGGTGACAGAAAACTGTTGGTTGCACAGTTTGCAAAACCTTTGCATTGCAACTTAAAGCAGGTAAAGTTTAATGGAGTCATACCTCAAAAAAAGCTGATTTTAAAAGGGCTGTGAAACATTATAAAGCAATTATACTCCAATTAAAAAAAAAAAGGCTGTGACAGTGAAGGTCATTTTTTGGCTTGCAGGTTTCAACAGCCCTGGGACTGTGAGCCACGCTTCCTCTCCCTGCTGCACTGTTCCCCAAGGTGCCCCTTCTACCCACCTCCCCCACACCTGACCTGGCTTCTGCATGCATTCAGTCATCTGCACACCCCAGCCCACCCCCAACCCTGCTGCCCAGGACACTCATCTCCGAGATGTGATGCCCAAGATGTGATGCGTGGCTTTGTCATCATCTGGAGAGGACTTCCCTTTGGATAATTGCAGCCCTCATGTGTACACAACTCAGCTTGACACTTTATTTACCTGTGTGCCAGTTCTCTCCCTGGCAGCAGCCAGCTTCCCTCCTGCCAGAACCAAGTGTCTGCAGACCTGCTGCAGGGACAGGTGATCACGAGGCTGAAGTGATGGGTTAGTGCGAGGCCCCTTTCCAAATGAAGAGACAGGTGACCACGAGGCTGAAGTGACGGGTCAGTGGGGGGCCTCTTCCCAAATGAAGAGAAAGCTTCAAGAAGAGGATGCCTGTGTGGCCCCACATGACCCTGCACCTAGAGCTTCACAGCCTTGATACCATGGAGGTGAGCAGTCCTGGCCCTCAGAGGAGCTGTGGGGCTGGCCACCCACCTCTCGTGAGTGGGTTCAAAGCCACCAACTTGTTGTGAAACAACTTAAACCAAAACATGATAGATTTCAAGTACAAATAAGGATAACATTCTGGTTGAAATGAAACCAGAATTCTTATGTTTACTTTTAGATAACTAGAGGCATTTAATTGTAGTACATGAAGCTTTGTTTTCAAAAGCCCTCAATCCAGGTTTATGGAGCAGGTTTTATACTGCTCCATAAAACCCCCCAGATTTCTTACACAGGCCTCATGGGTTTCCCCTGAAGTCACCAGTCCTCTTCTCCCCTTTTAGGGGGAGCTCGTCAAAACTCCAAACACTTCTCTAACGTCTAAGGAAATTGGTCAGGTGCCTGGCACGTATGAGGTGCTCGACATCCTGCCGAGTTAAGGTCAGACAGGACCAGGCCCCTTTACATCCTGGTAGGTGTGGTGTCAGATGCAACGTCAGGTGCACTGGCAGGGCTGGGGTGACGCGAGGTGCTGTGCTCAGTGGGGTATCAAAAATGGTGCTGGGGCGGTTTCAGATGCAGTTATCTGGGATGCCCGGCACACTGTTTGGAGAGGCACTAGGTATGGTGTCAGGTATAACGCTAAGTGCTGTGCTCGGCGGGGTATCAGGTGCGGTGCTGGGCGTGGCAGCAGCTCTCAGGAGGTGGCACGGCCAAAGTCCTCATCTCAGACGAGGTGCTGACCGCAGTGAGGGTGGCAGTGCTGACCAGGGGACACGTGCAGCAGCAGTTCAGTGGGGCAAGGAGACTTTGCCCTGTGGATTGTCAGCAGATTGCAAGAGCCTCGGGGCCAAGCTCCTGACTGTGAAGGTCACAATGGAGACTCGATGACGAAGGGTTTGGTTTCGGAGGGGTCGCAAAAACACTACCTCAAAGGCCTCCCTTGTGTGTCAGATATGTGGGCTAGCCCAAGTGTGTGACCTCGTAGGGCCACACACACGTTGAGCCCACCAGAGGGGGCCTGCCTGTTGCCTGCCCACTGACTGGGAGCCCCAGTCCTGCCCCCTGCAGGCTGGGCGAGGGTGCAAGTCAGTTCAGCTGTCTGTGCTGATTGCTTACCTATAAAAATACGGAGCACAGACTACTTAGGAGGATAGCCCTGTATTTGTGTAGCGTTTTATACCCTTAAAAAAAGCACATGCAGGTATACTCATATTTGTTCAAGAAACTGATGAACAAAGCTTAACCCTAGTGTTACTAATGCTTCTTCTAGCTGCTTAATTCTGTGACTGCATTCTGGACCGACCAGACTACTTTCTCTTGTCCAAAGTTCCCTTCTGATGCCACTCCTGCTGTCCCCTCCCTCAGTACAGAACAATTCTTACCCACCTGCGCTAGGCACCCTGGTACGGAACATGATGTCACCTAATAGCCACCACCACCCTGTGCCGGGCTCTCTGCCAAGGACCCTGACGTAAAACCGCCCCAGGGCAGTGGGTGCGGGAACCTCTGGCCACCTCTTGGATCGACCAAACCCCAGGCTCAAAGGCCATCACAACTGATAAATGAATGACTGCCAGGTCTGGACGTCAGACCCCAGCACTGTCACAAACAATCGTTTCACTGTGTTCTGATGCTGACAATGCTTTTTAACTGCCACAAACATGAGATTCAGGGGAACAAGTGACCAGGGAAAACTCATGCATGGCCAAACAAGGGTTTGGCAGGTTTAGGCTAATTCAGTCAAATAAATGGACAGGCAGTGGCTCCAATACTTTGGCCACCTGATGCGAAGACCTGACTCATTGGAAAAGACCCCAATGCTGGGAAAGATTGAAGGCAGAAGGAGAAGGAGATGACAGAGGAGATGGTTGGATGGCATCACTGACTTGATGGACATGAGTTTGAGTAAGCTCTGGGGGTTGGTAATGGACAGGGAAGCCTGGCGTGCTGCAGTCCATGGGGTCGCAGAGTTGGGACACGAATGAGCAACTGAACTGAATTGAGTGGCTCCTGGAGCCACAGACAGTCACTCATGACTTGCTGGCCAACAGATATGGCTCCTCAAGGATCCCAGTGCCCTGGAGAGTGGGCACCTCTCCAAGGCTGTCTCCCTAGTCACCCCACACAGGCTCCTCTAGCTTAGAAAGTGTACATTAATTCCTAAGCACCCAGCTTTCTGTGCACACCAGCCCAGCTATTGTATGGAGCCAAATGATTCATGTCGCTGCACTGGGAAGTGTCTACCACCCTCCTGGTGTGCACCATCTGTGCTAACTGCTGGGCTCCAAGCCTTTTCTGAAAACACCACGTGTGACTGCCCTAACGTCCTGATGAGACATGCCCAGGGTGAGGGGAAGAGGAAGCCCTTGGTGGACAGCCACAGGACCTTCACCAAAGGTTCGTGCTTCAGAACTAAGCAGTCTTGAAAGCCATGCACAATGCTGGGCTTCAGACCCCTCCAAACCAAGGCAGGGCCTTGTTCAAACCATCCCCAGCTGAGGACAGGCAGAGCCATGCCCCGACCCAGCTCACTGCCTACCACCATGTCTAGGAGGAACCAGGATCTGGGCCTGCCAGACCTGTCACCACAGAACTATTTCTATAGTTAAAACCAGGGGCTCTGCTTGGGGATTCCTCAACACAGAAGCCAAGTGAATTGTGCCTGACTAGAGCAACGCCATGTTTTTTTTTAAAACCAGTGTTACACAGGTGAGAGAACATCTCCAGACAAGTTCTAATATCTCTCTGTATCCGTGTGTGGGTGAAATGTCAATAAACACACAGAATTAGCAAAGAAAAGCCGTCCTGGTTTAGCACAGTAGAAACAGTGTCAGACTTTGTTTTTTTGGGCTCCAAAATCACTGCAGATGGTGACTGCAGCCATGAAATTAAAAGACGCTTACTCCTTGGAAGAAAAGTTATGACCAACCTAGATAGTATATTCAAAAGCAGAGACATTACTTTGCCGACTAAGGTCCGTCTAGTCAAGGCTATGGTTTTTCCTGTGGTCATGTATGGATGTGAGAGTTGGACTGTGAAGAAGGCTGAGCGCAGAAGAATTGATGCTTTTGAACTGTGGTGTTGGAGAAGACTCTTGAGAGTCCCTTGGACTGCAAGGAGATCCAACCAGTCCATTCTGAAGGAGATCAACCCTGGGATTTCTTTGGAAGGAATGATGCTAAAACTGAAGCTCCAGTACTTTGGGCACCTTATGCGAAGAGTTGACTCATTGGAAAAGACCCTGATGCTGGGAGGGATTGGGGGCAGGAGGAGAAGGGGACGACTGAGGATGAGATGGCTGGATGGCATCATGGACTCAATGGACATGAGTCTGAGTGAACTCCGGGAGTTGGTGATGGACAGGGAGGCCTGGCGTACTGTGATTCATGGGGTCGCAAAGAGTCGGACACGACTGCGCGACTGAACTGAACTGATAGAAGAATGATGCTTCCTGAGTTTCTGCCCCAGACTAAGGGTGGTGGCCACATTATATCATTATAGAAAGCACTGTGGTAAGCTGCCCAGTGGCCACACGTCCTCCCAGGTCCAAACAAAGGCCCCCTGCAGTGGTTGTGAGGCTCCTTCATTGGAGGCGTGTCTCTGGGGACTGACCTGAGATTTGTTTCGACCACAGCCACAGGTGGGTGCGCAGTGTGTAAGTTCTGGGTGGGGCATCCAGGCTCTCCTCCCTTCCCCTCTCCTCTCAAAGATATGTTGAGGCCTTGTGAGGCGGTCACTCTGGTCCCTGGATGACGGCAGGGCCTAGCGAATAGCTAGCACCAAACGCCAGATGTGAGGAGGTCCTTTGTGGGGCTGCAGCCTAGCTGAACCACAGCTGCACGGGAGCTGGGAACCAGGAGAAAGACTTCACTGGTGGTGTCCTGAGTTGCTAGCTTTTAGGGCTATTTATTTCATGAACACTCACAGGAACCAGATTTCTATTGCAGGAAAATATTATATGCAGGACATCTGTGACCACTCTCACGAGCAGTCTTCCTGAGATTCCTCAGCAAGTGAGAGCCAATGCCCTCTGCAGCCAACAGTGCGTTCTGTCAACTCAGTGTTACAGCTTCCAAGGGCAGCCATGTGGGACCACACGTGCATCTGATCCCCCATGAGCCTAGTGGGCATCCCACCTGAAGGACCCAGCCCAGCCGGCCCAAGCCTCGGGCCCAGGGAGAATATTGTGTCTGCGATCATGACCACTTAGAGAGAAGGCCCTAAACTTAACAACCTGCTCACGGACAGCAGAACCCAGAGCCTGGCAGACCCTCAGTGGGGCCTGGCACAGATGGAACAGGAAGAGCCAGTGGCCTAGAGGCTCTGAGCTGATGCTGATCACCAACCACCACAGCTCCTTTCTGGGAAAATCCCCAAAGGATCCCTCCTTCTGACAATGTTTCCTTCCTTCCTTCCTCAGAAAGGAGGCGCCCGGAGAGTGGCTGGGGTAGAGCTCGCCGCTCCCTTCTCAAGAGCGGACCCAGCCCCAAGGATGATGCTCCTTTCTTGCTTCTGATGTTCTCCTTTCCCTTGCGGTCACTCTGGACCCTCTCTGCAGTTATCACTGACATTTAAAAACCCACTATTTTTGCTTAGCATACAGTACGAAAGGGTAATCATTAAAAAGTCATGCTCCCAAAGATGCAGCATGCTTTTATTCCAAGTCTGCCCTCCTCTTGCCACAGGCTCAGCTCTGTCTGCACCCGACGCCCTCACTCTCTTCCAACTGCCAAGGGGTCCACGCCCACACAGCGCTTCACAAAATAAGCCAACACTCCTCTGCTTGACCCCTGGAGCCTCTCAACGCATGTCGCAGCTCAAACTTTTGGTTTTCACGTGCTGCCTTTGGCTCCAGGCACCGAGCCCCGCAGGACCCTCTCCAGTGCTGAGTGCCCCCCGACCCTCTGTCCCTCTGCAATGCCTTTCCTGGGCACAGGCACACTGACCCTGGTCAGGCCCCTTCCTTACCCTTCAAAGTTCAGTATGACTGGTGCTTCCCTTCAAATTCGGTGGGATTTACCCTGTGCTCTAACTGTGCTTTGCTTACAGAATTTTTACAGGCCTGCCAGCTAGAGGGCCCTGAATGCCCACACCTCCTGATAGCAACTTAGTCCTCCAAAAAACACCGTCACGAGCTGCAAACTGCCACACATGTAAAGTGAAGGTGCTGCTTCATGACCCCTACACTTTTCAAAGGTGCAAATTTTATTTCCCTGACACATAAACACAAATCCTTTAAGAGTAAAACACCATACTGGAGTTAGGGAAGATATTCTTAGTGGTTTAGTTGATTTAACACAAAAAGTCACCAGGGTTGAGATTCTTCCTGATGTAGGAAGCTCAGTATGGAGAAACTTCCAAATGCAGTTGAACAGCCTTGCTTACTGAGAGCTCATGAAGCATACCATGTGCATGTTTTTCTTCAAGGCCAGCAGAGAGCTAGAGCGCACCACAGCTGTTTTTAAAGCACAGCCAAGGCAGTTTCAAGCGGCAGGATGAAAAGGAATGGTGTCACCGCATACTGGGGACGACGCATATCTGTTTCTGCTTTGCTTGTCTGGTTCAATTACAGAAAATTACAGGATTGTGTTTCATAAGTAGGGAAGAAGGAGAACAGCGTGGGCCTGAAGGGCGGCGTGGCAAAGCTCAAAGAGGTGGGACCAGGAGTCTGGAATTCGCACCTCGAGTCCTTACAGAGGTCCTGTTGTGACCATGCTAGACAAGAGAGCTGTTATTACACTTAGCAGGCTGGCAAAAGGCAAGAGAGGAAATGGACTCAGCTAGCAGAGGAGGAAGACAGGCTTTCAGGAAGTGGGCAGAGGTCACTCAGAAGGCCAGGCAGGGGAAGCAAGCTCTAATGGACAAAGGACAACGTGCCGGCCCAATCAGAAGGGGCAGGGAGGCACCACGGGGAGGAGAAGGCAGAGGGCCTGAGTCTGGGTCCTCCCAGGCAGGGCTGACACCCCATGATGCCTGTGGGTGGGGTCCTCTGAGGGTTCAGCAGCTCTCAATTACCTGTTTGTCTAAAACACTAACAAGGACAATATGGCTTTGACTCTGTATTTTAGATATAATTAAAAATAAGACTTCACAATCTCACTTATCCCCAGCATGGCCAAGACCTTAATGAGTAGGGGCTTTGGATGCTGACAAACCAAGCCCGGCTGAAGGTTCCTAAAAGGGTCATGTAGTGAGCTGCACTTGACAAGGTGTTTAATACTGAAGTGCAGAGGCTGGACTGAGAAGACGATGAGGAAGAGATGGCTGTCCAGGAAAGGACCACACCAAAGGATAGGAAGACAAGAGTACAAAGGCAGATCCAGGGCTGATCAGGTAACTGGGCGCAGAGGTGCAGGGAGTGCCCGGGGTCTTTGCATCCCTGAACTGCTCAATTACTACAAACATAACTTTCATAATTAGATATCTAGAAACAAAAGTCTTCTTTAAAAATAAGGATATGACAAAACTATAAAGTAAAAACTATAAAGTCAAAAATGAAATACAGACTGAGAATCAGACTACAATATTAGAGAATTACCTTGCTAGTTTTGTTAGGTATGGTTAAGAAACCATTCCCTTGTTAGAATCACTCAGGTCCATTTATGACAGAAATAATAATGGTTTGAGATTTGCCTTAATAAACACAATTGGGAAGTATTTTACAAAACAAATCAACAAACAGAAAAATAAGTAGGGAAGGAATAGATTTTTAAGGACTGGCAAACTGTTGAGAGCTACTGAAGTTGGGCACTGGGTCTCCTCATGGGGGTTCATTTTACACTCCTGTCAACTGGGGGAGAAAAGCACAATGTTAGAGTTATAAGTTACATTTTATTTGGAGCAAAATGAGGACTATAGCCAGGGAGTCAGTATTTCATATAGCTCTGAGAAACTGCTCCAAGGAGGTTGGGGGGTGGTTAGTATATTTGTAATTTTGGTGAAGGGAGAGTATATTCAACCAAGCACTTATTTTTCACAGAAGGCTGATCTAATCTTGTGAAGGTTACTGCTAGTCACAAGGAGCAGATGTCACTATGAAGGAATTTAGCGCTTTTCTAGATATGAGGAAATCAAAGAACTGGGTTCATAAAATCTTCCCTGGAAAATAATCTAACTACCTGAAGACCTGTCCTGCCAGTTTTTTCCAGAGCCCAGAGTGCCTGCTTTCTGACCTCCTCCTTGAACTCCTTTCAAGCGATGCTGAAGGTTAGCGGCTGCAAAGGCTCATAATTTGATCTTTGGAAAGGTAGACAGCAAGTGCGATTTGCAGTTGACACTCCTACTACATGTTTGAAAAGGTCATAAAAAGTTTAAGAAATAACAGGAGAGCAGTGAGATAGAGATGCTAAATGTGTTCTGTTTCTGCTGAAAGAAGTCCAGTCCTAGCAGCTCCCCGTGAGCCCTCTGCAAATGGAGGGAAGAGCACAGCAACTGAACCAGCTCTCAGGCAGGGAGTCTGATAGCCCCTATCTGATGCAGAAATGAGAGATCAGAAAGATGATCAATCCAAATCTTAAAAGCTAATTTTCTTTGTATCTCCCTATTTTTTTCTAACACAGACCAAAATAAAGCATTTTTAACAAAATCAACAATTTCCAAGATCTTTTGTGTTTCATAGATGCCTCTGAAAATCTGAGCAAAGCTCTGGAAAGTCTCCATCAAAAAGTAAGCACACATCAGTTACTGGGCCTAACTCAATGTGGAGAGGTGATCAAGTCCACTTTGCTGGGAAGCCTGAGAAGGGGCACTGCCACTGTGAATGTCCACTGATTTACACCATCCTGCCCCTCTCCCTCTAGGATACACTGAGTCCCCTGGAGAACCTGACAATAGAAATCAGCAGATTAAATCTGGCCCAAAGATGCCAACCTGCATGTATTCTCTTATTAAACTACAAAGTCCTTTTTGGAGATCCTTTCCCCACACCCCTGCAGAGTCTCGTGGAGCCTGAGGAACCAACCCTCACTCTAGACTCTTCCTCAGGAAGCTGCCTCAGTTTTGTCAGTAGTTCTCTCACTGTGCTGTCCTCTCTCAGGACAGATGGACTCC